>OY757925.1:34179217-34541717 GCA_963585895.1 Sepioteuthis lessoniana
AGGCATACAGAAATGGGCTACATCTAACAGATTTCACGCTAGAAAATAGATTAACATGCCTCAATACGAAATTTCAGAAAAGCGAGGGAAAACTAGTGACTTACACATACGTAAATAATACTAAAGCACAGATAGACTACGTCTTTATAAATAAGAAATAGAAAAATAGCGCATTGAATTGCGAGGCATATTTCTCTTTCGAGGGTGCGTCCTCCGATCACCGAATTGTCACAGCAAAAATACAACCCAAACAACAACCCCTGTACAGTATGACTGGTCCCTGCTTATTAACAAAGATATTAGAGACAAATATGCGTTAACACTAAGAAGTATATTCGATGCAGTACAGGAGAAGACAAAAACACATACTCCTAATGACGAATATGAGAATTTCGTCAATGCCAACTTAGAAACAGCAGCAGAATGCATACCAACTAAACAAAGAGCTAGAGTCCCAAAGGAGACATTAGCAGTTAGAAAAAAGCTGGCAGACGTGAAAACTGCCTCCAAATGCAATAGGAAGAACCCAACCAATACCAATGCCCTGAAACTTAAAAAGGCACAAAATGACTTAGCTAACATATACCTAAAAGAACAAACGAAATACATACAAAATCAGAGCGATAAGATTTGAGAATGGTTTGAAAATAGACAATCTAGGATAGCATGGCAAGCGGTAAACGGTGTGAGCAGAAGGAAGAACATTGCCAAAGCAAAACTGAAAGCTACCAGCCAAGAAGAACGAATACATCTATGGAAACAACATTTCGAGAATTTACTCGGAAACCTTCCGAAAGTTACGCATGAACCAATCACGAGAATTATTAGGAAACAATTAGACATCAAACTAGGACAGTTTACGCGAGAAGAACTCGACGCAGTACTAAGAAAAATTTTAAACAGAAAAGCAGCAGGGCTCGATGAAATACCCCCAAAAGTATGGAAGACCAGGCAGTTCGATGACATATTGCTCCGACACTGAAATGCCGTATATAATCAAAACACAGTCGACAGATGGATAAAGTGATGCATCCTGTGCTTCCCTAAGAAGGGCGACCTCGGATTTGCCATGAACTACTGAGGTATAGCCCTTACATCCATAGTGGCCAAGATATACTATGCTTTACTACGCAACCGCATAGAACCCAAAATTGAGAACATACTTAGGAAGAACCAAAATGGTTTTAGGAGAAATAAATCCACGACGTCACAAATTTTGACAATTCGCTGAATTCTTGAAGGTGTACTTGCAAAAACCTAGAGGCTACTATATTATTTGTCGACTTTGCCAAGGCCTTTGACTCCATAAACAGAGGAAAGATGGAGCAAATACTACTCGCCTAGGGCCTCTCCAAAGAAACCGTCGCAGCCATAATGATGCTATATAGAAACACAAAAGTAAAAGTCCGCTACCCGAATGAAGACACAGACTACTTCGACATTGTAGCAGGTGTACTTTTTATCATCTATCTAGACTACGTGCTTAGAACATCAATTGATAGAATGAAAGAAAACGATTTCAAGCTAACAAAAGAAAGAAGCAGAAGGTACCCTGCACGATTATGAACGGGGACTAGGTCGATGACATAGCCGTTCTGGCAAATACACTCACGCAAGCCGAAACCCTGCTACATGGTCTGGAACGAACAGCTGCAGGCATAGGCCTCCATGTCAATGCACACAAGACGGAATATATGTGCTTTAATCAAAGAGGCGACATCTCCACACAAAACGATAGCTCTCTGAAACTAGTAGACAAGTTCACCTACCAAGAAAGCAGTGTCTCATCAACCTAGACAGACATCAACACGCGACTAGCAAAGGCATAGACTGCTAACGATAGACTATCGGTCATATGGAAGTCAGTTTTTTCCAAGCAGCGATCGTCGATACTGCTATATGGATGTACTACATAGATGCTAACTAAATGTATGGAGAAAAAGCTTGGCGGCAATTACACAAAAATGCTTCGAGCAATATTAAACAAATATTGGGAGCAACACCCCACAAAGCAGCAGCTATACAGCCACTTACCACCCATCATGAAAACTATCCAAGTTAGGGGAACCAAACATGCGGAACACAGCTGGAGACGTAGGGACAAACTCATAAGTGACATACTCCTGTGGACCTCTTCACATGGACGAGCAAAAACAAGACGACTGGCTTGAACCTACATACAACAGCTCTATGCGGATACAGGATGTTTCCTTGAAGACCTACCGGGAGCAATTTACGCTCTCTCTCTCTCTCTCTCTCTCTCTCTCTCTCTCTCTCTTTCTCTCTCTCTCTCTCTCTCTCTCTCTGAAGTATCATATTATCTCGATTTCTCTTCGATTCTCTACCTGTGCAGGTCTGGCACAAGGCTACGTCAAGGCTTCCAGTCAAATAATAACAATATATTACAGACGACATTTACACACTAGACGGAACCTCTCTGAAACCGGTAGACAAATTCACATACCAAGAAGCAAGGTCTCATCAACTGAAAAAAACATCGACACACGGCTAACGAAGGCATGGACAGCTATCGATTGGTTATCGATCAAATGGAAATCAGACCTGATCGATAAAATGAAACACAGTTTCTTCCAGGCAGCGGTCGTGTCGATACTGTTGTATGGAGGTACTACTTGGACGCTAACAAAACGGCTGGAGAAGAAGCTAGACGGCAATTACATAAGAATGCTCTGAGCAATATTGAAAAAGTCCTGGCGGCAACACCCCACAAGGTACCAATTATACGGCCACCTGCCTCCCATCACGAAAACTATTCAAGTTAGACGAACCAGACATGCAGAACACTGCAGGAGAAGCAGGGACGAGCTCATAAGTGATGTACTCCTATGGACCCCCACATATGGCCGAGCAAAAGCAGGGCGACCAGCTCGAACATACATACAGCAGCTATGTGAGGATACAGGATGTAGCCCTGAAGACCTGCCAGAGGCGATGAACGATCGGAAGAAGTGGCGAGAGAGGATCAGGGATATCCGTGCTAGCGCCACCACATGATGATAATGATGATGATGATGATGACTTTACCTCACATAAAAATGAATAAATAACTATACAACCTCGATTTAGACTTCATTTCAAAAATCGGCCTTATTTGTTTCTTCTTTTCTGGTTAATAAAACTTCTCTAACAAGGTCTCTGACTTTTTGGGTGTACATAAGATTCTGTAAGTCAATGGGTCACCAATTCAATTCACAATAAAAATTCACTGTACGTCCTTTTACGATTGATTGATTCTTCTGATTGCCATGTAAGTCAGTATCTCGAGCAAGCAGATTTCTTTGTTTGCCTTTGTTACAGGAACAAGGAAACTTTGTAGGTATTTGTTGATCTCGCCCATGTCTGCTATAAAGTTATAGTCAATAGGAATTGGACAAAGAATCCAAAGCTTTGTTTACGGTTTGCCATACTGTTACATAGCCAGATATGAGTATGTGAAATAGACATTCATACGGATACGGAAAACGTTCACAAATGTTCATAACGCATAGGAATCCGCGAAACACGAAACACTTACGACTCTCTTTTTTGATTCAGGTACGAAACCTTTTATTACCTTTTTGAGTTTAAGGTCTTTCGACATGAGGAGAGAGAGAGAATTTCTTCAACAAACGCGCGGCACATTTCGTAGACCCCAACTGGTCTCGCCGAGGCGAGACCAAAAATCGACTACCTTCCTCTAGACTCGAATCTCAACTCTCTCGTTCGGAGTTTAACTCTCAACTAACTGCTTTTTTTCAAATCCCGAAATCCTCAGCTCGTCGCTTCCGGCATGACGTCATTCACGTCCCCGGTCTCATTTCCTATCTGAGTTTTTTTACTGTGACATCTCTGATTGTCACATCCACCCCGCGCGCGCGTGAACACCTGCACTCAATGTGTGCACCTAACTAACCCATGCTCTAAGTGAAAGGTTCTCAGCCTAACTAAACCGAAAAGCAAGATATACAAAACGAAAATTGATAATATAAAAAAAATCCCTCCGCAATTATATAACAATACTAACACTGGAAGCACATCTTTAAGGCAAGCGTCCTTAAGAATATTTATCCTATTAGGCAAGAAAAGTAGAACTTATAATACTATTCAAAGAATGTGCGATCTCTCTCTCTCTCTATATATATATATATATATATATATATTGCCAATAAATTACTACACTCGAAACAATTTTCTATAAAAGATTAATTCTCTTCAAAATCAAACATACCAGGATTGTATTATTCCTCGAGGAAAATTATGCAGTGAAAACGGATATTATCATATGTCGTTTATAACCAAACTCTGAAACCAAAAATATAGATATGCAACAAAAAAGAAAGCACACGACTTATGTTTATTTATGATTTTATATTTCCCTAGAGAAGTGTGGCAATTTTATTTTGGATACAAACTTCCAATACTGCAAAGTTTGGTCATAAATAATACGTAATAATATGTGTTTCATTGAATCTACTAAAAATAATAAAAACATGCAATCTCTGGTTTAGAAATTAGCTTTTTTAAAATATTTTAGAAGTGCACTTATTTGTAGTCACAACTGTATGTAGCCGGCAGATAATCGTCTTGTTTTATATCTTTGGTAAAGACAAGAAAATGGAGAGAGAAAAAGTCCTGTAAGGAAGAAAATGCAGTTAATTTTTGTATTAGAATTTTCGTCGTTTTTGAAAAATTTTAAAAACAAAGGAAAATATTGTTGTAACTGATTTGTATTGATTTTTTTCTCTGCATTAGCGAAACCTCCTAAATATAATGTTTTGGAATTATACATTCTTTTTATCAAAATGAATAGATAAATTTATCAAATTAAAGATTATAATTTAATAAAAAGAACTTATCGCACGCACACACACACACAATATATATATATATATATATATATATATATATATATATATATATGATTTACTATTGTTATTTTATTCCTGGCTTTACTCCATCTTATTTCTTTTTATTACATTTGATATTGCTTACACTTAAATCACGCTGAAAGTAACGATTCCCACACGACCACTGAAGTTAAGCTCAAATAAACCTGTTACGTTGTGAAATAAGTAATTATCTTAGGAACAGCAGGTACTTTATGAATTTCACTCACCCCTCCTCTACGTGTTGGATACAACACAAGATCAGTTTTTAAGCGAGGTAATTTCATTCTCCAAGACTGGTTGTCTAACCAAGGCTAAAGAACCCAGTTCGTCATTTTATTTACTCATTGCTGAGAGAAAAACAGATGGATTCAAGCCGTTTTTCAAGGCAGGAGGGGGAAGTGGGAAAAAAAAAAAACCCAACAGAATTTGAACTTAACTGTAAGCAGCCTGTGAGTCAGTTTAAGCAACCCTTAGTAAAGAACACCAGTCTTTCTAAATATACTTTTCATTATTACAATCCTTTTATTACTAGTTTACTCATTATTGAATCTTTTTTTTTTATCACAGCACTCAGTCTAGTTTTACTCCATCTTATTATTGTTGCTTTTTTTATCGCAGCACTCTGCATTGATACACTCTTCATTATTATTATTATTTTAGTCTTCTCTATCTTATTATGGTTGCTGGCCGAGTCGGCTGTGGATGTAGAATACATCGACTGCATCTCTGGAGAGAGGTAAGACCCTTCCAACGAGTGTCCTAATTATGACACTTAATAATCTGATGGTGAGGTTCCAGTAATGCAGAAGCTTTGGGAAATGCAGAGTACCTCTTTCGTTGGTTGGAAGGGTTTTATGGCATATGAACCTTCGTTCGTTATTTAATGCCAAATCCATTTTTATACAAATAATCAGTTCTATTTTAAACAATTCAGTTTTGCATGAGTACACAGTTTAATTGTCAAAAACATTTCTATTTCAAGCTATTTAGTTTAGTCAAACAGTTCTAATTCAAACAATTCAGTTTAGTATAAGTATTGATTTTGTTTACACATAGTTAAATGTTAAAACAGTTCTATTTCAAACAATTCAGTTTTGCATAAGTACGCTGCTTACATTTCAAAACAGCTCGATTTCAAGTCATATAGTTTAGCATAAGTACGTATTTTACTTTTATTTGACCCATAGATAGGACCCTATCAGGTGCTACCTCTCTGACCCAGATTGATAGCATCTGAGAGTGATGGCAATGAAAGGGTCCTCCGTATTCCCCAAAGCTCCAGCATTACTGGAATCCCACTATCAGATTGTTTAGCGTCAATACCAGGACATTCATTGTGGAGGTCTTACCCCTCTGCAGAGATGCAGTCGGTGTATTCTACAGCCCCAGCCAATTGTGCAAAGTACCCCTTCATTGCCATCACTCCCAGGTCCATTTTGACTCGGAGTGTTAACACCTGATAGGGCCCTATCTATGGGTCGAATAGAACTAAATTGTGTACATATGCTAAAATGAATTGTTTGAAATAGAACTGTTTATATGTATAAAAATGGATTTGGCATTAAACAACCTACAACGGTTTATATGCCATAAAACCAAACCAAATCCAAAATTATTATTGTTGTTTTTTATCCCAGCACTCTGGGTGGATACATTATTCATCATTATTATTTTTATATTATGCCAACTTTTACTTCATTTAATTATTGCTATCATTTACTAAGATTACCTTATTTTAGCACAAGGCCAGATGTATTGAGCATTTATCGAATAGTCTGCTAACACAGCTTTCTAACCACGCAAAGATCCAGTCCATTTCATTATTGTTGCTTTTTATCACAAAAATCTGGATTTGATAAATTTTTCAATTCTTAGTGCAAACATCATAAAATTGAAAATAAGTAGCTTCGGGCAAGAATTGAACTCCCATACCACATATCTGTTGCCTATTTTAACAAATTCAAATCTCATTGAAATCTAATTCTTTGTTTCCGATTTCGTGTTATTTGCTGAAGCAGTCGAAGAGCTAACCATTACACCATGAAAAAGTGTTTTAACTGTCGCTTCGATTTGACACAAAGCTGCCAATATGGGGCACCTTGTGAGAATATAACTAGCGTCTCAGTTTTCATTATCATCACGGGATCCTTTGACATTCTCTTGTCATCCGTCACATTTGGTAAGTCTCCTAGACGGCACCCAGAACTCATGAATGTAAGCCTTTGCTGATTGACCAACACAAACGTAGTTGTGTGATTTTAGAGGAGAACGTCGCTTATGGGTTCATTCTTACTTCTCCAGTGGTGCCCAGAATGTCTTGCTCAACTTTCTTGGACGCTTGCAAGATGGAAGATAAATGGCCGTACAACTAATGTTTTAAAGGGTAAAATAAGTAATTATCTTAGGAACAGCCAGTACTATATGAATTTCACTCACCTTTCCACCACGGGTTGAATACGACACAAGATCAGTTTTTAAGCGAAGTAATTCAGAGTTTTCATTCTCAAAGAATCCTTGTGTAGTTCTCCATCTAGCTTTTTCTCCAGGCGTTTCGTTAGAGTCCGAGTGGTGCATCTATACAATAGTACTGACACTTCTACAGTAATAGCCATTTAGCAAGCTCAGTTTTCCACAAAACCAGAAGTGTGGGCTTCTCAATGAAGATCAAACTAACAAACAATTGTCTGTGAGACTAGCTCGCTGACCGATACACGAAAATTAAATGCGTTTCTTTAAATTTCCTGTCTTGTTTGCTAATAAAGAATCTAAAAGAAAAGCAAACAATCGTTCAATTGTGTGCCACCATTTAAAGGAAGAAACTCGAAATGACACAATGTATGAAGGAGTTGAAAATTCTGGTTATTTCGCGGTTGAGGGACACCGTCTCTTAGAGACTAAGAAAAAAAGAATTCAGTCGCTACTTTCGGTCGAAACTGTAAAAGCTTCGGGTCAGATCTAAAGAAAAAAAAAAAAAGAGAAAGAAAACGAACCAGAGAATTCAATCGTATGGCTATCTTAATTGACAATTTTTCTTCGAAACAATTTTGCGGGGCGGCTTGTACATCACTTAATTTTTCGAGCTAAGTCGAGCAGACCCTAGTAATAGTGATATGGGCGGCGGAAGAAAACCTGGTGCTGGTCAGTTCTCCACTTCATTCTCTTTCTTTGTGCCCAACAGCCAATGGATAACTACTGCTACTGAGTGGAACTGCCTCCTGTTCTGAAAAAAATGGGTTTTGACTTCCGGAAAAGAAAACAGCAATTCCCGCTGCGACCTCTCCCGCCAGTACTAAAAGACAAAGAAAATGTGACTTCTATCTGCTGACCACTGACAATATCTGTACCGTAGATTTCAGTTTAGTGTAGAGATTTAGAAAAAAAAATAACCCTTTTATTTCTATCGATTAATCCTTCTCTTTCTATTTTACTATCTTTTAAAATCTGCCGACCAACTTATTTAGCTACCGTTTTAACACCATTATATTCGCTAATATTCATGTGCAAACATATACGCTATACCTATACTTCTACGTACTCATCCTGATATGCTCACTCCTTGCACCTCAATATGTCAACCTAGGATCAGAAAAAGTTTATAGTGTTATACATTCAAACATTTTTCAACATTTCATTTGATAATCAGAATTTTTATTGTTGCTTTAAGATATTTTCAAATTTGAAAAATGTTATCTAATTTATTTTTTCATTTATTGAAGTTATACTACGAGGGACATACGATAAGTTTCCAGACTTTTTTTTCGTATGGGCACTTTTATTGATAGTACACACATGAAACTCTAGTCCCCTTCGAAGTAATCTGTGACGGTTACTGTATCTTTGTTCCGAGGTTACATTATCCTCGAAAGATGGGGAGAATCTCCGTCGTCAGTACCGTACCACCCAAGCTCTAAATATTCTCCGTAACTAGTTATATTTTATTGATAGCTTTGAAAGCCCATATAACTAGTTAAGTATAAAGCTTGCGTATAGGTTTAATTTTTCGAGATACAGACGAATGAGGATGTGTCAAGGGTCGAGAGGGCGACGTGATATAAATGAACACGTAGGGAATTCTGAAGCGGACAAACAATATGACGCGTAGTTGTTTTTCTTCTTTTCTTTATATATGTATCTTTCTTACATATTTTATTTTAAAGAAAGCACAGTTGTAACAACAGAAAAACAAAAAGCAAAACAAATACAA
Source organism: Sepioteuthis lessoniana (assembly GCA_963585895.1). NCBI lineage: Eukaryota > Metazoa > Mollusca > Cephalopoda > Myopsida > Loliginidae > Sepioteuthis > Sepioteuthis lessoniana. The sequence goes on from OY757925.1 coordinate 34,188,311, forward strand.
CAAAAAAAAATATACACACATGTGGAGGGCAAGCCGCTTCCAATAGTATTTGACTATGTCCTTCCAATAAGACAATGTTCTCCTTTTTCTTTTTTTCTTTCTCAACTTGTTTTAAAATTATAACCGTATCTTGTTCCCTTTACAATTAAAGGGAGGGAACTTACTCGTCTTTCTCACATTTGTTTACTTTTTTTCTTCTTCTTTTAGCGAAGAACAAAAGTCTCTCCTCTTCGTCTTTAAAGTGGATATAAAAATTTAAACAAATATGTTTTCCGCCGAAACTAGCTGTTAATGAACAACTGCAGAAATGTTTCTTTGGATAGTCTTGATACGGACCTTTATTTTGGTTACGTATATTATTTGTAATAAAATTTTTGACTAACCTTTTCTTTTTCCTTTCTTTTCTCTTGTTATTTTTTTTCTTATGTTCGTTAGTTTCTTATAAACAAGTCGTAAGGCACCAGGTTTTTTTTTCTCTTACGTTGAGCCCCAGCTTCTTACCCAACGGAGTCGACGGCTTCTATTAGGCCATTCTGTGACTAGAATTTCCCCTTTCACCGGACCACGTGAAAAGGCGACCTTTCTCTTCCTTGGCTAAGCTTGGAACTGGCTTTTTGGGTTTCGTTCTTTTTGGCGGTAAAACGCCTTCCCTGCCTCGACCAATGGCATGTCTTTTCCTTATCTGGGTCAAGACCTTTGCCCCTTCTCGGCTGGTCCTTCACTGTTGCTAGGGCTCGAAGACCCGCCGATCGCCTGCCCCACTTCCGATCCTCATAGTAGTCCTTGCTTTCCTGCATTATAACCCTACCGTGGTCGATGTCCGTAACAAATCTCTTCCGGCTGCAGTGCACTTGTTGTACGTTCCAACAACTTCTGGAAGGTCCCATGGGAGTTCTCTTGTGTGAGCATGTCAGTGACCTTCGTCACAGCCTCTTTCATCTCCTCAATTGTCTCATAACGACAGCCTCTGAGCTTAGGGAATAACCAAAAGTCACAGGGAGCAAGGTCTGGACTATAGGGAGGGTGAGGAACTGTCTTGATGCACATCTTGGTTCAATAGTCTGTGACAAGGATGGAGTTGTGGACTGGTGCATTGTCCTGGTAGAAATGCCACTGACCCGATTTGAAGAGTGCTGGCATCTTCCGACGGAATCTCTTCCTGAACCCCCTTAAAACCTCAACATACTAACCCTAACCCTAACCCTTTGGCCAATCAACTCTGGTATATTTACTCCTCCCACACCTCTCATCATCCCCCACAGACTCCCTGCCTTCCTTGAATCTCTTATGCCACTTATCAAAAACTGATGCTCGATTCATGCAAGATGGTTCAAAAGCAGTCTGAAGCATTCCGTACGTTTCTGTGGCATTTTTTTCAAGTTTAAAACAGAATTTTATTGCATATCGTTCTTCTAAAGTGTCATATTGCATTTTTGAAATTCAGCAGATGTGACAATCTGGTTTTAGTAGGGTGTATTCCAGTTGCTGCTGTAGCAGTTCATTTGAACCTGAAATCATAAAAATTCGTCCGTTATCTCATAAGATTCATAGCAATAACATAGTGAATTTTCAAGAGTCTATGACAATTTTAAATGCCCACACGAAAAAAGTCTGGAAACTTATCGTATGCACCTCGTAAATAGAAAAATCCATCTATAAAAGTTAATGATAACTTTTTATTTGAGTGTTTTTTGCAACGTTTTTAGGGGATTTAATTTGTCGTTAAGTCATTAAGTGGTTAGGGTTTATAGACGTAATGTTTATCTTCACAAAGATCAAATACTAATGTGATGTCATTTTTTTACCCTATCTATTATAGTGAATTTAGTGTCTCATCAGTTACGGATAAATGTGGTTAGACCGAGAGTAATCTATGATGGTTCAATGATCTTATTCTATTGTGTTTTTTTTTTAATTCTAGAATTAAAAGGAAATACTGATTTCCCTTTATATCATTTGGAGCAAAATGTGCATTCTAAAAGGTAATGTTTTTGCTATTACAGTTGGATTCGTGGTACATTGTAAAGTCCAGTTAGTTATAGAGTAAGTAAAGTCGGCGACATGAGGTGACCCGAAGGCTCCCTTTTCAATAGCTACAACACCGAGGTGTAGGGGGGCGCTACTCCATTCCCTGGTTTACTCCATTTTACCCTTGATCCTTAGTGCTGTGTGTTAAGCAAGGCGGCATCAAGTACCATTTTTTGAGTCTTTGGTATGACTCGACCTGGGATTGAACCCTGGTCTCCCGGACCACTGGCGAACACTCTACTCATTAGTCCAATTGGTTATAGAATGATTAAATGATTTAGAGTATTCGATGTCTTTATAGTAGAGTATGTTTCTTCCATCACATGACTGGTCATTTTTTTAGATTTTCATGAAAATTTTGCTTTGGGTAACTTTTTTCTGTCGAGCCCCCATGGTAGAGTGGTGAACGTGCTGGACTACGACAGCGTAGTAAACGAGTTCGAACTCCAGTCGCGTTATTACGCTTACTTCCGGACAAATACCCTTGGGAAAGGTATGCAACCTTTTAACCCTCCAGTAATGGGTTATATAGTACCACAACTGTTCTAGTGAAAATGGCTTTGGCATTAAATAACCCACGAAGGTTTATATGCAATTAAACAAAGAAACCAAACCTAACTTGCTTGTTTAAGATTTCGTTACTTCCTATCATTTCTCTAAGATTTGTTTAGGTCTACGAGATGCAAACATATTCAGTCCTAGATATAAATCAATTAATTCAGGTTTTAGTCAAGTTGGTTGATTACGCAGTTTCTTCCAGGCAGTGGTCGTGTCGATACCGCTGTATGGATGCACTGTTTGGACGCTAACAAAACGACTGGAGAAGAAGCTAGACGGCAATTATACAAGAATGTTGCGAGCAATATTGAACAAGTCCTGGCGGTAACACCCCACAAGGCACCAACTATACGGCCACCTGCCTCCCATCACGAAAACTATACAAGTTAGACGAACCAGACACGCAGGACACTGCTGGAGAAGCAGGGACGAGCTCATAAGGGATGTACTCCTATGGACCCCCACATATGGCCGAGCAAAAGCAGGACGACCAGCTTGAATATACATACAGCAGCTATATGAGGATACGGGATGTAGCCCTGAAGACCTGCCAGAGGCGATGAACGACAGGGAGAAGTGGCGAGAGAGGGTCAGAGATATCAGTGCTAGCGGCACGACATGATAATGATGATGGCTGGTTTTACAGAATGCCAACCCCCGTTGCATTACTTTCTACTGAAGTCAGTCATTATTTTTCTTTAAGCAATTATACAATCCATGGCAAAAATTATGGTGTTAGGAGGATGTCCATTTTAGTTTATTTACTGCTTAATTTTAAAAAACCACCAACTAAGTTTTGGTAAACGGGTCAGGCCTTGACTCGTTTACCAAAACTTTTTCTCCTTCCCCAATGATACTTGTATTGGAAAAATAAGGTATAAAAAGGTTCGGCTTCAGGTTATCCTTACAGTGCTTTTAAACTTTGACCATTACCCAATAGGGAAAAAAAAACGCCAGCTTTGTCATTTTATATAACAGGGAGAGTGAATATGTGTGAGGGTGTTTATATTCTTATTTCTGTTTATTTTTGCGGAGAATTTTAGTAAGGAATAAATGTGCTCTCCTCTCTCTTGTCATTCACTGATAGAAATAAATAGTATAAATGTGACAGAACGTATACATTTAAAATAACGAACTGAAAGAGGTTCGTACATAAGAAACATTTCTAAATATGACAAGGAAAAGCACATAAAACATTTTACCTTAAAGATAATGCTTTTAGCAAATGGGGGAAAAAAATAACGGTTTTGTGTTTTAGTGGGTACTTGCTTTGAAAAAAAGCTTGTTGCTTGATTGTAAAGGTTTCAGAAGAACCCGAATAGCTTCCTTGTAATTCTACAAAGCTGATAGAAAATCAAAAAAAGAAACAAAAAACGTAAAGAACAAATTTAAAGAAAATTGCCTCATAAACATATATTGCTTGATAAATACATGTTGCCAAATAAATACACATTGCCAAATAAATACACATTGCCTAATAAATACTGCTATTGATGCTTATGTTTGAGTATGTGGAAATATATGTATATATTAGTGTGTAGAAACACAGAAACTGGTTTGAAACGGTTGGAGGGGGGGGGGAAACTAAAACACAACATGAAGTGGTGGTAGGGATGAAAAGAAATAGAAACTTGTTAAAAGTGGTTGGGGAGGGGGAAACAAACTAAAAAAATCATGTTGAAGAGGTGGTGGGGTGAAAAGAAATAGAAACTTGTTTTAAGTGGTTGGGGGAGGGGAATAAACTAAAAAACATTTTGAAGAGGTGGTGGGAGTGAAAAGAAACAGAAACTTATTTGAAGTGGTTAGGTGGAGAACAAACAAAAAACATTTTGAAGAGGTGATGGGGTGAAAAGAAACAGAAACTTGTTTGAAGTGGTGGTTGGGGGGACAAACTAAAAAACATGTTGAAGATATGGTGGGGGTGAAAAGAAATAGAAACTTGTTTGAATCTGTGAAAGTGTGGGAAGAAACTAAAAAACTTGTTTAAGCTGTGTGTGGAGGGGAGAAACTCAAACTTGTTTGAAGCGGTGGGTGGGTGAGGGAAAGAAACTCATAAGCGTCCTGGTGGTGCATCTATTCAGTAGTACTGACACAGCGACAGCTTGGAAGAAATTCCGTTTTATTTTATCAAAGTGATCAAATTTCCATATGATCGACAACCAGTCAATAGCAAATCTCTCCTTCGCAAGGCGTATGTTGAGCTCACTATCAGTAGATGAGATATTGATGCCAAGGTATAAGAACTGGTCTACTAATTTCAGAGGCTTGCTACTGAACGTGTAGATAGCTTCTTTTTGTTTAAAACATAAACTCTGTTTTATTTGTATTTACGTAAAGGCCAATGCCTTCTGCTGCCTGTTAAAGACTATGCAGCAGCATGGATTCTGCTTAAGCAGGTGTATTTGCGAGAAACGCTAAATCATCAGTGGAGTCTGCATCTCTCATAGTTTCGACGGGATATCGTCTGGTTCTTGCCATTTTTAGTATGAAACAATTTCCTTTTATTAGATCTGTTGATGTTCGAAGTGCGTAATCTCGGCAGAGTATAAAGAAATATGGTGCTAATACATCTTGCACAACTCCAGCAAGAATGTTCAAAACGTCATTGTTACAATCAAATGAGGAAACCATAGCTTTTGTACTGATTTACATCATCACAGTTTTCTTTTTGGGAGACCATATGCAAGTAGTATTTACTCTATATTTCCTCTATGTATGGAATCAATTGACCCAGTGGGTAGAGTGTTCGCCAGTGGTCCGGGAGACCTGGGTTCAATCCCAGGTCGAGTCATACCAAAGACTTAAAAAATGGTACTTGATATCTCCTTGCTTAAAATTCTGCATTATAAAATACGTATCAAGGGTAAAGTGGAGCAATCCAGGAAAAGGAGTAGCGCCCTCCCCTACACCTCGGTGTAGTAGCTATTGAAAAGGGAGCCTTTGGGTCGCCCTCGACTATAGTCGCTAACTTATGGAATCAAATTCCTTGGAGAAATTTTTGAACAATAGAGTTGCCTCGAGATTTTTTTACACGTACTCCTTTGATGATTCGACTGATGATATTGAGGAGTGATTTCTGCGAAAGCCGTTCTGATTTTTTCTGAGAATTTCCTCGATTTCAGCTCGAATACAATTGAAAAGCAGAACATTACAGACATTAGTAGTTACAGCAGTAAGAGTTTCTATCTTAGCCAGGCTTTGGTTCTTGTTGGTTTCAGAAGTTTAGTCGAAGTGGAATCGATCAATTGGGCGCTAGTCAAATTACTTAACTTGTAAAATGAACTGATGGATGTTCACCAATGAGACATAAGCAAAATACTGCGCTTTATTTCCATTTGATATAAATGGAAGGCACAAGGCCTTGAAGTTTTATGGGGGTGGGAAAGGGAGCGGTCATGCAAGTTCTATATGTTCTAAGGGAGCTTTGCTAGCCACATTCGCCGACCCATTCAACAATACAATATATAGAATGTCATCCATCTTCATGCGCGCTGCAACTACCAAAATACCACATTTGCTTTGTGAGAATACCTACTTAAAACCCCAAATGGAATGTGTGATTTTATTTACAATTGATGATTTATTTACAATGAATGTTATATGATGGGGATGGGAGAAAAACCCCGAAATATACAAAAACGAATGCGAAAACCAAGGAAAAAATTCCCAGTTTGGTTGCTCTCCTATCCCCCCCCCGTCTACGAAATGGAGGCCGACTATTTTCCGGTGTCCGAAAACACGTCGGACCTACCTTTAGTGGAAGAGGAATCCTAATCTAGTGGGGCAAAAAAAGACAGGGTTGGGTGCGGTATGGGCAGTTATTAGTAGATAGTATGAATTTTATACATGTGAAATTCCAAGATCTTCAGAAAAAGTGGGCTGGAGTAAGGTTTGAGGTACAAAAATAATAGGGATGGGGAGGTCTTGGAGACTAACAACTAGGTGATGAGGACGATGACTCACAACATACTACTGACTAGGTTTCTAGTTTTCAAGGGGGAAAATCAATGCCTACTTACTCGGGATGGGGGTCCCAAAGGACCCGTACCGTAGACGCCATGGGCAGGAAGAGGATGGAAGGATGACTCCAATATTGACCCCTTCCGTACGACCAGGCTCACTGCATTCACCCACCTTTTGTCGAATGTTATGCGATTCAAGTGTTTTCTATCGCATCTGAATTTGACCCTAAGCTGATGCCTAAAATGCAAAACCAGATCACGATGAGAAAAGCTTGCATCGTCATACAATTCGAGCTACAGCTAGGATCGCGAGAAACATCACACACTTCTCACCCTGAAACAGAGAAAGAATGTTGTCCACGACGTAACCAACGTCGTGTAGGACGAGCTGCTTGGGTTCGATGCGAGCCGTCCACTCCCCGACGTGATCCCAGAACGGGCGAACTTGCTCGCAGTAGTAGAAGGTGTGCTCAGCCGTTTCATCTAAACCACTGCCATAGCGAGTACAATCAGGAATGCCTGACAGGCCCGCTCTAAAGTTCAAGCCAAGAAGGGGTAACGCATTCCATGCAAGTCGACAGGTGAGCGAGAACTCGGAGTTGTTCAAGAAGCTCGATCCTGGCGCCCAATTCCAGCGGGAGCGGATCTCCCCCGCCGTCCAGCTGCGCCGCTCGCTAAGAGGGTCCGAAGCGGAACCCACCACTAGCTCCCGATATAGTTCTTTCCGGGGCTGTGAAAAGTCACTGGACCTAGGAAGGTTACGAAGGGCCGCTCGGCACTCGCGGACAATGTTTCGCCCATCGGCTTACGCCGACCTTCAGCCTTTGGGTCTGACTAGAAGCGAGGAAAAGTCCGACTCGCTTTTCGTCTCCACACTGCGTCCCCCGTCAAGGATCGGCCCAAGTCTTTCAGCAATCCCATGGCTCTCCAGATCAGGCATATCCAGATCCCCGTTGCGCGTACGTTGGATGCGCGTACGTTGGACCATCGGCCTTGCACTTCCCCAGAGCAATCTGGAAAGGGATCGCTGAAGCGCCAGCCGACGTGCCTTAGGGAGAGGAAGTACAGCCAATCGGTAAAGGATCAAGGGGAAGACGTACACGGCACACGTCTCCGCCCTGCCCTTTAAGGATAACCTCCTTGAAGGCCAGGTTCCTACTTAAGCATTCACCTTAGCTTGTACTTCCGACCAATTTCGCTCTAGTTTGAGGTGGGGCCCGAACCACACCCTGAGGATGCAGACGTGTCCGTCACTCCTGCAGAAGGGCCCTGGAAGGGTATCGCTACCCCTCCAAGCACCGAGCCGCAAAACTTCGCTTTTGTCAAAATTGATCTTGGCTCTTGCTATCTGCTCGTACTCGCCAATCGCGTTCTTTACAGCCTTTAAATCCAGGTGGCGGGATACAAACACTGTGATATCATCGGCGAATGCGGAAACCCTTGCCGTAAGAAGGCCAGAAAAAGGGACACCGCACAGGGCCAGATTTGTCCCCTCATTCATAAGCCTACGGAGCAGGGGATCCAAAGCGAGGACATAAAGAAGAGGAGACAAGGAGCAGCCCTGCCGAACCGAACGCTCGATCGCGAACGCCCTCTAACGCCATCCGTTCACCTGCACCACTGCCTGTGGGTTGTGGTACATCATGCTAATCCATCTGCATAACTCCGGTTGGAATCCGGCAGTCTTCAAAACAGTCACCAAAAACCGATGGTCAACACTATCGAAGGCCTTGGACTGATCTAAACTGATCAGCGCAGCTTCCATGCTGTCTTCTATCCCCTCTAGGACTTCACGAATCAAGTGCAGATTGTCTTGGATCGATCTTCCCTTCACAGCGTATCTCTGCTCGAGGCCAATCAGATCGCTAATGACAAGCTGTAAACGATTCGCTAAAACCCGGGCCAAAATCTTTAACTCTGTGTTAAGCAGAATTATGGGCCTGTAATCATCTAAACCCTCCCAAACATGCTTGTCACCTTTCTTCAGTAATGTGATCTCGCCCTTGGTAACGCTACTTGGGATGGCTCCCTGGGCGAATCAATGGTTGAATAGAATAGGCACAAACATGTGCGGCAGCCTCAAGTACACTTTGTAGGGTAAACCATCTAGTCCTGGCGACTTGTTGAGGCCGACCTGCTTCAACGCATCACGGACTTCGCATTCAGTAATCACACTCTCGCAACTAGCTGCTTCAGCCGCTCCAAGGCGGAGGAAATCAGCAAGATAGCTGCGAAACTCCTGAAGCAGGACATCAGGATAGCGGGCAAAGCGATAACGAAAGTACGCCCGAAAGGCATCATGCATCTCGCGATTCGATCCCAGCACGCGCTCATCCGAGGACTTGACGGAATCGATATACCGATCAGGATACATTCACACTTCTTCCTCACGCGCAGTTGCCTTCGATTTCACAGCTTCCTTGAGAACTCTACTTAATCTAGATCTAACTACAAATCCCTTGTAGCGCTCGCTAGTCTCACGCTCAAGGTCCCTCCTAGCTAGCTCTACGGTTAGGGAGTCCCCCAGCCACGGCCCGGGAAAGTCTATCTTCTATAGATTTCGCCTCCTTGGTCCTATCTAGGATGAGCTGACGACCGTACTTGGTGGCGAAATCTCTAATCCTACGTTTAAGAGAAACCCACCACCTATTCCCGGTAACCGCCCCACTAACGACTGCTTAATTAGGGATTCCAGCCAGTCCCGGAAGTCCCGTATCTCCAGTAAGGAGGTATTGAACTTCTAGTAGCCGGCTAGACTCGGCCTATTAGCAAACCGCAGACTGACCCTAACAGGTTTATGGTCAGTCCATACTATCAAGTGGAACGTGGGACAACTAACGAAATCGCTCTCAGCTCTTCTAACACTCTGTCCAAGTAGGAACCTACATTGGCAGTGGGCGAGCTATCTAGCCACATCCACATCTCCCGCCCTGGATGATCCAAACGAAACCTGTCGACCATGTCATGACGAGTCATAAGGCCGACAAGACTGCTTTCACACCTTTCCAACCTACTAGCTCCCCGCTCACCTTATCTATCTTTGGATCAAGGATCGCATTCCAATCACCGCTTCGAATCGTCCAGGAACGGCGCCAACCGCCGAAAAAAGGAAACCCTCTTCACAGCGGTACTGGGCGCATAAGCCACAACCAGCCGGAACTTCAAACTTTTAACAGCAAAATCGGTCACAACCAGTCGGCCCCCGTCACCTGCAAAAACAACGTCAACATTAGCATCAAGGCTGCGTCCAACTAGCAGAGAGACCCCAGCGCTACTGCGACTGCCGTATGCTGAGAAAACGTTAAAATCGTTCTCCGGCACCCGACAGTCCGCAGCGCAAAGGAAGCGAGTCTCCTGAACCGCAGAAACATTCACTCTGAGGTTCTTAGGTCTAGCAAGCAAGTGCGCATACTTGCTTGAATCCCTCAGTCCCCTCACATTCAAAGTGGCAAGGTTTAAAGTCATCAGACCCACTTACCTTACTCAGTATCGACTACGAGCCGGAAATCCTCCGGGGTGAAGATGCCGACGGCCTGATGCAGGGAACCGGAACCGAGTTTATTAGAAACTCGGCCATCCCTGGAAATTCCCCCGACATCCATGGGGTACCTCAACTTTAGGGAACTATAAAAACAGGGACCCTGCCCGTACATTTAGACAACATGACATTGAGCGAGGAGAGCTCCAATTCCGCCAACCTTATGTCCGTCCGACTGGCTTCCCCAAGCAAACGATGCAGCGCTCTTGTACGGTTGCCAGCCGAACGAACAAAGGTGGTCACCATGGGTGCACCCCTAAACAGATATGGGTTGGTAACGTCTTTGTGTTCAATGGTTTTCAGTGATATTAATGGGTTTAATGTTTTTTGGACATGGTGCTGCAATGTAGGTTGCGGGGTTGAATCTTGTTTACCGAATGGGACCGGGAGAGTAGCTTAGGGGTTAAAGTGGGTGAAAGAGAAGGCAATGTTGGGGAAAGGGGAGTTTCAGATGGTTGGGTTGGTGTATTTTTTTTATTGTGGGGGTGGAATGATTTGCGCTGGTCGCTGGGGTTGAGATGGTTGCTGTTTTGTTTTTGTTTTTTTTTTGTTTTCAATAGGTTGTGACTGGGACGGTGTTGATGGTTGTGGCTGGGATTGAGTTTCGAAACGTTGTTTTTTTACAAAGTCTTACCCCCCACCACACACCACTCTGTCGCTGAGTCCCCACTGTCTCTTCTCCTTTTCAAGTTTGTAGATGTTTCTATTTCAGACTGCTCTTCCGGTATGTGTGTTTTTTTTCTTTTTTTTTTTCCTTTTTTGATGATATGGGTGAAACTTGGTCTGGTACTATTGTAATTTCTGCTGTGTTTGGTGCTGTTCGATTTGTTTTTGCTGTTTGTGCTATTTTAGTTGTTTCTTTTTGTGGTATTTCTTGTGGTGCTGTTGGTGATTTGACGGGTGATTTTTTATTGTTTTTTCTTTTACGAGTAACCTGGGTCCACCCCTCCTCTTTATCGGGGTGGTCTGCAGTTTCCGGATCTGCATTGATTGCGACAGTTGTGGCTTCAGCTACTATGGTCTTTGTAGTTGTAGTAGTAGTAGTAGTTGTTGAATCATTAGTTTTTGTTGCATCATTGTCGTGTCTTTGTAAGTAATCGTGTGTGGGGTGGCGTGGAAAACTCCCGTATTTAAAATCATGGTGAAAACGTAGTCACCATTTGCCGTCCCGCTCACCGATGTGATGAGCGTGCTATCTTCGACGCCGCCGAATGAACTTAAAAAGGCGTCGAGAATGTCTCCATTCAGTGACTTTGATTCTCCTCTGTCATCGGTATTCGGGTTGAAGTCCGAAGAACTTTGTCGTAATGTTGTTCGTGGCCATAGGACACCACAGGTGGTAAAACTCCTGCGGTAAAAGTACTTACCTGGGATGCCTGCAGTTTTTAGCACTTCCTCAAATGCTTCTTTTTTTCAAACCGGCAAGTCTCCTGGTCTTTAAATCAGTGACCACGAACGACAGAGTCTTAAGCTCAACAGCCTCTACCAATTCTGGAATGGGTAGAATTTCACAATCCTTAAAGTACTTTGCATATTTGACTCTGTCGTTAGCGTGGTCAGCCGGCGTTTTTTTTTTTTTTTGTTTTTTTTTACTTTTTGTATTTGCAGCGACCAGGAGACTGGTGTTGGCGATGGCTTTTGTGCGAGTGGTATTGAGCTGGTCGATAAAGCGTATGATAAATCTTCTGGCTTTGGGGAGCGTTCAGTATCGTGGAACATGTCTTGTTGTGAAGTCGAATGAGGTGGATTTAACGTCGGCTCCTCCATAGTTACTTTAAGGCAACCAGGAGGAGAGGGTCCAAATGAAAATACGTATGACAAAAAGAAGACTTTCAGATAACAAACAACAAATGGCAAGATGAAAAGATGGTCGTGATGAAAAAATCAACAAAGCAAGTTGTGGTTTGACCCACCCCAAAAACAAACAACAATAACAATTGTCTGGAGAGGGTCACTTAAGAAATAACAATAAAAAGATAACCATAGTTCCAAAAAACAACTTCAACAAGGAACTTAGTTTTCGTACGCAAATCGAAAAATTAGACAGAGTCGCAACAAGAGAACTCCATAAGCAACATACTGCGCTCTTTCACTTCAAACTTAGTTTCTTTTATGCTCATTAAATCTCGCCACTTCAAGTGGGCTTATCACGGTCTCCTCCATAAAACAAGTCACATCTCTTGCGTCATTTTCTCCTTCTGGTTTCTGCGTGCCGGTAGCTGAGAGAGCACTCCTGTTTCCTCGAGGTAAGATCGTTTGTGGCATTACTACGACAGAGTTATAAGTTGCTTTCAGTGATTCCGAGGTCGCCTTTTTGGGGGAGCGGGGGAAAGAGGGAGATGCAGTCTTTTCTCCATTTCTCTATGGTGATTTGTTTATACACAGCTTTGGATAATCGAAAAAGTGTGTTGACAAATTTTCTTATTTTCCATACTGTCGAAGCCTGCAGCTTTTTTGCTTTCAATTTTTTTTTTTTCAGTACCGCGTCACATTTTTGCTCCGTAAACTGTCCTAGTTTGATGTCTAGTAGGCCATAAATAATTCTTTCGATAGGTTTACCCATAATTTCAAGAGTGTTTCCGCGCATATTCTTAAAAGGTTCTTTCTACTATTGAAATCTTTCTTCTTGACTGGCAACTTTTAGTTTTGCTCTCAAGGTTATTTTCCTTCCGCGCACTTTATTTTCAGTCTGCCATATTAATCGTGACTATCTTTTAACAAATTTCTGATTTTATTGATTTGGACTGGAATGTATTTTAATTATTCTTTTTGGTATGTGTTGGTTAGTTCTTTCTTATGTTTTTGCGTGTTGGGTTTCTTTATTTTGATTCTTGGTTTTTGCGTGTTGGGTTTCTTGATTTTGATTCTTGGTTTTTTTCATGTTTTTCCCAAATTGCTATTAGTTCTCATGGAACTCTACATTTGGCTCTTAGTTTGGTTGGCATGCACTCGACTACTGCTTCTACATGGGTAACAAAGTTTTGACATTCGCCATTCGGAGTGTTTTTCGAATATCTCCAGAAAAGTATCAAAATTGTTTCTTCCATGTTAACTGATTATTATATCATTATTGATAAGTGGGGACCAGTCATATCGTGAGGTTTTAAATGTTTGATTCTTATTTCTACGTAGACTCAGGTGTATCTTTGTTGAGACGATTCTATGATCGGAAGACACTCATTCAAAAGAGGAGTATACATAAAAGTTCAAATTATAATTTATCCACTTCTTGTTCATAAGTATATAGCTTAGCTGTGCTTTAAGGTTATTTTAGTTGGTGAAAGTCCATAGTTTTCTCTCAGAAAAACAGGGGTTAGTTCAATTCTATAGCAGAAATTGTTATTTCCGTCTTTACCAATTTGTGCATTTATGTCTCCACCGATGACTAGAACATTGTATTTTCGAATATGTCAGACAAGAGAAGATGGTTCATTGTAGAAGGTAGTGATATCTGTTTCATCACTAGCATTGGTGGGGTTATAACAAAAGACTATTGTTGTGCCGGGGTTGCCATTGAATGTGGCACACATCTTTCTCGGTAGAATTCTCTATATGTTATTTAGTGATTTTTAGGCACGGGGACTAAGAAGCATTCCTATATCTCCATGTAGTGATATTGACGGAGTTTTGCTATGTAGATGCTGAGACAAATGTCTATTACCGATATTGTAAAATAACCACACGGGCCGAGCTGGCGTTCGAACGTCTAGTGAAGACCCCGTTGTTATTTCTTACACCCGGCCGAGTGGCATTTCACAAGTCGAACAAAAAACCCAAAAAACAAAAAAATAAAAATTACCCTCCCCACCAAATAGACGGAGGAAGAAAGAAAAAACAAAACACGGATTTGATACAGGAACACCGTAAGAAAGCGAGTTCTGTGACATCTTTGGCACTCTGCATGTGTTTATGTGTCTATCGCGGGAATCTTTAAACACCTAGCAAAACTGTCGACTCACACTGGTCAAACGTCCGATCTTTGACTGCTGTGAACCCGTGCTGTCTTCTCTGCCAACGTGGCCATTCTGACTCCCCGGGACTCTTCTCTGTCTGCGCCTCTCTCTCTCTCTGTATATATACATATAACTCTTAGACTGTCAACTCTTCGACTCCGAGATTTAGACTTCACTGACTAACGTCCTTTGTTTTTTTCTTACCCTACTTCCGGTCTCGGATCTTCGCGAAGGTTCATGTGGTACATTTCTTTGTCTATTCTGATGCAAAAACCACCCAGATAAAGAAACATCTTCCAGACAATCTGTCGCCGTCAAAAGATGCTGAAGATACAATCCTTTCTTTAGCCATCCATCCACTAACACACATACATAAATGCACATACACATATGAATACTCAATATTGTGCCACAATATTATGATATTTAAGTGATAGTTTGTGATGGTAATCTCTCTCTCTCTCTCTCTATATATATATATATATATATACATATATGAATATATGTGTGTTTGTGTGTGTGTGTGTATTTGCCAACCCCTCGGCACGGGCAGGATGTGACTCTCGGTCAATTTTTAAACGGGGTTGAACAGGTTTGGATTCAGAGCTTTCCTTCTCCCAGACTGGTTGCCTAACCAAGACTAGAGAGCCCAGTCTGTCCTACTATTTCACCCATAGCTGGAAGGAGAATAAGAGGATTCCTACCTTTCCCAAGGATGTCAGTGCTTTGTGAAATGTAATCAAACACATCCAGGATTTGAACTCGTGTCACCGTGTCTATTTCCTACGACGATAACCATACACCACGAGGACCTCCTCAGCGTGCGTGTGTTCAAATGCAAATTCATTTTCTCCCTTTCCGTTTCTCTGTATGCAATCTTTAAAGTGACTGTATATCTTGATAGGTTTGTTTCATTAATTTTCTACAACCTTCAAGCTGGTATTAAGGTAGAGTATCTGTTCATCTTCGTCGACCAAGTATTTATTTTCGAGCAAGATTCAAGGTAAAAAAAAAAAAATAAATAAAAACGAGGCGAGAATGTTCCTGAGAGTTACAAACTCGAAGTAATACCTCCCCATTGCACGAAAGAAGAAATTGACGTCGTTTCACATAACTGAGAAAGAAAGTGTTTCAGTCGAATAATAGAAAACTCAGTGGAATAATTCCGTTGAATGTGAAGAGGACAAATAGTTTTAAAAGTTTTATTCATTGTTTATTTCTGTTTTAGTGAATACAATTTCAGGCTCGTATTTTTTGAACGCATTTCGCATGTATCATTTGATGAAAGTTTTGATGAAATTACTCAGTCCCGCATAATCTTAATTTTCTTCCTCCTACATTTTCTTCTCTTGGTTTGGTTTCTTTGTTTAATGGCATATCAACTCTTTTTAGGTTATTTAATGCCAAAGCCATTCTCCTAGAAGAACAGTAGTGGTACTATTTAACCCATAGGAGGATAAGGGGGTTCATACCTTTCCCAAGGGTATTTGCCCGAAAGTGAACGTAATAGCGCGACTGGAATACGAACTCGCGTACTACGATTCCGCAGTCCACCGCTTTAACCATTACACCACGAGGACACCCCCCCTTTTCTTCTCTTGGTCAAATCGACATGAGGATCACAGCTGCACAACCGAGGTCACGTGTTTGACACCAGGCTTCCGGTTGTCACCCGGCGATTCACCCCGTTACTTAACTTGGCTTGGCTTGAAAAAAAAAATTGGGATTTTACAAGAAAGAAGAATAAGAGGTGATCTTATTGAAACTTTCAAAATAACTAATGGGATTTCTAATAATGGTAGACATTTTTTTTCAATATTTCTCTTCGAACGAGAAAGTTACTGTCAATACTGATTTCAAAAACTAAGTCTTCTTCCTAATTTCAATTTTTTGCTAATAGAGTTATATATTTTTGGAACAAAATGACTGATCAGACCAAAAACAACAATAGTGTAAAAAATTTAAAGATTAGATTGGATGATTTCAGAAATGGTAAGAAAAATCATTTAAGAGGGCATTTTTGGGAACTGTCAGATGAATAACTGGATAAAATTTTACCTGTATATGTTTGTTTTGTTATTTAATGACATATCAACCTTTTTTTTTTCATCATACAACGTGTGAAAGCACGTGCGATACCCTATCCTCATCAACCGCCAACCCGGATGATAACACAGTTTCGGTAGCTCAAGAAGCTTTTGCCACCGGACAGGGTATTTAAATATATATATATATATATATATATATATATACGCCAGATCAACTAAAGCAGACATTACATTGGATGTTCGTTCATATTAGTGCAGTTTATTAGGTCATTTAATGTCAAATCCATTCTTCTAGAAGAACAATCATAGTAATATTTAACCCCAAGCTGGGAGGATAAGTGGGTTCATACTTTTGCCAAGGATATTTTTCCGAAAGTGAACGTAATAGGGCGACTGGAATTCGAACTCGCTCACTACGATTCCGCAGTCCATCGCTTTAACAATTACACCACGGGGACACCTCCCTAGGTGTATATGGATATTGTATTAAAAGTGTATATGTTGTATGCAAAGATTTTTTATAGGATATTAGATAAGAATAAAAAGCAGAAATACCCAAAGAGGTATAACAAATAAATAAGACATAGTAAACCTACTAAACATATATTAAGTGTGTACAATAGTTCCAGAGACTTCTTTTTTTTTTCACTGAAAAAGCTGAAGAAGGGATATACAACATTATACTGTTTGTTTGTTTTTAAACAAATTAAAAAAAAACCTTAAAAGTTTGTGTTGTCTTATCTACCGTTTATGAACAACGACAATCGGATTCCAAATCCAAACTTAAATTCTTGCTTTTTATCACAAAGTGTGTTATTTATTTTCCATTCAGTGCTTCTATGATAACGCAACACATTGTTAGCGTCAAAATAATTGCTAATAAAGTCGATGGAAACATTTGGAAATTTCAGTAGAAGAAAAAGGCACTTAGCAACACGAATGGCTAAGCATATAACTGTTTTCCTGTAAGACACTATTTTGTTCAAGAAAGAAATCATCGTATATACTTGTGTATATAAGTCGATCTTATGAATTTATAGAAGTAGTAATTTACTAAGCTTTTTTTTCTTAGATGAGGCACAAGGCCGTAGGAAGGGGGCACCCAATGAGACTCGAATTCGCTCGTGTAGGTTTACTGTTCTAACTTGCTAACCATTACACCACCCGAAGCGCCCATGAATTCATGGAAATAGCTTTTTTGAAGCCAGGTTAGAATTTCAATGAAATTGTAATGACTGGAGTCATCATCATCATGTCACGCCATCAGCACGAATATCACTGACCCTCTCTCACCACCCATCCCTATCATCCATTGCTTCCGGCAAGTCTTCAGGGCTACATCCCGTATCGACACAGAGCTGCTGTATGTAGGTTCGAGCTGGTCGTTCTGCCTTTGCTCGGCCATATGAAGGGGTCCACAAGAGTACATATGAGCAGATTCGACACCAGGTCAGTTTTTAAGTTGAGACCCGCCCGGTGGCATTCGAGATCACAGAGTTCTTGGGCAAATTAAGTATTGATATAATCAGCATTTGAATATCGTAAGTTTTATTAGTCAAGAACAATAAAAGCGTGTTTCTTGTTAGCATTCTTCTTGGGTAAGTTTTAATTTCCCAATACTCGAAATGTTACATTGCATCTCTTAACCTCCAGTCGATGAAACGAATCCGACAATCTTCTATTTATTACTAAAATTCTCATTGTTTGTATATAACGATAACATAGCAAAAACGTCACATAATAGCCAGATTCTTATGAGAACAAAACGCTTAAAAGGCAATAACTTAAGAATAAAGTGGAGGGTGATGGTGTTGAACGTAATTTATAACCATCTAAATTCTCAATGTAAAAAAGACAATTATGATATGCGATCGAAGGGAACCAGTGTCAGGATTTTACCACAGCACAAAGGAGTTTTTTTTTGTCGTCACAAACAACCAGTTCTTTTTTTAAATTGTTGTTTAAGCTTGAATTATGGATCTATTTACCCAACCCCACCACTACTGGCTGGATGTAATACAGGGTAAATCTTAAAGCGAAATTCAGCTTGTTTGACTTCAGAGTTTTATTTCTCCAATACTGGTCACTTAATTAAGGCTAAATAACCCACATTATCCTATTTACCTATAGCTGACGAAAAAGAGAACGAATGGAATTATGTCTCTTTCCAGGGGCATTATCACGAAGTGCAACGCAAACAGCCACATCCAAGTTTTAATCGAGTCGCTGGTTCCATTTCCTACAACGATAACCGTTACGCTCAGTGCACCTCCCATAAAATGATAAATATATGTTCGAATACCCAACCCCTCCACCAAGATGCAACACAAAGTCAATTTTTAAGCGGAGTACGGCTAGTTTGTATTCAGCGTTTTCATTTTCGAAGACTAGTTGCCAAACCACTGCAAAAGAACCTAGTCTGTCCTTTTTACCGATTGTTGAGAGAACAGATAAAATCGGACTTACTCAAGGACACAAGCGCAAGATGAAAAGCAAACATCCTCTTACAAGATTTGAACTCAGGTGATCGATTCGATTTTCTACATTTCTTGAATTAAGTAGAATGTTGTCTTGAAATTCCAGTTGAACTTCATGCTCATTGTTTTGACTTTATTTTATGAATCAACTCAATTACATCATGATGGAATTAACGTTTCATTCATGGGCGCATGCACATTTATTGGAAAGTTGTAAATGTTCTTCTGGTATTCCTACAATGTGACAGAAAAGCAGAATCTGGTTATATCGTCGTCAGGTATTTACCAAACGCGTTGAATTAGTGGTAATGATACTTCGTTCTCAAAACTCTGCTTCAATCCAGAAGCTTTGTTGGCGGTGTGATATTTCCCTCCTCGCAAGCATGTTTATGAAGTATAAAATACTGAACAAGTATGCCGCGAGTCTGGAGAAATAAGGCAATCAACTTTATGGCTCATTTGAGTGATGCATATCAGTTAAGGCCTTTATAGGAAAATAAATAATGGTGCTGTCACAGAAAGACATCCCCAAGGATAAGAATTTTTTAAGACTTACTATGCATGCTGCTAAATGGTCGTAGAAAACGATCTAAAAGTTATTGAGAGAGAGAGAGAGAGAGAGAGAGAGAGAGAGAGAGAGAGAGAAGAAAACAATCATGAACACTTGTTGGTTTTTAGCGATATTAGTACAAATGCAGAGTAACCAAAGAGGATTTAAGTCACCACAGTAGTAATGTTCTACAAAATTAGCTTGCAAATCACTACTTCATGCTGAGGTATCATCATCATTGATATTTAGTTTGTATGGTACAAGGCTACAAATATGGATGACTTAGTGAGGCATGAACTCGTTACAATAGTAATAGCTTACTCACCATTGCTCCAAAGGGATCTTTTTTTTCCCTCTGTGTTTCAGTGGATGTACTCATTGGTCTTCCTCGGGTATATAATTCATTCGGTGGGAGGAAGACCATAATACGAGACTTGAGCGTCAGAGATTCTTTTTTAGGGGTCATCAATTAAAATCAACAAAAATGAGAAGTTTACTGTATTTGTTGGCCTATAAGACGCAATCATTTTAATAAGGAATATACTAAGACAAAAATTGTTGAAGAATTCGGTGAATGTTACAGTGAATTTATTTGTATTCCTTTTTCTTCTTTCTTTTTTGCAAAGTATCTTTTCGTGCACTTGTTACAAATTAGTGCATTGGGGTAGTGGTGGTGGTGGAGGAGGAGTAAGGTTTTATCTGCCATCAAATACAGTAATCCCAACTCGTGAATTAATTATATTTCAGACAAAACATATTCTTGCAAAAAGAAGAAACAAGAGAGAACAATTTTGGAACTAAGATAATTTTTTAAAATTTTATTTTCTCCAAGTTTAATGAAAACAGCAGTCACACAAACACACACACTTCCATCCAATTTTTCAACTATCCATCCGCCCCTTCCTTTCATTCATCAGGCACAAGGTTAAAAAATTCTTGTGTCTTTTCTAGCAAAAAAAAAAAAAAAGAAAAAAAAAGAAAGAAAAAAAAAAAGAAATGAAAAAGAAAAGTGGGTCTCCTTTTACAGAATAGATACTGTCTTATGGAAATCCCAAGATTGAAATAAAATTAAAATGTAAACAAGAAATTTTCTTTTAATATCTTTTTTTCGTTCTTTTTTAAAATCTTTTAAGGATAATCATTAAATAATGCAAGTGTTTTTTTGTTTTACAAATATCATCGAATAAGCGTCAATAAGACGCCATCTTTCCTTTTTAAGTTTTTTTTTTCCATCTTTAACATGTTTGTAATGTCTTATTTTCCTTTGTTAAGATATTTTCAAACGCTGCGTTGGAGATGAAGGTTAAAAAAAAACATTAAAAAAAATCAAATGTGAGTGACGTAGCTATTCATGTGACCAACGAAAATAATGACCATTGGTTATTATGTGCAAGAAAAACAACGGCCTGGTCAAACAGCGCCGAAAGAAAAAAAATTAAAATATCTACTAAATGGTTTGAGAACTATCTTGACTTATTTCAGTGCTTGCAAAAAGGAAATAATGTCGATTATTCTTGTATAATAAAATCAAGAAAGGTTTTTATGATAAAAATTATACTAGTCCCATAATAGCTGTAACATTTAGTCCATGAAACATCTATAAAAATGTAACAGTTATTATGGGACAGAGGTAGCATATTGTACATTACATATTTCATAAAATTATCTTATCTTATTCAGACGCTTCCAAGAAATCTAAACAATGCTTCTATTTAGTGAAAATTAATATGGAATTATTTCTAAAAGTATTCTAAACTTAATTTAGTTCATCAGAATAATAAAAATAACATTGTCATTATTATGAAGTTCTATTTTAAATACTGGGCGTTCTAAATGTATTAAAAAGGAACATTAAAGAATATATATATATATATATATATATATATATATATATATATATATATATATATATATATATATCGCAATATGTATCCATATTATTTTGTAACATTTTTCACAGCACGCACAGGTACGACACACTTATCTTGGACAGAAGTGTCGATCCTCTCATTTCCCAGCACATATATTATTACTATAAAATACATTTTATTATACGGATATATTCAGATAATAAAGATTTTTTTAAAAATAACTTTATATCAATAATTTTTCGATTGAGTCAAGAAGAAAACCAGGCCAAATATTCTTCTTTCACAATAAGAAAAAAAAAAAAAAGAAACGGGGCACTTTTATACTTTTACGCCATCGAGATTATCTTGAAGCGCTTGCACGTAGTCTGGGACAGATCCCACCTCCAAGATGGGATTTGTGTCTGTTTAGATATAAAAAGATAAGAAGATTAGTGTTTATATTGAACTCGTAAAATTTGACCACACTGAGAAAAAGATTGTGGCTGATTAAGGGAAACGAGCCCATTTCCATCTTGCATTAAAAGAGATTATTAATTGGGGTCTTTTTTTACTTCATCCCAGTATGTAAAAAAAAAAAAAAAAAAAAAAGTAAAAATGAGACAGTAAGCATTTGAATAGCTACGGCTGCTATGATGATGATCATCAAATAGTAGACAATAACCAGGGAAAACAATGGGTTCTTATTTGGCAGACATTCAGAACGAGTTCGCAAGGAAGGAAAAGAGAAGAAGAAAGAGGAAAGTAATCGATTGTATAATAGATTCGTTCGGACTAATTTTCTCGTTTCGGCCGCCTTTCTACGGTCTTGACGTTGTAATAAAACAAAACAAGAATGAGGAAATTAGTCTAAATTCATCAATGGTGAATAGATTACCTTACAAAAAAAAAAAAAATGACAATCGAGTTTTGAAGAAAATGATAAAAGCAAACAGATGTCGATTATAAAGACCTTAAAGCTTACATTATTGATTTTTTTCTTTTCCTTTTAATTTTGGCTTTTAAACTGTGACAGCAAAAAATCGTTGGAAGGTGACAGAGATTTTGAAACAGAGAAAAAGAATAGAAAAAGGTGAGAGAAAAATAGAACTAAGAAATGGCATCTAAAAAAAGCAAGTTTGCATTATACAATATGAAAAGATAGAAAAAAATACACGAGAAAACACTTAGAATGTCCGTTATGCTTAGCACCCGAAGAAAAAAGAGAGTAGGGCAGCACGATTTGTCAATGCACTGGCATCGGTACAGTATCTCAAATATAAAACATTCAAGATGGCAGAAGCCAATAACATTTTTTTTAAATTCAGGAAAAAAAATGTCCGCCCTTAAAAAACGACGATAAGCTGAAGTACATTTGAATGTAGCGGCGTACGTTCAAGTCACATTGTAAGTACTGGTTCCCGTTAGATCACTAGGGTTAAACAACGATGAGCCTGCTCAGTACTAAGATTGGTAACCACTTAAGAAATCCCAAGCAATATGAGGATTGTGTACCTCACTAAGCAATACATAGTAATTTATAAGAGCGAGTGGGGCGCTTCGCATGGGATAATGATTAGCGAGCTTGACTATCAAATTACGAGTAAATTTTATTTTCACTGAGTACTCTATACTTTTGGCCTTGTGTCAAACTAAGCTAAGAAAATAAAATTTGAACATGGCGAGCTAAAGACGTAAACTGATAAAAATTACAGCGTTAAAAATATTACGAGTGATAACACATTAAGGGAAAGATGTAAGTATTTTATGAACCTTACTTTGACTGGCACAATGCCACAAGTATGGGGGCACCTAGTGAGGATTGAACTCACTATACAATGGTAATGGTTTGTGGGATTGACTTGCTAAACACTACTCGACATCAAAGCATATTTAAAAGTATTTACTAATGTTAGTCTAACACAAGGCTACAAGCATGGAACACACAGCAGGGATCGAACTCTCTAGTCAGGAACGCCTGACGGGGAGGCGCCCAAGGCGATGGAGTAATATGAATAAAAAAGAACAACATTTATTATATTAAACGGTGTTAACGCTTGTCATTTGATTGTTAAATGAAAGCGCTTTTAGTTTAGACCCCACACTCAAAGTTTTCCTTCTTCCAAGTGAATAAATCAAGATTTATTCCATCAATTTAACACTAGGAAGAGAACTTTTTAAAAGTTTTCAGCTTATAACTTCATTCAAAAAGCAAAAAAGTTCTCTTCAACGATTTGAATTTTTAATTGAATCGGCCATGATAGTTCAACGATGAGATTTGGATTGTAAAGACAGAGATGTTTAATTGGGATGAGACAAAAAGAGCAGTTTTAAAAATGTAGTGAATTTTCATTGAAACATAGATAAAAGGTTTCACCTCCTCCTTAGAAATTATGCCAAAAGGCAAAATTTCATAAAAAAATAAATAAAAATTCAAACAACAATAACAACAACAGCTACAAACCGTATTTCCTTCTTGTGAGAAAATTTACAATTAAAGCACAGAACTTTTGAATATAAGTTCCAATTATTAATCATAACAGACGAAACACTTCAGGCAGCAAACAGATTTTTCTTCATATAATTATTGCAAGGTTCTGAGGAGAGGAGCATTGACAACTGCTTAACCATGTCGTTCTAGAGATTTTTTGTCTGTTAGTGACAGATTTAAAAAAACTACCAACATGAATACTACATGTATTGTTATTTATGATAAAGATTTATCTCTCATTAGCCAAATTTCAAAAACAAAACAAATTTGTCTTTCAAGTGGCTAATAAAACACTGCTATTATCTCGCTGTATAAACTCCTATACATGGAAACACCAGTGTTGGCCAACTAGCAAAATTTTATATTCATCTGTTCTGTGCCAACACTGGATGCCACCTAGAAGACTTGGAGGGAGAGAGAGAGAGAATCCGTGTTGTCGGCACGCCTTGATGATGATCAGTCAGCAAATGGAACCAAAGGGATTGTTTTTGCTAGTAGACGTTACCATAACGTATCGAACTCTTCATTAACAACGAGACAGAAACGACCTAAAATGAATGTTTCATTACTCTAAATGGATCCCAGCTCACAATGGCACTGACCAATCTTTTAATCAATCGGTCTTCGTAACATCGATCGTTCTCGAGTATCTATTTTACCGAAATAAGACAACGACGACTCCATGCCGAAATCGTTAATTCTACTACCAACAACACCTTCCTGCTAGTCTACAGTGCTTTAGCAACTCGAGTGTCTCAAGCTGATCTAAATCATCTTAAAAAAGGACAATAAACTTATTCATTAGTCTTTCAATTATTTATATTTAAGTAAATTCTAACTACCGATCTTCAGAGAAGATAAATTAAACGCCCCCCAAAAATTAGAGCAAGTTGATTAACTTGACAGCACATGCAATACTCGTGCATACACCATGGGTTGCCAGTTCTCCACTTTTACTTAATCTATAGTACAAGACTACATGTATAGGTCACATAGTGAGAATCACATTTGCTACCCAATAACAATGAGCTGCAAAACTAACTTCCTAACCATTAGACCACAATGAAAAGCAATAATGCAACAACCATTATCTCACAATTTCCTTCACACATGCATTATATATATATATATATATATATATATATATATATATATACATGCACATACACACATAGGTTATTGGACTTTATCAAGTAATTGCAAGTTTTCAAGATTAAACCTAAATCCATATTTTGTGAGTAAAATTGTGTGCGGAATGTGTCTGACCTAAATATTTTCAAGTTTCTTTTCCAGAGTTCAGAAAAAGCAAAATAGTCATTTTAAAGCCCATTCTGAAACTAAGGAATTTAAGACAAATTTGGTCAGTCTATTTAGCACTGTTGAAAAGATATAACAAAGTCTTTATTTCCTAAACCATTATTCAATTTTCATTTGTTTGGGTGCTGTGAAAAGTGAAGCTTTTTGTAAATATTTTCCCATAATATTTTGAGAAAATGCAAAGAAATAGTTTCTTTAAGGAAAACCATGTTAGAAAACAACATAAGTGAACCATGAAAATTTTATGTTTATCACACATGTAATGGTCACTGGATTTCATCTTAAAGACTATTAAAACGTTCTCAGAATTTAAAAGGCTAATTTTTATGCACACAATTCAGATATCAAATTAACATTATTTTAATTCTTAATTAGCATTTTATTAAACTGTCTTTTTCATAGAACTAAACAAGACTATAATTTTTCATAGTATTTCTGTCATCATATTTCTGTTGCTTTTTATCTTAACTCTCAGATCATCCTTCCAGGATCATCAGAAAGCACCACAGATTAGAAATAAAGAACAAGTTTTCAGCAAGATTTGAACTAGCAGTCCTATTTTTTTTTTTTTGAAGCCATTTCTGTCCATGACAGTGGCCTTATTACAATCTTTATTTACATATACTAGTGGTGATATTATTAAAATTTATTAGATATCAGTTACAATTAAAAAGGTTGAGAGACTGAATCTTGCCAGTGGTTTATTATTTATTTCTGATGTGTTGATTATAAATAACCATAGAATGACAGTCTAGAAGCTGCAATTAAAAAACAAAAATAAACAAAAAAAAAAAAACCCCCAGAAAAATAAGATGAAAAGAAACACTACAAAGCTTATTTTGGAGGATATTTACATGGTAGCTAAATGAAGTAAATTGGGATTCTCACAAGAAATTATGATGCTGTGAGTGTAATTCATAAGTCAGTTCAAATCCGTTCGAAAGGTATGAGACTAATATCTCCATATAAAGTGAGTTGGAAAAGAAAAAAGTTGATTTAGTAAAGGAAAACTAAAGATTGTATTAAGAAATATTAAATGATACAATAAGTTGCTCACATGTTTTGCAAAAAAAGCAGACAGGAAGTTAAAAGGTTCCATGGGGCAAAGGAATTGTGTCCTCTCCTCAGCTAAAGAATCAGATTGTGAAAAAGTTTCCGTTTGTGCCTTGGGCACTTTTTAAGGTTTTTTTTTTTTTTTTAAACCATTTTAGGATCATCATCAAATCTGTTGAATAATTCAAGTTAGACTGATTTTTTTTTTTAAAACCAAAGACCAAATTCACAAGAGAAAAGAAAATTTTAAGTGACTGTATTTGCTAAAAATGTTATTACAAGATACAAAACTTTTGTAGGATCTTCCTAGAGAATTTAAGGAAAAAGAAAAATGGTGAAAGACTATTTTCGTTGCAGGAAGCAGTTTGACAAAAACAAATCTCTAGTTTGATGATTATAATTTCAAAATCTTCCAGAAAAATAAGTTAATTTTCATGAAGTTAAAAATTTCATCAAATTAAAAACTTTTATTGAAATTAGGCCTATGTTTCTTTTGTTGAGAGAGACAGAAAGAGAGAGAGAAATGATTGGGTTTCCATAAAAAAAGGATCAAACTTATACTTAATCTTTTTTTTAAATTAATTTAGATATATCAATATCTGGAAAGTAATTTCAAAATAATTACTGCATGGGTCTATCATTATAAACATTTTTGTTTTGGTAATAAAATGAAAGAAAATAGTTCCTACTTTTATCACAACTATCTGGCCAATGAAGTCTCCAGTCTTTTTCAGATGTCTATTGTATTTATAACCTCAAAAGGTCAATGAAAACTTTCAATTTTTTTCAACAGAGTATGTGGTTCTTGTTTCTTTATCTGTCATTTCCAGAAAAAATAATGAGAATAACATACCCAACTGGATTTAATAAAGGGTTGCATCTGATATTCCTGGAAAGTTATCAATGTGACACCTGGGGAAGGCCAGAGAGTATAGTGGTAGAAATGTCAGGAAAGGACTAGTTTGAAAGAATCGTTTCAGGTAAAAAAAAAAGGTGGAAAAACAATGAGAGACCTTAAAAAAAAATAAAGGAAACAGAAAATGTGGATGGAAATAAAAATAATTTCAAAAAGGAAAATAAAACAAACTTTTTTTAAAAATAAACTAAAGATAAAAAATCTTTAACAATTATCTCAAAAGAATAGAAAAAAACAACAAAATCTTTACAAATCATTATCAGTCATGGAAGAATTTTTTTTCTTCATAAAATACATTTTTGTTTTTTTACATAGAAATAAAAAGAAAACAGTTTCAAGAGAGGCATGTGTGTATGTGTCAACAAGGTATATATGTGTAGATAAACAAATAGAAAAATCAGTATATTATTTTGTAACATTGGCAAACATTTTGGAAAAAAAAAGAATAAGAAAATACACACATTATATATATATTTGCGTGTGTGTGTGTTGTTTTATCTCCAGTGGGAAACATTTTAACTTTTGCTTTTCTAAAATTATGGTTATTTTTTGCATTTATCAATATATAGACATAAACACACTTACATGAACACCATAAATAATAATTGTGACATACTATTTAAAAATATGGCATACAACATAAGATTTGATATATTTAAAAAATTATGATTAACAATTTTATATATACATATATATATATATATATATATATATATATATACACACACAAAGATATGGCCACATACAATCTTGCACATTAGATATCAACATATCTAATTCATACAATTTCATATTATATATATATGTACACACACACACACACACACATATATGTATTACATACATACACAAATTTTATTTCTTGATTATATAGATTGTATTGTATTGTATACACTATCGTTTATGAAGATATATAAGATGCTGAACATGACTATATATATATATATATATATATATATATATCTTCTGTAATGAGCTACATCTTTTTGTTAGCTTAACTAAGTGAAAAAGGGTCTTTTGAAGTCATCACATATTTATTTTATTTTAACCTAATAATTGAAATAACACTTATGATATTTCTTTCTAAGTTCAACACATTTTTTGGAAAAAAAAACTATCAGAGCTGTCTCGTTTTTTTCCCTTTATAGAATAAAATTTAGTTCTACTAAATTCATAAAGAAATAAAATTCTATTGTGGACATTTGATAAAAATTCTAGTTAAATGTGTAGAATTATTTATTTGTTCATAAAAGCTATAAAACTCAGTTGTTTTTTTTATGTTTTCTTTTTACAGCAGCAAAGATGCCAATGAATAAAAATGACAATAGATATATTACATGATATAGAAATATTTACCCAAGTACAAATAATTTTGAAAAAGTCAGAAATAAAGCTGTGTCAATATTTAATAATTTTGATTTTCATTATCCTTCATTTTAATAATTCTACTTGCTTTTATTAATGTTCCCCACTGTTGTTCAAGTAATAACCCTAGTGAGTTGCAAGAAAAAGCAACTAGAATTATGAAGGTTAATACTCGTCAAAATTATTAGAATAACATTTTTTACTGCTTTTTTCCCTTCTTTTTACTGTAGTTTTTCAAGTGATAGAATTTTCAGAGAAATCACGGTAGATTCTTAGCTAAGCATTTGTTAAAAAAATTATATTTATTTAAAAAAAACAAAACAATCAATAACAATAGATTGACAATGAAATTTGAATTTTTATTAAATTATATATTTCAGTATTAATAACCTATTCCATTTCTATTTTGCCAATTTAAAAAAAAAACTGTCTTATCTTTTTCAAAATTGTACAAATGCCTTGAACACTCTTAAAAAGAACATAGAAAAACTGAGCTAAATCAGAACCTCTAAGGTAAAGAGGTTTTGTATAATCTAAATCTAATTATCATTGCTTTGCTGCTAAAGAATTAAAGACAGCTTAACAAGAGAAAGAAATACAAAAATAAGTAAGAAATGAATTAACCATTCATTATCAATAAGAGGATCCATTTTCTGATTATTTCAGCAAAAAGTTTGCATTATTTTTGTTTTAATGAATTCCACATAATAAGCAACTGATTTTAAGAAGTGTATGCTATAATAAAAAAGAAAAAAAAAATTTTCAAGAAATAATCCTCATTTGTTTTAGTCAGTCAATTTCATTATTTTTCACATAAATAAAACAAAATTAAAAAAAAACAATCGTTGGATGATTATTTTGAAAATAAGCGAACCATTTTGAGGGCACAGTCATCATTCAACATGTTTTAGGTTATTTTATATAAGACCAGAAATAATTTTTAAAGGTTTTTTTTTAAAAATTGTGTTTCTTTTTATTTATAAAAAGTTGCTTTTTTCTTAAACTGTTTTTCCAAAAAGTAACATTTGCTCATCACAGATATAAAAAAAAAAACCCTGTATGATTTATGTATAATTTCTAAGAGAACCATAAATAATACTATATGATTTATAAAGAGCACCATTTTATATCGTAAAGTATTTAATATTACAACATTTTATGTTACATTTTAAGATATTCCAAAAGTTCAATATTAGGTATATCAAACTGATTAATAATATAGCCTTATAATATCATAATAGAGACTACTATATATAACATCATGTTATATATATAATACATAAAATATTTATGTAAAATACCATATGAATGTATTATCACAAAACTACATCTTGTATTGCTTTTGCAGAACATTGTAAATAAACAAACTTTGAAATAATCACAATTTTTTTTAAAAATGTGTTTTCAACATTAACCTAAGCTTTAAAAATAACCAGAGATAAGTAAACTTAATTTGAATGACTCAATATTGATAAAAATGTCAAAATCAAAAACAAAGCTGAAGAAAGAATTAGAACAAGAGGCAAACATTTCTTTCTGTTGATCAGAGTAACTGTTTTCGTATGAATTAAACTTAGATCGACATAATACCACAAGTATTAGAACCCTCAATGAGATTTGAACTCCCTACAGAAATAATTGGTTTAATAAAGATTTTTTTTATAATCACTATACCCCAGCAAGACACACACATGCACACACACACAAACACACACCAAAAAAAAAAACCCTGCTTCTAATATGGGTGATAAGTCACAAGAAAATGAAATGGGAGTGAAGGGAGAATTGCTGTAGTGAACAGCCAAGCAAAACTGAAATTCATAAATGCCTTGGAAGGTTATCAAATGGATGGATAGGGGTGGGGTTAAAAATCATGAGTCTGCTCTGATAAAGAAACATTCATCAGCGAATGAATGCTTTGAAACCTGTGCAAATTAGAATTTGATTTTACTTCACATAAATTTTACCAAAAATAAAACTGTATTTTTGTTGCAATGTCCATTATATGGAACTGTAAAAACACGTATAAAATGCTGAGCTGTGTTTATTTACAATCATTGATGCTGTTACAATAAGCAAAAAAGAAACAAAAAACCTGAACGTTGAATAATAACCTTGAAATTAAACAAAAAAAAAAAAAAATACAGTTATATTTTCAATGTTCAAATACACAAATGTATGTATATTTATGTGTGTTTATTTTTACCTTTTCATTTTTTGTCTTTAAACTGAGACATAGACATGATAAATTTGTTGAGTCAAATAAGATTGAAAATGATATCAGTAAATATGTTGATAGAAAAGATGAAAATTGTCTAACATGTTTTTTATGACAACATAGTGCAGCCATCATACTTTCAAGTCCTATGACATGAGACAAAAATAAGTATCTTTAAATCTTATTAATTAAATACAATAAAACTCCCAAGAATTCAAGTTACTTTGATAGACTATTCAAGATATTTTACAACCTTTTGTAAAATGCATCATCAATGAAATAGATGTGAGGAGCTTTTTGATAATTTAACAGCCTTTGGAGCCAAAATTTACCTGAGTTTCTATTCTGTGTACAACAAGAGGAAAGTTATCACATTGAATATGAAATAAACATTAACTATAAACAGAACTTCAACTTTGACATTTTTATAACATCATGTTAAACAGGCAAGAGGTGTACAAGACACACATATATAATATATTGTATAACACATGATACACACAATCTCTCTCTTTCTTTCCTCAGAGCAAACTCTAAATTCCAGAGCGCCCAAAATACTTACAAAGTCTTCATGTTTTTAAACTTGAAAATTTCTTTATAAAACCACAAGCAGGAAACAAAAAAAAAAAAAAGAAAAAAAAAAAGATATATTTTTTTCTTTTCAAATTTTTTTTAAGAACAAGTGGTGCAGAAAAAAATCTGAGGAATCAGTTGTTATTTTTTCTTTTGTCTTTTTCTTTTTTTAACACCACAATTCTTCAATGTCTCGGACATTTAACACAGGTTTCATGAAAGATACTTTTTAAAAATAAATACACAAATATGATGGGCACATTCAGATATGTTTTGTAACACACTGAGGATAAAAGATGCTCATTTTGTTTTAAATTAAACAAAAAACAGTTAATCTTTAATTTGATCCTCTGTGATTAAGTTCAAAAGAACTGTGTTATGACTATGATCTATAATTTCTAAACATTCACGAAACATGGAATTCATTTTTTCTTTTTCATTTTAAAAATAAACTTGCATACTATCTCCCAGTAAGAAAAAGAAGATAAACTACAAATTTATATGAAAATATTTCACATCTAAATATGAAATAACTATATGACTTTGATATATATAAAGTATTATATGTCATTTACAGTATTACTTCACATATTACTGTATTATATGTAATACTAAAAATATATATATCATTATTGAAAGTGTCATTGTATACTAGTGCATATACATACACACATGCACAAACATCTTGAATAACTTGCCAACAAAAAGAAGTAAATATTACCTGAGCTTCTAAAGTTTACCAAAAGACAAAAAAAAAAAAAGAAAAAAAAAAGAAAAAAAAAGAAAAAAAATTCCTCACAGTGAAGTTTTCATTTGTTTGTTAACTTTTTTTTTCCTGATTACAAATTTAACGAGAGTATCATTCTTTTATTTGTTTTATTTGTCTTAAAAAGACACCGAAAAATGATTTTGATTAAAAAAAAAAATGATAAAAAAAATAATAATAATAAAAAAGAAAAACCCATTAATAACAGCCATCACCTAAAACAGTGAAACAATCAACACTGGGGGTCATCATCATGATTTGTCCCCTTGTCAATAGAGGCTCGAATCACTTTGATTTCAATATTACGCATGGATCTCTCGGTGGGTACATTGTCACTAGAATCGCTGGGCTGATTCTTTAAACCAGCTCTGTTGATAACAATAATATCATCATCATCAACGTCATCTGTGTCCACAACTATTTGTTTGTCTTGACTCACATCCATGTCAGACACAACCATTTTGGCAATGTCACTGATGCTATCAGAATCATCCAGTGAGATTTGCCGAAGCCTGTTACGGATCACCCTTTCCATACGTCTGTGCTCAATCTCTTCAGCTTGCTTTAAGGCTTTCTCTTCAGAGTTCAAACAGTATTTCTCCTCGGGATCAAAGTACATGGCTGTTGCAGATGGACTGGGGCTCTCCATCAGGCAAGATGTGTCAATTTCATCTGTGATGGTCGTGTATTCTGGATTCAGCGAGGTGAAAAGTGATGCCATCTGGCTGGCAGGACTCCCAGAGTGAGACTTGTCAGCTACATAAAAAGATGAGCCAAAAGGAAGGTTGTGGCTAGGAGAACTAGGTGTGTCTAGTGGGGAAACTGGAGTGTGGCCAACAACCCCAGAAGTGCCCTCGGACGCAAGGCTGAACTGAGAATCTTTGGGTTTCAGAAGATCCAAAGTCATGGTCTTTCCTGGAACCAATGTTGCTGTGCGTGTGTCAGATTCAATGCATGCTGTACTATAGACCCCCTTCTCTGGTAAGGGTTCAATACTGAACTTGACAGGAGGGCGACTTGATGATATGGTTGAAGAATTAGAAGCGTCAGATGAAGATTCAGCCGAGTTATAAACATCCTGGGCATCATCTGGTTTTGTAATGTCTACATGCAGATTGGAGTTACCATTGCGCCGTTGCTGCAATTTGCGCAAGTTGGAAACACTTTGGTTTACTTTTTTTATTAGTTCTTCCTCCACTTCACCAGGGTCTGAGGCTAAAGGTGGAG
The DNA here is from genome assembly GCA_963585895.1 of Sepioteuthis lessoniana. Taxonomy (NCBI): domain Eukaryota; kingdom Metazoa; phylum Mollusca; class Cephalopoda; order Myopsida; family Loliginidae; genus Sepioteuthis; species Sepioteuthis lessoniana. The sequence goes on from OY757925.1 coordinate 34,221,198, forward strand.
GTTCAGTTCCAGGGCGGGGTGAGCTGCGTTGCAGTGCTTCATAAAACTGAAACAACGAATGCCGCTTAATCTGCAGTGGACTCGTGCAAGAAAACTTGGGGCTGCGACTGCGAAGGCTCCACGATCGTTTCAGGCCAAACGATGGACTCCTGCGATTCGATAACGAGGGGCGGGAGTACTCCGTACACCTGCGCATACGATCCTGGATACCAAGCCTCTTTGTAGGATTCGACATGGAACTCTGGCTAATCAAGGGGTGTTCCCTATGTTGGCTGCTGCTGACTGATTTAGCCTGGCTACTTCCATCTGTGTGGTGAAGGGATTCTTCACTTGTGTAATCCATTGGGAGTTCAGGGTCAGAGAAAACGGTATTCGGGTTATTAGCCAGAACATTTTCAATGAGGGACAGCGAGTCACCCATCTGTGTAGCAACTTCTTCCAATTTGGACAAACGAAAGTCTATGGCCTGGTGGGACATTCTGATGGCATTTTCTTTAACATACATATCATCCATACGCATAGTCATATTCTCCACTCTGAAAAGATAATCAAGATGTGTTTATTAAATCAAAGAGTTTCTAGAAAAATATTTAATTCTTATAGGATATCAGGAAAATAAAACAATAATTGTCAATAAGTAGTGCTATTGAGTAGTAAAAAATTTTAGGAGAGGCATGAACTCTAAAATTTCTAATTTTTAGGAAAAAAAGAATTAATATAAATGGGTGAAAAACATATTTACTGATTAAGCAAAAACCAGCAAAGAATTGCTGCTTTATCAAGTTCCTCTCTCTCTCTCTATATATATATATATATATATATACACACACACACACACCAAGTAAATAATGACTGTGAGTATCCAAAGGAAGAGTACTCAATGCACAGCTAAATATTTAACCCACAGAGCAAAATATATATTTATGTTTAAAAAAAAAACAAGAAATTTAGAAATAGTATTCAGTTCCATAATAGATCTATTTTGCCTGTTAAAGCTTGTCAGATGGAATTTAAATGGTGCTTGGTTACTTTTGGGAGAAAAAAAATAACCAAACTCCATTTAAATTCCATCTGACAAGCTTTAATAAGCAAAATAGATCTATTATGGAACTGAATACTATTTCTAAATTTCTTTTTTAAACAAATATATATATATATATATATATATATATATATATATATCTCATAGATTTATAAATGTTTGTAAGTGTTTAACAACCAGGCCTCTGTTGTAGCAGTATGGAACACTTGGTTTTTTAATGAGAGGTCCCATATACATAACCATAGGCAAGTTTTAAAATAGCCTTAGTCACTAAGACCACTGTTATACAGGTATCCAATTATTCTGATCCCCACCCCTGGTACAACTAATTGGTGCTGCCAATCCCTGTTGGAATCCCTGAAACTAAATTTACCTTGTTTATTTTAGATAAATGCTGGACAAGAAGAAAACACTTTGATTCATTATTTCTAATGCACAGTTATATGCTTTTTCTAGTCTGTTTATTGTAGGCAAACCCTTGATATATTAAACAGAAAAAAATTTCAGCCATGCCTTTGCAAAGAGCAATTTGGATGAATAAGCTTTGATGACCCCAGACATTAAATTTTTTCTTCAAACAATAGAAATTAAAATGCAAAAATTAAAAAAGACAATTAAAAAAAACAAAACAAAAAAAAACAGGTAATAACCATAAATGAAAAGGAAAATTATTAGGTTGTTATATAAATAACTGCAGTTTTTGTTTTAAACTTTGAAGTGCATTTTGAAATAAAGTGTTATTAATTATAATTATGTACTATTACAATGAACTAATATCTAATTATGTTTAAAGTACAGAGTTTGTTCAACTGATTTCTGTTAAGGACTTTGTTTTCATTATTCTTGTTTATTTCATGGTGTCAAATTAAAGATGGAAAAATACAATTTCAAGTGATTTTAAAACCAAACATAAAACAGTCAACCAACATTTAGCCAGGGGCTATATCAACTAACATACAGCTCAACAGGAATTTTAAAAAAATGTAATAGATAGGATAGCCTTAAAGATGAGAAGGGTTGTGGATATTCTTTAGCAATTTTTGACAACCTATTGAAATTCATTATGGAATTGGACCCACTCAAGACGTTGCAGCAGAAATAAACATTGGCATTTTGACATTTGCATCAAATTTGAAAAAAAAAAGCCAACAAATAAGTGCTACTGAACAAGAATCAATAAGATTCCCCATTATGAAGTCTGCTCTGAAATTCTTTTGTCAATAAAAACAATCCATTTCTTGATCGCATTTTGATGAAAAATGGATTATATATGACAACTGATGATGTTCCATACCAAAACACTTCCCTCATCATACCAGAGAAGTATTAGCAGAAGATAGACCAAATAAATCAATAGTAGCATCATTTACATCTAATACTGGTCAATCAAAAAGAACCATATAGCCATAACAACACACCACCCAAACAAGTGTCTCACAAAAGAGCTTGCAGAAATTGAACAAGCTAGGTTAACTTACCCAGCTTACTAACTAGACCACTCTTAGACCAACAATCATTTTCCCAGGTATCAAAACAATATCCTATTAGAGACATTTTTACAAGAACCTAGCACTAACTTAAAACACTTTCAAAGAAGAATAAATATATTTGTTTATTGCTGGCAACAATCTATAGATTGTAATGGTTCTTTTTTTCAATTAACAAATTTTATTCTAAGCTGAGATGTACAGCTTTGAAGTTGATGGTTAAAAACTGCAATTATTTTTTGCACAATAGTATAGCTAAATTAGGTTTTTAAAAAGCAGGTAAAAGAAAATGCAAGTCCAGAGAAAGATATTTACCTGTCACATATCAGACGTATTCGTTCATCTGTACTTGATTGGAACTTTTGTTCTTTTTCTCTGAAATAATCCTCAACATTCTCTTCCTCAAAGTCATGTAGCTTTTCTGTATCTTCACTTGATAAAAACAATTCTAGATGGAAGTAAAAAAAAACAAAATAGTGAAAGTGAAAAAAAAAGGGAAAAATCCTAATTAAATTGTCAACACAAAAAAGAAGTTCACACATATTATACCAAAAAGAGAAAAAATATTATTACTTTTCTAAAAATTTGCTACAAATCTTATAGATAATAGTGAATATAATATATAATTATTTTTTTTATTTTGGTACATTGATATATGTATCTCATACCCCTCACTCCAGCTATGAGTTAAATAGTATTACTACTGTTTTTCTATAAAGGTGGCTTTGGCCATAAACGTTAATAAGCCATTAAACAAAGAAACTAAACCAAAGAAACCTGATCATACTCCTTACAGACTTTACACTCTCCACTTTGTTTATAACTGACAGCATTTCATAGTGGAAAGTGTTAAGATCAAGACGGATTAAGAAAAATTTGTATATTTGGATACCCCAACCTACTATATATACATGAAAAAAAAATTGACTTATGATCACAACTGTATTAATAATTTAAATTCAAAATCTCTCGGAGAGAAAAGAGTCTCCAGAGTGTAATGGTTAATGTGCCAGATGGTGACACAATAAGCAAGTTCAAATTTCAGTTGTGTTATTACATTCACTTTTAAACTAATACCCTTGGGAAAGGTATGAAACCTCTTATTCCCCAAAGTAATGGGTTAAATAGTACCACTATTGTTCTTCTACAAGGATGACTTTTGCATTAAATAACACACAAAAGTCGATATGACATTAAAACTCTGATTTCTTATTTCAAATATTCTTAGGATCAGAAAAAATTATCAGATAAAACTTTTCTTTCAAGCACAATTTTACAATGGTTTTATGGGTTATCTAGCATTATAACTAAAACTATTTACACAATAAACTGATCATTTTAAATCAATAAAAATCTTGTTAATGACACTTTTATAAAGTGAGCAAAAGCTGGTAGTGTCACTGTAATGAGTTTGATCCTCCTTGAGTGCCCCAAATGTGATTTTGTGTAAGACTAAGCTTCAAAAATACTTACATGACTGGAGTAAAGGTCAGCAAGTTAGATTGGTGGGCCTTTAATGAGTTTTGATCTTCACAGGATATTCTATACTAGTGAACCTATGCCAGATTATGCCAAATTTAGAAAATAGCTATCAACAACTCGAAAACAAGACAAAAAAATGTAATATTCTTTCTTTTTTTTTTTATGGAAATAGAAGAATAACAATGTTTTAGCTAATATCTTATTTTTCTGTTCATAATCAAAGAAGAAAGAGAGAAAAATGCAGAAGAAAGAATTATCAAGAAATTCAAAGTGAAACTGGGGAGAGACTGAGATGGTGAAGAAGTGGAAGTGTTGAGACTTACTGAGACCATTATCAAAATAATCCCTTTTACCCAGGCACCTCCGTTTGATGAACTTTAAGGTGAGGAAAATGTGGCTGAGGATGATAAGTGGAGGTGGCAACAAAGGCCGTAATTCATAAACAATAATCAGCTGGTAGCGCTGAAATTTCCAAATTTCACGAGAGTTGGCGTTATTTCGAATGAATGTTGCACTAAAAGCAAAAAATATGTTTTAAGAATTAAAAACAAATGTATGAAAAAGAAGCAAGGGATTGGTTACATATAATAATTAGCAAAAAAAGTTTTTTAATTTATTGCTTATATAGAATATATATATATATATACACACACACACACATATATATACACACACACACATATATATATATATATATATATATATATATATATATACATACACACATATATATATACATACGCATGCGCACGCACACACACACACACACACAGCAATCACCCAAAATAAAGGATGATATTAGCATATAGCTAAAGGTATGCTAAATACATTTGACCAATGCCATATTCCTGCTTAATCTCAGTAGGGGCTGATCTTATAATATGGGGGGGTGTCCTCGTGGTGTAATGGTTAAAGCGATGGACTGCGGAATCGTACAAAGCGAGTTCGTATTCCAGTCGCGCTATTATGTTCACTTTCAGGCAAATACCCTTGGGAAAGGTATGAACCCCCTTATCCTCCCAGCTATGGGTTAAATAGTACCACTACTGTTCTTCTATGAGAATAGCTTTGGCATTAAATGACCTACAAAAGTTGATATGCCATTAAACAAAGAAACCAAACCAAACTTTATAATACATTTAAACAAAGGGCTGTGGGTTTTTATCACTTTCATGGGAAAAAAAAACAAAAAATTTTATTGACAAACATAGACACCAGCATGGATCATACAGGGAGAAATGTTTGCATTGATCAATACAAAAAGCAAACAGGCCACTCTTTTTGTAACCACTTAGGAACTTTAGAGGAAAATGTAGATAGAAGCAGTCGGACTCCAAAAAGTTTTTTGAGGAAGATATAGCAGAAGAAATACAATAAAATCTTTTAAAAAAAAATCAACACTATAGCAAAACAGTGAATTTTCCTCTGAATAAGGAAAAAAGATGTCTGATGAAAAACTTTAACAAGATCAGGTATTTGAATTACAAGGTCAGTATTCATGGTCAATGCACAAAATAGCATCAAAGTAGAGTTACTTTAAATAAATTCATAAATATGTATATTTAAAATTAGTAAAAATAAACTGAGATCATCTACTACAGCTAAGTAAGTATGTAAAGAAAATGAGGGGAGGAAAATTGTGTGGCACTAATCTTTAAAGTGAGAATTGTCTGTCTGCTTGAAAACCCAGGATCTAAAATTTTGTATTTTATCTGGGTTTAAATACCAATTCCTGGCACCATTGACAAAAAACTAATCTCCCTTATGAAGTGAGTCTTATAAAACAATGCTAACAGAATTTGGTATTCTTCGTGGCTATCGATTTAAGTACTAACCAAGCTTCACATTTCTTTACTTCAATATATTAAATACGATGACTGCTTGTGTGTGTGTGAAACTAGAGTTACAATGAAGTAAATACAATATTGTAAATTCATTTTTAGATTTTATACTGTTCTGTCAATTGGGAATTGAGCACTTCGATTTTTTTTTACTTACAAGTCATACTTTTTGATTAACTTCAATTATATATATATACACACACACACACACACACAAAAGAACACCAGAATTCAAATAAGAAAATTAAAATTCAATAAAATGCTTTATATATATATATATATATATATATATATATATATATACACACGTGCATACATGTACAATGTAAGTTTTAAGGAAATATTCAAAATAGTCATTCTTTACTAAACTTAGTACAGTCCAAGAGCAAATGAAGATGAAGAATAGAGAAAAATAGACTGTGTTATGTCAGTTGTCATGACAATGAAGAATTTGCTTATCTTGCTTTTTACTTGGGTTCAAACCCTGACATTTGATGATACTGATGAGAAACACAAAATTATTTCAGACACAAAGATGGCCACCAGCCAATCAGGTCATATTTTCTCACTCATTTTTGTATCTATGAATCTCATTTCTTGATTTTAATGACATAAAAATAACACACAATACATAACCAACAAAAAAATGTTACTCTAACCTTAATGCCTTAGTTTCTTTAAAATAATGAATTGAAAGAATTTGTCAGGAAAAAAAAAGGACAGAAAATGTGAAGACTTACTTGAATCTTGCAATTAAAAGATTGACAAGAAGAATGTTAGCAATCAGCAGGTAAATGCACATCAGTGCAGGGGCAACCCAGGCACCATAGGAACATTCGCTGTCTGGGTTCATGCAGGCTGAAAAGGAGGATAAAGAAAAATATATAAAGAATTTGAAAATTTCAAAAAGATAATCAAAGTCCATTTAAAATGACGTGATTGGGTTTTAAGAGAATACAATAAACTATAATTTTGATAAAATATACTGAACACAACATTAGACTGCCTTAAGAACTCCAGCTCCTAGTTTTGAATACGTTTTACTTCTAGATCAGTTGCTCTACCAATACTAGAGAGCCTAGTCTGCCATACTATTTTGCCCATTGGTGGGCAAAATGTACTGTAGACAGCTGTGTATACTACACACTTTTCTTTATTTTCTGGTAACATTTCATCTCAGATAGAAAGTACTGTATGGTGTACAAGTGAATAGGATCTTTTCATGAAATTTACATTTGAAATTGCACCTCCCCATTATATATGTATGCATAGTATACAAGACAGTCGAGGTATCATATATATAAATAAAATATTAACAGTGGTAAAAGCATTTCCAGAAAAAAGCTCTCCTGCAAACCAAAAAATAAGTCAGTTGTAACAATAGATACAAATTAAAGTTACAAAATATAAAGGGAGTTTTAGGAACAAAAGAAATTATTTCCCTTGAGACAGATTCACAAGTCAGTCAGTTTTTAGGGTTTTTTTTTTTTCCAGTTTGTAGTTTTTTAAAATCTTTTTCAAGAGAACAATACAGTTGTGTTGTCATGTGGCCAAAACACACACACAAAAAAAAAAAATTCAGCAAATATTTAATCAATTTTGAAAGTTTTGAATAAAGAATAAAAAAGTTCAGTAATCGAATTATGTTGCCAAACAAGCAATCATCACTCTTGCCTTGACATTTGTTTTACAAAATTTAAACTAAAAATAAAGAATAAAAATAAATAAAAATCACTGATCATCTCAAAAGTAAAAATATTTTCCGTACACTACACTTATTTAATTACACAGGCTTTTGGTCTCATACAGGTCATGAAAAAAAAAAAAAAATCAAAACATTGCTGACATATGATTTTCAAACAATGACGTAAAAATTGGTAAAAATTACTAAAATCCCTCTTGCCCAACTCCTTGAAGTTAGAAATGTTGCAGGAGCATAGCACTAGTAAATTACAATTGAATGGATAAACCTTGTGTGAATGCATTATCAAGAAAAAAATAAAATCCATAACACAGCTGCTGACTAGAATTTAACAAGGAAATATTTATATACACCATTTACAAGAAGACATGTAACTTGTTTATTAAGAATTATTAGTCAACAGAGTTTCTTCATATTATGTTAATGAATAGACTTTGCATTGTATTTAAATCTAAAGATGTTTCGAGAAGAGGTGAGAACAAGGATTGACATGACAATGAGTGGAAAACAGCTCCTTGTTCTGGTAAGGTTATGAAGTCTCTTGGGTGGATCAGATTTAGATTGTTAAAAATAAGTGAAAAGTGTTCTGATTAGTTGGTAAATTATATTTTTTTCTTTATATTTTAAGTTTCACAAAAGGGAAATGGCTGTGTAGAGCCTATGCACTGAAAGTATATTTTGTCATGTTTATTCAAGCTTTTGAAGTGTGAACATCTAGTTAAGCTTAGATAAGAATGTCATCATAGAGTAAAGGTGAGAAGTATAACAAAAGCTTCCAACTTCTAATGGAACAATTAAAAACCTATGTAAGCTAATTTGGCGTATAATCATTACTGTTTTATTGATATAAATTTATTGTTAATGTATCGTCATGAGAGGACAATTTATTTACAAATAATGCAAAAATTCCCTTCAACAGTAGAAATGGTAGGTTCATGTCACAGGTAGAGATAGTAGGTGTGTAATGAACTTACGGTCGATTTCCTCTGCAAACAGCTCTCCGTAGATCATCCAGTAGGGATAAAAGACAACATTGCGTGCAATGAGCCAGGATGGATTTTCATGTTGAAAGTGAATAGCTTGGCGGACGATTCCAAAACTGATCAGTACGATGAAGAGGATAATGATGAAATATGACATGTCCCTCAGCTGAAAATAGGGAAAAAACAAAAAAGCAAACACTTTAAAAGGCCGTGAAATAATAGATGTAGATGAGGGCAGGCAGTGAAAGAGAGCAATAAAGTGCAGACTATACATCATTGGTACGATGTGGGTAGTTGGGCAAAATCTATAGGGAAAAGATAAGAGAGGTCAAGACTAATTGGAAACTACATGGGTTAGAGTAGGTACAAAGGGATAAGTAGGTAAAGAAGCTGAGAAAAAAAAGGGTGAAAAAGGAAATGTATTTAAAGAAAAGGGAAAATAAATGTGTGTGTATGTGTGAGAGAGAGAGAGAGAATTGGGAAAAGAGAGCAGAGGTTTTTGGAGCAAAAGAAAAAGGAGGAGAAAAGATAGGAGTAAAAAAAATGTGAGGGAAGAGAGAGAGAGAGAGAGAGAGAGAGAGAGAGAGAGAGAGAGAGAGAGAGAGAAGGTCAGTGTATAGGAGGAAAAAAGAACAAGAGAAAAAGAAGCATAGGAGGAGAGAGAGAAAACAGAAGTAACAGGAAGAGGAGGATAAAGTAAGAGGAAAGAGGATAAGACCAGAGTTGGATCAGGGAGAGAGGGAGGGGAAGAACTGCACCTTTACTTATAGCCTGAATTTATTTATTGTTTCTTAGTTTTCTGTGTCTTGCACTTTTTATTTTAGAGGAAGTTTTTGTTTTTGTCTTTAAATGTTTTTTTGTTTAGAGAGATATCTGTAGAGGTAGGTGGTCATATTGGGGGTTGTTTGTCTTTCATATTTCTCGTTTTATTTGGAGACTTGTTGGCATTTAAATATTTTGTTGCTGTACTTGGTTGATTTTCCCCGTAGAAGATTGTTTTCACTGTGCTGTTTTTGTTTGCAGTGCAGAGGCCCACAGATCCCTCAGAAAGGCTAATAGCTCATCCTACTTTAGTCTGAGAATTTTTTCAATTAGTGCAGTGCATTTTTGGCATTCCTGGGTTTGAGTGCTTCCTAGTGTCTTAGATGCATTAGTATTAAATGGAGCAGAAGATGTGGTCTCCAAGTCCTGTACTATGATATTCAATACCACTTTAGCTGTGTTAGCATAGGATTGAGTTTGGAAGTTGGTTTCGATGATCTTGTCTGCTGCCAGGAAAGATATGCCTCTTGTATACTTTACTTTTGTTAGTTCTTTTTCCCCTCTTCATGGTGTGTATCTATTGTTTACCTATTCTTTTGGATGGACATTCTCCTGACATCTTGTTGACTTTTGAGGGTTTTTTTTTTAATTCCTCTACAGTGCAGAGGTACAATTTCTCAAGCTCGCCAACTTTACTTACTTTATTATTTTGTTTTAATATTTAAATATTTTTCTCTTCTTTTGCTGCAAAAATTTCCTCAAACTATTTTTAAATCTAAAATTTAAAAATAGTTTGGGGAAATTTTTGCAGCAAAAGAAGAGAAAAATATTTAAATATTAAAGCAAAATAGTAAAGTAAGTAAAGTTGGCGATCTTTAGTCGAGGGCGACCTGAAGGCTCCCTTTTCAATAGCTACTACACTGAGGTGTAGAGGATGGTGCTACTCCTTTCTCTGGATTGCTCCACTTTACCCTTCATACATACCTTATATCGCTGAATGTTAAGCAAGGAGGTATCAATTAACATTTTTAAAGTCTTTGTTATGACTCGACCTGGGATTGAATCTAGGTCTCCCGGACCATTGGCAAACACTCTACCCACTAGACTAATGAGCCGAGCTGAACTGAAACCTCATTTTCACCTTTTAAATGTTTAGAATATTATCTTCACAAATGAATATTTTGTTTCATTTATTCTAAAGTAATATCAGTTTTTAAGTAAAGATTAATCAGTCATAGAATCCAATGTGACTGATTGAATAAATATTGGTAAAAAAAATGAAAATAGTATAAAAATGTAAAACTGACTGACAGGATTTTTCAAAAGGCTTACCAGTTTGCCAATGATCTTCAAGTAAGGCCCTAGGTATTTGTTGACACTGAGCACCTCCAAAATGCGTATGTACCAAAGTACAACATCCACAATGTAGATGATGCGTGATGCCTGCAATGTGCTTGCATTGAACCTCAAGCCAACACCGAGCGTGAAGAAAAGAATTGCGCAGGTGTCCCAAATGTTCCATATGTTAGCCATGTATACTCGTAACTTCATTAGGAGTTGGGCAGGCTCAGCAGCAATAACCTGTAGAGAAAAAACCCGAGAAAGATGTAAACAAAAACAGACAAGTACAATTCATTTAGAAAACTCATCAGAAGCATAAACGAAAAAATGAGTTATTAAATGATCATTTCATAGATTTGCTTCAAAGTTAGAAAATCTTAGTTTACATGCCTGTTGATAACTGTCTACAAAAACTAATATCTTAATTAGGCTGATACAAAAGTTGCAAACACATCATCTACACAATGTAAGGGAAATCTTTGAAGCATCATTGATACTTAGCTCTTTGCTGCTTCTGTAATCAGCCAATTAATGTTTAGAAGTTTTAGAAAAATTCAGAAGCTAAGAATAGTTTCCACATAAAATTATAGAAAAAACAAAAACAAACCCCAAACCAAAAAAACAAAAAAAAACAAGTCATCATTTAGACCTCAATCATTTTCTTTTAGCTCAATACAAAAAATAAGATGGTTCCAGGAAGTTATCAGAAAATTCCTTCAAGAATTTATAAGATGAAAACCAGGATTGTTATTCTATGAATTTAAATGAATAAGAAATTTGTTAAAAGAATGCTAGAAAATTTTACATCCACTTAATAAAAAGTGGGAACAATGTTCACATTAGTTTTCAATTTTAATGCAATCATATTAAACTAAAATACTTTGATGATAAATTGTAGCACTGAGGACATTCTGCTGCTATTGACAAAAAAAAATAGAAAAAAGGGTTTTTTTAAAAATTAAGTCCACTGGAAGAAAAAAAAAAGGCTTCTATGAACGTTCATCTCCATGCAACTTTTGTTTTTTAAACTGAAAATGAATCTCAATTGAAAGATTTTTAAAAAATACAATGAAGCAGCTTGACACTGTATACAAAAAAGGAATTTCAGAAGTGATTTGACCAATGGAAAACTTGCTGGAATAAGTATACAGAATGTTAAGGGGATCATTTTGAAGAAATTTAACATTATTTATTGTTAATTTCTGTCAAAATGGTAAATCTAGTTTAAGTCTCAGTACTTTTTGAACAAACCTGATACGTTTAATATTTATTGTATTTTCATTGAAAATATGATTTATCTAAATCCTTATTTTTTCAATATCCTCAATCTATTGTTGAAATTATAATAATAAAAATCTTTACCATAATGAAACAATGTTATGTACAATGAATTTATACATCCAAATGATAAAAAAAAAACTTAAAAGTGGAATTTTTATGGGTATCTCTTGTATATCATTAACATCATTAAAAGATGAAAAAACATACTTTGTGGCTGGACCTTTGAACTAAACATCTAGAGGTTAAAATCAAATATTTTTTACTAATATGATTTCTGAATCTCTTTTAAAAATAATTCATTTCTAATCTAAAAAGCAATGATGTTATTTAATAAGAATCCTCAGAAAAAAGTTAAATTTTATCCTCTTTTTTTATGTTTAAGGTTTCCTTTTCATTTTAGAGATCAACAAAAGACATAGAAATTCTTTCCATGTTATTGTTATGGTAGCGACCTTACGGACTATAAGGAACTCTTCCTATTACTATGAATACCGAGAAATCTCTAACACTTTGGCAGTCAGACTGATGTTCAACACTCTTTTACTTATGCTGTATTTATACTTTCGTTCTATATACTTTGTTTCACGTAATCTCGAATTCATGTCTTTCTTCCAGACCTTTTACTGGTCCACAACAGTTATACAAGCAAAATATTTGTCGACAAGTGTTCTGATATAACAAACATAAAAATGTAAGTATTTTGTCACTGGAATTTTTTGTTTTAGACAAGTACAAAATATCTTTACATGCACATGTAAATCAAAATTTACAAATAATAATCATCACAGAAAAAATATCTGTATCTCCAGAGAATTTAGTCAGCCATTAAAAGCTACAGCAAAAAAAGCTAAACAGAAATCTTTTCATAAGTGAATTAATTCTTAATAATGAAAGATTGACTGAACCAATTTCACCTTAGGTATGTGTTCTAAAAAGGAAAATAAAAATAAAAAAAGTTACATGTTATATTAATCATACCCCCCCAAGCACTATATCAAATTGATAAATTTGCTTTTACACTGCATGATTTTAGTTGAAGCCAAGCAGTGAAATGCAGTATACATAAACACAAAATTAACACAAATCTTTCATGTATTTTCGAAATATTGTTGTGATTCAAAGATTGGTTATTTTTACTCTTGCACCTGGTGTTCACACTAATCTTCATCTTTTGTTGGTTTTAATATTGCATTTCTATAAATGCATTCTTCAACCAAAAATATCTGGATTAAAATCAACCAAGTTGAAATATGAGTCAGAACAACTAATGGAACATTATTTTTTATTGTTGTTATGGATGAAATTCCCACACTATATCAAAACACTATCTTACCTTCTAAAATAAAAATCTCATAAACTCCACATTTCTAAAATGGCTAATGCAATAAAATCATCCTAAAACCTTTTCTTTATATTTCTAATGTCCAATCAAGAGGATTTATTGATTCTGAAAATAACAGTGCATAGATTATCTCTGACATTTTGGAAACAAAACTGATATAAGTCAGAAAGAATTTGTAATGATGTAAGCAAGATGTGTGCATTGAGTATGCAGCCTGCAAGACATGTGCATTACATGTATCGCCAGCAAGATATATGCACTGAGTATTCAGCCAGCAAAACGTGTGCATCGAGTAACCAGCCAGCATGACATGTGCGTTAAGAATCCAGCCAGCATGACATGTGCGTAGAGTATCCAGCCAGTGTGACATTTGTTGAGTATCTAGCCAGCATGGAGGTGCCCGGGGAGTAATGGTTATCGTCGTAGGAAATGGACACGGTGACAAGAGTTCAAATCCTGGACTGACTGCATTTCACATAGCACTAATACACTTGGGAAAGGTATGAATCCAATTATTCTCCCTCCAGCTATGGGTAAATAGTAGGACAGACTAGGTTCTTCAGCTTTGGTGAGGCAACTAGTCTAGGAGAAGGAAAACTCTGAATTCAAACCTGTTGAACTCCGCTTAAAAATTGACCTTGTGTCATATCCTGCCCGAGCGGAGGGGGTTGGTAAATAGGAGGACACGTGCGTCGAGTATCCAGCCAGCAAGACGTGTGTCAAGTATCCAACAAGCAAGGCACGTGCAGTATATATATATATATATATATATATATATATATATATATATAGCAAGACCTGTGTTGAGTATCCAACCAGCAAGACATGCACATAGGGTATGCAGCCTACAAGATATGAGCATTAAATGTATTGCCAGCAAGATATATGCACTGAGTATCAAGCCAGTAAAATGTGTGCATTGAGTATCCAGCCAGCAAGACTTGTGCAACGAGTATCTAACAAGCGAGACACGTGCAGTATATATGTAGCCAGCAGGACATGTGTCAAGTATCCAACCAGCAAGACATGCACATAGAGTATGCAGCCCACAAGATATGAGCATTATATATATAGCCAGCAAGAATTGTGTGCTGAGTATCCAGCCAACAAGACATGCATTATATACGCAGTCAGACATGTACATTATATGTGCAGCCAGCAAGATGTGCATCCCATATGCAGCCAGCAAAACTGTCTGATGGTTACCAGCATAGAAAATGTAACCAGCAAGCCAAGATTGAATTTCAATGGAAATATCTTGTCCACCTTGTCTCATCAAATATCTTGTCCACCTTGTCTCATCAAATATTGTGACAAAATGTCTTATCACAAACATGCTTTAATAGCTAATGAAAAAGTGAGCAGGTATAGGAGCACTTAAGAAAACCCTAATCACATAACTTCTGCCTGTGGTGGAGTGGTTGGGTGAATACAAAAATTTTAACATTATTACTATGTTATTATTTAAGGGAAGAAAAAAAAAAGAGGTTTAAAGCCTACTGTATATACCCAATCCTATGTTTGAAAGATGATAGTTGTTGCTACAGTTTTTCTAAATCAATAGTTATATGAGAGAGGGGGGAAGAGAGAGAAATTATAAACATCATAAAATATTTTGGAATTTGACCAGGACTCATCTCACACTACTATATAGTGCACATGGTAGTTATATATGAACACCATTAGCTACAACTTAATCAAATTTGACAGTTCAGTGTTTTGTTATTCCTTTATCTATACTTCCCTGGTGATGATATACAAATTTGCTCGTTGCTCCTCCAAACTTCTAAAAACACCTCCTCACCCATTGAAATAATTCTAGTTACTGATCCCTTATAACTCTTTATGCTCCTGTGGTATAGATCCCATTTAAAACACTGATGTAGATTAACAGCCAAATGAATTCTTATTTTTAAAAAAAGATTAAAATCAAAGAAAATAATAATCAAAATTAATGGTTGGTACAAAATAAATTTTAACTCCCCAGTAAGTACGTTAAATGATTATAACAGAAATAAATTTTCAGTATCGTTATTTTACACTTGAGAGAAAAAAATCCTTACATTCCAGGATGTATACAAATAAAAATAACACAGAAATTGGCAGATATCCCCATGAATAAATCACTTTCTTATTGATACCTCTCATTATCTCATAAGAGATGACTGTACCAAATTTGGCAGTGCTTGGTCAAATGGTTTGCACTTGCATAAAGGAATAAGGGAGATACAAGAAATGAAGGAAAGCATAAGATATCTGATCAATACTTGAGAAATACTTGAATAGACCCAGACATTGTTTATAATATTATACTACATTTATATACACACACACAAATGCAGTTAATTTCTTTGGTTGGAAAGAATTCAGAGAGGCAAATCTGTTAGGTTAACTCAAACAGATGAAACCAATAGAAAAGATTAAACAAATCAACAAAATTATAATTACAATTTTCAAATACCCAATTACAAGCTCATCTTACACATGCAAAGCAACGTGGTATGTCAGGATTATGTCTGAATGGGGTGGACAAATAATGAGAACCAAACACCAGGGACTAAAGTTAATTGGAACCACACTGTTTTTTGTTTTTTCTTTTACTGACAAGCCTGAAAATGAAGTTGGTTGGTATAAGAGTTAACAAGGATATGAGAGACAGATCTTTCATTCATGGTAACTAAACTGTTCAAGAGATCAGAATGAACAAGATGCTACATTCAACCTCAACAGACAAACACACATACACAAAAATAATCTAAATTTGGAATTTATACTTGTATACAACATAAGCATAATCAATGATTCATCCCAATATTTGATATCTAAATGAACACAGAAATGTACATGAATATAAGCATGTATTATCCATTAATATTTTTAAACATAAAAAAACTGTTTTTTATTCAAAATATGAGAGAAATATTTACTAAGCTTAGCTTAGTCTGAAACAAAGCCAAATCGTGAGGAATGATAAGAATAGGGTGCTGTAATAAACTTCCAAACAAGAATAGGCTGCCTTGCTTAAAATTATACAAACCTAACTTTTGCCTTTCTATATATTCTGTCATAATCTCTGTATGAATATATATATGACACACACACATTGGAAATGCTCATGGTGTAATGGTGTTATTATTGCAGGAAGTGAACACGTCATCCAAAGTTCAAAACCTGGACAAGGTTTTTTACATTTTCACTAAACACTAATACTCTTTGGAAAGGTATGAATCCAATTATTCTCTCTCTAGTTATGAATAAATAGTTAGGCTGTTTAACCTTGGTATGGCAACCAATCCAGAAGAAGGAAAAATTGAATACAAAAGTATTAAAATGTTTAAAAAATTGACCTTGTGTCACATCTTACTTGTGTAGAGGGGTTGTTTATATATATATATATATATATATATATATGCATGCAGACATACACACACAGAATTCAAATAATTCATATATCACTGAAGTAAATGTATTTGCATATGGTAGGTATATTACAAACCACACCTCCAAAGAACTTTGAAGAAAGAAACTGGAAAAGAGAGACTGAAGTAACAAAAAAAAGTTTTTTTAAAAATATTCTTACATATGTAAGTTTTTCAGAAATATTCACAAAATTAAAAAAATATGGTTCCAGTGTTTGAATAAAACCCAAAGGTGGAAACTCATAATATTCTGACTTTTAGTTTCTGAACCAGATCAAATATTATTGGTTAAGTGATTAGAGCATTGCATAACCACTCGAAATATTTCTGACCCACTTATTATACACATACCATCTCTTAAGTTCTATGAATTGATAGAAATGCAAACAAATAGTAAATGTAAAAACTTTTTGACCAACTTTTGTTTGGATTAAAAAAAAAAAAGATTAGATAGCAGGACTTACATTATTACAAACAGATGTCTTAATACATTTTGATATTTTTCAGATTAAACATAATGAAGTAACTTCAGTTTAAAAGAAAGCCACCAAATTTAAATACAAGTTTGTCTCTCTTTATTATTTGCAATGAATAACTGCTATTACACCCAAAATCTGATAACAAATGAATGAGAGATATGATTTTCATTTTTCTAAACAGTCTGCAATGTCCCCTTTTGGACTGCTATCAGCAGCTTCATCAGACCATAAGTTATATATATATATATATATATATATATATATATATATATATATATATATAGAGAGAGAGAGAGAGAGAGAGAGAGAGAGAGATCTAGACAGTAGGAGACCTGACAAGTGTGGGTGATGTGATGTTTTTCCAGACAAACATCTACTAAAGGCTTTGCTTATCTATTTGCTTTGTCATTGTGACAGTAAGGATAATCCAAAGGTACTACATGTAGTCAGTATGGTGGATGAATCAAAACTTCTTACCAAAGTTGGAGAGAGTTTTGGCCAACTCCCCTAATAAAGACAGTCTAACATTATCTTGATCGAATATGAGGTCTTTTCTCTAAACTGATTCTATGATTAATTTTATTGATTGTTGCCTTGAATTAGTCTAATTAGATGTCTTATTTATTTGAAATAATTTGGTTATCTCAAAGGTACTGGAAGTAGAGGGATCCTGTCCAATATACAACATAAGCTTGTTTGGATGAAGAACAGTTTTGTTACACCAAGCAATGTTTCCTTTCACTTGTCTCATGATCTCTTGTATTTTGTGTTTTTTATAAAAAGTATGCACTTTATGGTATAATGGTTAGAGTGTTCACTAAAGGCCAGGGAAACCTAGGTTCAATCCTAAGTTGAGTCATACCAAAGACGCAAAAAATGGTACTTGATGCTTCCTTGCTTAACACTCAGCATTATAAGGTACTGATCAAGGGTAAAGTGGGTCAATCCTGGGAAAGGAGTGGCGCCCTCCCCTACACCTTGGAGTAGTAGCTATCGAAAAGGGAGCCTTCAGGTCACCAACTTTACTTTTACTATGCACTTTAAAATGCAGGTCACAATTTTTTTTTTTTTTTTGAAAAAGTGCATTTTTGTTACATTCAAATAGGGAAATACAGATTTTTACAACTTAACTTTGATGAAAGCCACTCATCAAAGCGACTAACAATCAAACTTTTGCAAATGATTTTCTATGTTTCATTTGGATATTTTGAGTATGTTGGCTATTTAGCATTGATTATCTTCGAGCAATATCTCTTGATCAGACCACTTTCAGCCCCAATTGTGGAACATCAGACAGGAAAAAAATTACACTATAAAATTTCAAAAATAATTTTTGACATAGTCAATCATTCCCAGTACCTTCTTTATATATATGATTGAAATATGTGGAAAGTTGGATAAATCAAACACTTGAAACTGATTTAGAGGTGTGATATTTTGTTCTTTTATTTCTAAGAACTTTTTCAAATTGAAACCTTTTTCTGAGTTTTCTATTTATAAGCAAATGAGGAACATGATAAAAGGATAGAGGTGTAGCAGGAAGAAGGAGAAGGTTTAGAGTATCAAGTTTCATTAAAGATTTTTGATTGTGTGAAAGTGGAAATAATTTAAGTGAGCTGATGGGAAAAAAATAGGGAAAAGGTGGAAGGGAAATGGGTTTTAGCATATCTTTTTTTTTCATTGAAAGACATTGACTATAGTGTGATGTCACAGACATTGACTATACTGTGAGGTCTAGGTGGGAAGGGGAGAGAAAAAGAGTAAAGAGAAAGTGATAAGGAAAGAATCCTCAAAAGTATGGTAGCACAGAGTGGAGAAAATGTCCCTTTTTTATCCGTTTTCTATCTTGATATTGTTTTCGTGGAATATGATGTTTGCCAGGTATGGTGAGATCTGATAAAATCCTGGGCATGGTCTTATATGGTTTGTCCTGGAAATGACCACAGATTCTAATTGTCTGCAGGATTTTTTGCAATGTATGGGTTTGATCAGAGTGGCTTGGGAAAAACTGAAGGTGTGTTTAAGCTCTAACATGTGGGAGAAAAGAGCGTTTTGATCATCATTTGTTTTGATTGATCATTTGTGTTCGTACTTTCTTTTTTCTAGATTGTATTGGTTTTCGCTGAAGTAATGTTTGCTGCAATCTTTGCATGGGATAGAGTACATGCCTGCATAAGAAGTGGTTTCATTGTTGGTTCATTTTGCAATATCACATCTTCTTCCTGCTACATCTTTATTCTCTCCATCATCTTATCGTGTTCTTCATTTGCTTATAAATAGAAAACCTCAGAAAATGATTTCAGTTTGAAAAATTTCTTAGAAATTAAAGAACAAAATATCACACCTCTAAATCAGTTTCAAGTGTTTGACTTATCCAAATTTCCACATATTTCTATCATATTGTCAGATTCACCACAAACTATCATTACAACGTGTGTGTGTGTGTGTGTGTGTGTGTGTGTGTGTGTAGTTAGGCAGCAGTCGTTTATTTAAGCATGTTTGATTAAATAGCAAAGACACATTTTGTCTGTATGATTTAATTAAGATCCTTTTGAGTTTCCTGATAAGTGTCTTGGTTTCAGGTTGGAATTGGTGGATGAATTTCAAAACTCATTTTAAAAAAAACACTCTTTATGCATGCAAGCAACCCCTGATGATGGCCTATGAAGGGCCTGAAAGCGCTTGGGACAATTTTGGTAAATTCATCCACCAATTCCAACCTGAAACCAAGACACTTATCAGGAAACTCAAAAGGATCTTAGTTAAATTATACAGACAAAATGTGTCTGCTATCTAATGAAACATGCATATATATATGTTGCATTTATAAAGCATTCGTACTTTTTCTTAAAAATCAAGCAAAAAATAACATGAAAACATTGTTTATTTTATTCCATCTTCAATGTTAAACATAACAAAAATGTATTTTGATATAGCAAAAGAAACAACACAAAAGAAATATTTCTTTTAATTATATATATTTCAACTCTTGAAACTTTCTTTTTAAAAATGGTGTGTGACTTTTGTGCCACACACACACACACAACAAGCAGAGGAAAGGTTGAAAATAATTACAGGAATATTTATATTAATGTACATAAATCTTCATGTTTGCAGTTGAAACAAACATCATGAATTAGATTTCATCTTTATACATCCCCGTCCATGCCTCATTCTCTTATAAACTGATATAAGTTTTTAATATATTAATATATCATTTTTTGAAAAGCCCATAAACAAGAAGTGACAATAATCATAGAAATTTGCATTGCCATGGTAACAAACATAAGTAGAACTATATTGTAACTATCTTCATGGAAATGGCTCTGCTTCTTCACTGCATGATCACACAAACTCCTCCGGGATTTTGCTTTCTGCAAAATATTAAGAAGTTTCATTTCAGATACTCCTCGTTTTGTTAGAGAATTAACAAGCGGGATTTTTCCTGAGCATCATTTAACCAAGACACAGATGTTATAGTGCATTTCACAAAGAGCTGTAATTATCAATCATCAGTCACATATCATTAACATTTAGTTGAGTGTAATGCATTGGCAATAATTCTGTCGTCGACAAAAGAGGTAATCAGTATATCATTTGGTTTCAACAGATCGATAACTACAAATAATTCCCGGTAATAAATTGTAGCTTCCAAACTTTCAAATAAAGCAAATCTCTCAGTTGCAAGTTAAGAATACACAACTCTCCTTGATTTTATAACTCTGCAAAATTATGGGACAAGAAATTTATTTGATATTCTAACCACAAAAGATAAGCTCCAATTCTGTCTTCCCATTCACTTATGTTTCCAATTATAGCATTAGTGAATATGAAGATTTCCCAATCCTCAGCTACATTTCCTTTCCAAAAGGAAAAAATACAAGTTTGTTTTGCTCCATCCAGTCGGCTGGGGCTGTAGAATACACTGACCCTTCCAATGAGTGTCCAAGATATGACACTAAACAATCTAATGGTGATGTTCCAGTGATGCTGGAGCTTTGGGGAATGCGGAGTACTCCTTCACTGCCATTGCACTCTGGCCCGGAATGGTAGCACCTGATAGGGCCCTATCAATGGGTTAAATAGAACTAACTGAACACTTATGCTAAATCGAATTGTTTGAATTAGAACTGTTTCACTAAACTGAATAGCTTGAAATAGAAATGCTTTTAACAATTAAACTGTACACATTTAAACTGCGTGCTTATGCTAAACTGAATTGTTTGAAATGGAACTGTTTTTTACATTTGAAATCTACTTACACAAAACTGAATTGTTTAATATAGAACTGTTTTGACATTTAACTGGGTGTAAACAAAATCTTTACTTATAATTAGCTGAATTAGAACTGTTTGAATAAACTGAATAGCTTGAAATAGAAATGACAATTTTTGACAATTGAATTGTGCACTCACGCTAAACTGAATTGTTTGAAATAGAACTATTTGCATAAAAATTGATTTGGCTTTAAATAACCTACAAAGATTGATATGCCATAAACCCAACCAACCAACCAACCAACCAACCATCCATCATCAAAACAATAGAGTTCATATTTAAAATTCCGAATGAATTCCCCTGGCATCTTTACTCACTACCAAGAACTTTATATGAGCATCATAATCCAGTTGTTTTCTTTGTAGAAACTCTCCATTTATTACTGCAGGTGACCATAAGAAATGTTCTCATTGTTCCTTTGACTAATGTCAGGCTATCTTTTGTCATAAAGCAATTTTCTCCAAATCTAGGGGCTATCAAACATGCCTTGGTGGTTCTATCTTTACAACTCATCACCCATCAAGTGGATATTGTATTTTAACTGGGCTTTGACATCTTCATAGGTTCTGAAGAAATAGTTTCTGTAATTCTGCCTGCTTAACTATTTCACAGCTAACTGTATTGTCATTTTTTTTTTTTTGTTATTTGTACTTGTTCATTTTCTTCTTGATTCAAATCTCTCAACTTGATTTGCTCCAGATCTCAACACCACTAATATGATCTTGAATACCATACCCAGTTTTATTTCTTCTGCTATATCTACAAGCTTTTCCTTATACAGACACTCATCCATTTCTCCATGCATACTAATTTGTACTGAATAGGCACTCCTTTAAACATGTTTCTTTTGGACTGTGATAATTCAGTCTCCTTACGAAGATTAATAAGTAAGTAAAGTTGGTGACCTTCAATAGCTACCACACTGAGGTGTAGGGGAGGGTGCTACTCCATTCCCAGGATTGTTCCACTTTACACTTGATCCTTACCTTATAAGGCTGAGTGTTAAGCAAGGCGGCATCAAGTACCATTTTTTGAGTTTTTGGTATGACTCGACCTGAGATTGAACCCTGGTCTCCCAGATTATTGGCGAACACTCTACTTTGATGGTTTCTCTTTTTACATATGCATGTTTCTTGCTGTTAACTTCAAGTTCTTTTAAGCCAATATTTTACTGGTTTGAGCAGTTATCAAAGTCTATGATTACTTTACAAAATCAGTTTGGTGGAACTCTTATAAATACACTTCCATGTCTGACAAAGAAATTTTTTCAGGATCTAACCAACATTCTTTACCTTCAATTGTAGAATACCATGTCATTATTCTATTAAAAAAAAAACCCTGTTCCAATGCTCGTTCTATCCTTTCATCAGCCTCAAACTGTATACTTTACAGATTTCACATAATGCATTTAAATCTTTGCCACTTCTCTTTTCCCTCTAAGGCTGCTAGTTCAGCTGAAAATTCTGTTTGATAAATTTAGATTTTTACTGAACACAAAGTAATGACAGCAGAATTCCTTCCACATCTACAGTGAAGTTTTTGCCATGTTTGCTCTGACATGTTTCAAGCTCCACTTTGCTATATAAAGGCCCTAATTTGCTTACTTCTTGTCAGTAAAAGTATGCACACACTCAAAAAGTCTATTCTGATAAGAGTTCATACTGGTTGTGGTGCACTCTCCAACATTTAAACTGTTCTGGGTTGACACTAAACTGTATCCAGTTCTGGAGAGTGTAGATTTATCAGTTTATTGCCATTATTCCCAGGCCCACTCTGATCTAGAGTGACAGTATCTGATAAGGTCAAATAGTTTTGTTAGAAAATCAGAAAGAAATACTTGAAACCATATGATTGTGTGCAAATGATCTTTATTTTTATAAAGCAGGAATAATTACAGTGTTCGCCAATGGTCTGGAAGACCTAGGTTCAATCCCAGGTCGAGTCATACCAAAGACTCAAAAAATGGTACTTGATGCCAACTTGCTTAACACTCAGCATTATAAGGTAAGGATCAAAAGGTAAAGTGGAGCAATCCAGGGAATTGAGTGGTGCCCTCCCCTACACCTTGGTGTAGTAGCTATTGAAAAGGAGGCCTTTGGGTTGCCCTCAACTACGGTCGCCAACTTTACTATATATTTGCAAATTATTATTATTAGATAAGAATATTGAAACTATATAATTGTGTGCAAAACATTGTAATTACCAAATAGGAATAGTTGTTTGAAAAAAAAAAATACAATTGTGTGAAAACAATTGAGTATTATTAAATATGAATAATTACTTGAAACCAGGTGATTTCTTAGAAAAAGAAATGGATTTGAGTATTAAATAATCCAACAATAGTTGATTGGTTTGGTTTACTTGTTCAATGGTATATCAATCCCTTGATAGAGCTATTTAATGCTGAAATTCATATATATAGTTTGCACATAATTATATGATTTCAAGTATTCCTTTTTAATTTTTTTCAATAAAACCATTTGACCCTAACAGGTACTATTACTTATGGTCAAAGTGGGCCAGGGAATAATAATAATAATAATAATAATAATAATAATAATCATCATCATCATCAGGTAACTCTACACTCTCCAGAACTGGATGCAGTTTAGGATCATACTCAGAACACTGTATATGTATATATATATATTTTTAGGATCATACTCAGAACACTGTATATGTATATATTCATCCAAACCCTCCATGATGACACAAGGTCAATTTTTAAATGGAATACAGCTGATATGAATTCAGTGTATTTCTTCTCCTAGACCGGGTAGCAAAGTAAGGTTAAAGAGCTAGTCTGCCCAACAATTTAACAATAGCTGAGGAGAGAAGAGATGCATGCATATTTTTCTCAAGGTCTTAATCATGAAGTGAAGTGCAGACAGCTTCATCCAATAACTGTTATGCTATGTGTTACGTGTGTGTGTATATTAGCCGCCTACATGTCTAGTCACACTGAAGGGTTGTTATACAATGAAACAGTCTGTGGATGACTATATATACACTCCCCTCTGGGGGTTGGGCTCTCTGGTGAAGAAATTAATGGCTGCCACTCTCTTATGCAAAGCTCCTTGTATGAATTGAGCACTCTGGTATCTGGTAAGGCAAAATGTAAACAAACAAAAGCTACTAATGCCTTATAATTCCTGACTTGATGTATGTTGACAGATGGCTGAGCAGTATGATACCAAGTCTAAAGTAAAGTTGGGTGGGTTTCAATTCCAGCTTGTAGCATCCTATGTGTTTAGCTACACTGAAGAGTTGTGATACAATGAAACAGTCTATCTGTGGATGACTATATATATATATATATATATATATATATATATGCACTTACAATCACACACACACATATATATATATAAACACCCATACACACACACACGTATATGATACACACACAGAGTAATTGCATTTGGAAAAAAAAAGACAATTTGCTTCTAAGAAATTGTTTTTGAGATTTAAAAACAAGATGAGACAAATGTTATTGCAATAACCAAAATAAGGCATTTAGTTATAATTAGGATTCTGAATGTTATATTTTTGGAAAAAAACTTTTTTAAAATGGAATATGTTTAAATGAAAACAGTTAAAAGGTTAACCATCACTGATATTTGGAATAGTTACCAAACTAGCAAGTTCATTTGAATGCCCCCATGCTCTAAATCCTTAACAGTCCCCGGAATCTTAGACAATACAAAACAGATCAGATACTTGTTCAAATTTTTATGAGCAGTACCTTCAATAAGTTAATGCTGATGAGGGTTATCTATCATCAATAAAGAATTCATCTCCATGATAACTTGAACAATGTTAGTTCACTTGTTTTCTTATGTTCAAAATAAGATTAAATGATGTAAATTAGGAGAAATGAATCTGATACAATTTGCATTTCTTTATCAAAATTAGTTAATTTTTGAATAAATTCTGGAACGTCTTAATCTTTCAATAGAAAAATAATACCCATTATCACTAATTTTAACAACTACTTTAAGGTTTTACAAAGCTATATATTCAATATTCTTTATCACTTTAGTTTTTTGTATCAATACTCGTAAATATTTGATGCCTAATCTTTTTAATATAGGTTAAATGCTTAATCTTTTAAATACAATTTGAAAAATTTCCATTATGGTAAAAACCATGCTTCTATCATTATAATTAACCATCATTATTATTCATTATAGGAGGTGCCCGTGGTGTAATGGTTATCGTCGCAGGAATTGGACACGGCGACATGAGTTCAAATCCTGGACTGATTGCATTTCACATAGCACTAATACCCTTGGGAAAGGTATGAATCCAATTATTCTCCCTCCAACTATGGGTAAATAGTAGGGCAGACTAGGTTCTTCAGCCTTGGTCAGGCAACTAGTCTAGGAGAAGGAAAACTCTGAATTCAAACCTGTTAAACTCCGCTTAAAAAATTGACCTTGTGTCATATCCTGCCCGAGTGGAGGGGTTGGTAAATATGATTATTATTCATTATATTTATTTAGTGCTTTCTATGTGAGTTAGATGTGACACAATGTCTATTTTGTAAGTGATATTTAACAGGCTTGAATTCAAAGTTTTCCTTCTCCAAGACTGGTTACTATACTAAGGTTAAAGAGGAGGAAGAATAGTTGAATGCAAATCTCTTCCAAGTGTATGAGCACTAAGTGAAATGCAAACAGCCTTGTCCAGGTTTTGAACTCAGTTTGCAGTGCCCATTTCCTATAATAATAACCATTATATCATTATCATTTATTATAATGGTTGAAATAATGCTCAAGGAAAAAGTAATAATATTCTAGAATATGGTTTTAAGAAATCCAATTCTTTGATTAAATATATCAATTATAACTCCTACTAGCCACAAAAAAAAAGAGCTGCAAATATAAAAAAATTTATCTTCATAACATTTTCATATCTTGAAAACTTTCTATCTAATGAGAAATTAACCTTGAACTAATATCATTAATATTATCTTTATTACTATTCCTAATTAAATGAAATGCTACTAATATAGTGATGTTATCACTTATATTATTAAGATGACAATGATAAACAGCAATTATTATCATCATCAATAAACAGAGTTCAAGTTCCAGCTGAGGATGCTTATGTTCATTTTGTAGTAATATCTTTGAGAAAGGCATGAATCCACTTCTCTTGGTACTCTATTCCATTAACAAATGTTCAAGTGTCTTATGCTTTGAATATTGAAGGAGAAAAAAGTGAATGAGTGAATACATGTCCAGCCACTCTCCTGTAACTAGTTTATATGCCAAAAGCTGTTACCCTTATCATCAACCATGACAAGGCCCTAATCAATCATTAAGATAACAATTGGAAAACTTTCTGCCATATTATTAATAACAGTAATTACCAGTAATAATCCACACGGCATGGTTCTAAAAGACTTTTATTTTTCCATTTTTTCATCATTATTACAAATTCCTTCCTTATGTTTGCATTTAGAGAACATGTGAGTTTCCATGTGATATCAGAAACAAGGTTTACAACTAGAGAGAGAGAGAGAGAGAGAGAAAGAAAGAGAGCTTGAATAACAAACATGCAAAGACATTGATACACAAATGGTAAATGGATTTGTAGCATCTGCCTGTGCGCAATAGGAATGGGTGGGGCTACTTGCAGTGATGACAACATTGGCAACCAATGGCTGGCCCAACACTGGCACTGCCTACAGTGTTGCCAAAGATGTTCCTACTGCTACCGCTGCCAACATCACTGCAGCTGCTACTGAACCACTCTTCATCCCAACTTGGAAGAAGGCAGGTGTGAGCTGATAGTTCCACACACAAAAGGCAGGGTTACAGTCACTCCGGAATAACAGATAGAATGAATGAGAGAAAAAGAAAAAAAAGCATTAAGCATAATATAAGATTTTTGTTATGATTTTCAAAGTTTAAAAAAAGGTAGTTAAAGAAAATGTGCAAAAATATAACACCTGTGGCAAATAGTTTTTTTGCATGTGGTTTGAGTTGGTTGATAGAGATTGAAGATTTTGATCTTTGACCTTTGCATTCGTTTTATCACGGAAATAGAAAATATATAGTTTTCTTTTCTTTTCTTAACTGAAAAAAAAAAGTAAAAAAAAACAAACTTCTACTGATTAAAAAAAAAAAATCAATAAAATAATTTTTTTTAAAAGTTAAAAAGAAAGACGTGAAAACACCCACAACATACATAAATGAAAACACATCTATTATATATATTCTATTACATATATTCAAGAAATGCCTAGATGGCAAAGGGAGGATGCTAACATTATTTCTAACAACTTTTACAAGTTTTTACTGACCCAACATGGATAACAAGTTGGAACTGGAGTTTTCTTTTTTCATATTTTATTAGTGACATTTTTTTTTTTTGCTTAACTAAGGAAACTTAATTCATGAAGGATCTCATTATTCAGGTAAGTGAGAAGATATTTTCATAAAGCCTAAAAGATGATAAAAAAACCTAAAAGATATTTTTCATATATTTTAATAAACCCATTAAGAATTATCATCTCTCCTTTATATATATATATATATATATATACACATATATATAATGCTGTAAGAATAATAAGAATAGGACCAATAAGAATAAGATCAATGAGACTGTTCTATAATCAAGGATAAAATTACTTAAAAGAATTGCTAAAAAGTTGCTTCTTTAATATTTTAATCTAATATCTAAAAATAAAACTGCTTTATATATATATATATGTGTGTGTGTGTGTGTGTGTGTGTGTGTGTGTGTGTGTGTGTGTGTGTGTGAAGATTTTTCCTTGTTCTCTAACTATTCACATGACACATTAAAAAGCTACATATTTTTTTCTTTCAAACTGTTGCTGGGAATGACAATGTATATCCACTAGGATGCCTAATGTTTTTAATTAAGCAGTAAAAATTGTGAATATTACTTAATCTTACTCAGTCACTATATATATATATATATATATATATATATATATATATATATATATATATATATAAAATCAAGAAACACCTGTTCACTAACTGAAGCACGTGTTAACATTACACACATTAGAAGGAAAATTTTTTATATTCATCAAAACTTGAAATAGTCATGCCATAACAACAATCACTACTGTTTACATAGATAATTCTGTATCAAATAAGAGAGTCTTTTTGCTACTTCTAGATAAAATAGTAGGAGATGTATCTATAGTACAAATAATGAACAATAAGCATGAATTGGTTAAAATCATTTGCATTTACTAAACATATTAATCTGTAACATTGGTTTCAGCAACTGGAGAAAAGGAAAGTTTAGTGACTGAGCAAAATAAAGGACTTTTTGGTCACCCAAAAAAGTACTAATGAACACTGAGTCATTTTTAAGTGTCATTAAAAGTTTAAACTTAATCAGAAGCTTATTTATTTGGTATTCCTTGTATTTTCTAAATTGAATCTTCTATTAAAAAAAAAAATTTATATATATATATATATATATATATATATATATATATATATATATAAAATGGAGTAACAACATGAATTGTATTAATACAGAAATCTGTAATACTTGCTACAGCACAAAAAATTTAATAGCTTCATTTCATATTATATATATATATATATATATATTAATAACTAGATTCAAATATAACTGAAACAATGTCTCTATCTTGATTCATATTAGTGAGAATCCATTTACTAAAGTTTTGGCAGCAAAAATCAGAAACTGAAGAGCATGATTTTCTAATGTACTCAACTTACGAAACATTAAATATGATCTTATCTTTATCCCATAAGCAGTTTCTTTGAGCACTGACAAAGTAAGGTTTTCTGTTGGTTGATAAAATAAAATATTACCATAACCTTAACATATAAGTTATATATCACAAACTGTTTGAGAAACAGTTTACAACTTATTGTACCTATTTTTGCTAATAAGATATGGAGTATTCAAATATTAAACAGACAGCAAGAAAGTTTGTGTTTTTTTTTTTTTTAATAATCCGAGATAAAATAAATTTTTCTCTTTCAAGGTATGTTTCTGCATGAATGACCAAAATCAAAATTGGACCTCTGATATCTCAGACTACAGCCCTACCACTGAATCATATCCTCAACTGTTTGGGGAATAAATGGTAACAACGCATTGCACTTAGATACATAGGGGACTTCATATGTGTCAATATTTGCTGAATGAAAGCTTTTCTCATTATTTGTATAAAGTAGATTTTCTTCGGTGTGGTAATGAGTTTCATCAACTTAATATTCTACTACTAAGATATAAAAGTAGGTGGATAATATAGATTTTGAACTAACAACCTGGGCCACAAGCCAATTATGACTCAACAATAACAAGCAATGTTATTAGTTGTGACATTAATTCAATTTCTATTAGTTTTATTATCAGTAAGAGTATGACATTTGTTTTTGTCAGGTATTTAAGGATTTTACAAAAACAGAATGGAACAATTGGTAAATGATCTAAGTGTTCACTTGATAAGACCAAAGATATCCTAACATTAAACATTTTGACCAATGAAGCAACAACTCTACTTTAGGTACAATGTTAAGTGTCATATATATTTGAACTATTAGATATAATACATTTTACATGGAGATGGATCAAGTGAATGCTGAAAGAATTTTTTTTTTGTTGTTTTTTAAAAATGGTCTAAAATCTACAATAAATAAACTAGGTACCGAAATAGACAGCTAAGACAAAAAATGCTACTTGATCAAAAGAAGCAAAATAAAGAAAAACTTTACCACCTAAGATAAAATAGTACTTTTTCCCTCACCAAGTAGCAAAAATAGTAGATATATTCTCCCAAACAATGAAAGCTCTATTAATGGCATATAAGAAAACAGAAAGTAAGAGGTAAAAAATTTAGAAGAAAGAGAAAATAATTGTCTATTAGATTTGTTCTCTAACAATATTTATTTAGCTTGTTAATAAAACAGTTTTTAAAAGATGAGCCAGAACATAGATTAATTAAACAAAAATCTGTCATTAAGGTTGAAACTTTTTTTTAATGCTGATATACAAACACTATAAAAATTTGAGGACGTGAATATTTGCCACATTGATATCCATGTATTCCATGAACTACCATGAAGATATTGAAGGTGCAATGGTTGATAAATAAAATTTAGCAAACAGTTATGTTCTTTTGTTGTCTTTCATAAAAAGTTTATGAATAAAATAGTACTTTTATATAAAAGTCAGAAAATAGTAAAAAAATAAAAAATAAAATAAATTTGTACTTTAGATAGATAGAATTGCAGTTATCCATAGTACTTTGCAAAAAAAAAAAGACAAACAAAAAACAAACAATACAAACACCCCTAATTTTATTATAGATGATATCAAAGATTCTGCATCATAAACACCTGTAGGAAATCAATATAAAAAAATCTTTTTCAACTTATTAAAAGTATTCTAGGTAAAAAAACTGAGAAAAAAAAAACAAAAACAAAAACAAAGGATCCCATGTGGCACCATCAGAATAAAACATGAAAATGAACCCATTTTCTGCCAATTATTTTTATCTCTAAAAATCTAACAGGACAAAATAGAATTACTTAATGACATACTTGAATGTCAAATCAACTAGGACAATGAGAAATAAACTTCATATATTTTGGCATACTTTGAAAAACAACTTTTATGATTCATTTATCTTAACATAGATAAGAATTAAAAGTTTTCAGATTCATTCTGCATAAAGATTAAAAGAGAGAGAATGGATGGTCTTGTCACATTTTAAATGCATTGAAGGAAGGAAGACAATCGATATAGCATGAGTGAAAAACTTGCTAAAATATATATGATAATTTTTCATATTAAATCTAATAAATAGCCAAGCATATTAAGTCCTCAAACAATAAGTAGTTATTTTAAACCCAGTTTCAAAATTAAAACAACATTTAATACATGGTCATATCTTAAGATAATAGCACAGATGAAAATCTCTAAACTGTTAGTTATTGGTCAAAGGTTCAAATCAAAGTGAATCAAGGAAAAGTAAATTTTGTAAAATCCAAAATACCCAAATAGTTAAAAAAAATGAATAAATAGTGAAAATATCAATAACATAAACAAAAGTACTAAAGAATGCAGAAGAATATGGCCAGATTAGATTTTTGGAGTTTCATTTCTCTCAGTATCAATAATAATGTTCACAACAAAAATGAGAATAAGGATAAAACAATGCTTTCCTAGTTTAAGAATTCACTTTGGTTTTAATAGTAGTTATCTTAAAAGACAACCAAACTAAAAAAGAAATTAACAGAAATAAAAGGTTTCAGTCATAGTGACGATAAAGTAAACAAAAAAATAAATTTCAAATAATAAAAAAAAATTACTTGCTCAGTTTTCAATATCATTTGAGCTCTAAACTGATGAGCCATCAAGTATATATTTGTAAATCTAAGTAGACCAGATCTAGCCTTATAAAATAATTATTAGGGAAATTCTGATAACAAGTCAGATTATATAATCAAGAGGTATGCCAAGACTCTTTTATCATGCAATAACATACATCTACTTCAAAAATGTTATGATGTGTGTTATTCTTTCTTCCCTTACAGCACTAATGATATTATTTTTCAACCAGATTATTGTTGTCTTGAGGTAATGAGCCTCTCCTGACTTTCCTTAAGCAGGAGGGTTACAAAGCCCATTGCTTGCCACTGAAGTGTCCTTGTCATCGATCACTGATTTATATCCTTTTATTTAATGAAAATCCAATACTATCTCTTTTTATTTTCATAAATTCTATCAAGAGTTATAAATCAGATATAAATTTTCAGACATATAAACTACATAAATGAGAAGCAGTTTTTAAAAATTATTTTTCATTGATAGATTAGCAAACAAAATTTATTTTCTTCATTTATAATTGTTAAAACAGCTATAGTTTTGCTCATAGCCATATCATCAGTGGCCAATAAGAAACTATTATGAAACATCTTTTTTCATAATTTCTGGTATTATTGATACAGAAATTATGAAAAAAATGCATTGTATTGTTTCTTTTATTATTTTGTATTAGCCATAAAGAACTCAATTAGCACAGCATTAGATAATAAGATTCATTTTATGTATAGCAAATACAATGCAATCTACAAAAATTAAGTTACTTGAAATTTCAAGACTGAAACCACCTTATCTCTGTACTCCTGATAAACAATAATTTAAGATTATTCAGAGCAATCAATTCAGAATGTACAAATATTGAGGGTAGAAACAATGAAAACATTCAATTCAAATGGTGGGTTTTTATAACCCATAGGTCAACGGAACAATATGTTGGACTTTCATACTTCATCCAAGAGCCCTGTTGGTGGAGCAAAGAAAAAACTGGCTGCATCCACTGCAGAAGTATAACTCTTCTCAATAAAATAAAAAGGAAAAAAAAAAAGTGCTCTAAGACAGTAAACTGTATCTACTGATGAGGTTCCAGTTCTGGAATTTGGTTTATTGCCATTACTCTTAAGCCCACTTTGACCAAGAATTGTAATAATTGTGAGGGGTTCCATATATAGGTCAAATAGATCTGCTTGAAAATTATTAGTATTAGATATATAGAAATATTTGCAACAATACAAATGTGTACAAACTATTTGTATTAGAAATAGTTACTTGAAGATCAAAGTAAATTATTTACAAATAATTATTATTAGTTATTTCAAATCATATAATTGCTTCAAAAAAAAGATTTTGAATTAAATAACCAAAGATTGATATGCTGTAAAACCAACCAACCATTGATCCATCCATCAAGTAACTTCTCTTGCCCTTCATCTCAGAGGACAAGAGAGGTTATACTTGGTGGTGCATATTGCTCTTCAAATATCATGTGACAAGTATTAATTAGTTACATGGTACTAGTAGCAGAGAATAATTCCTGACCTGACTAAGTTCTCTTCTCTTTGGAGCATATCTTTGTCAAGATATTGAGTGATAAAAGCAATTGCAAAAAATATCAGTATGAATTAAACAACATCAGCTGAAATTTAAACTCAATTCAGAGGTTTCATTTTCAATGCTGATAATTGTTACACAATTCTGTGGCTCTGTTTTTATTATTTATGAAAAAAATTTGAAGATCACTATCCAGAGGGCTCACTCTGTTTTATCACACATTAAAACACACAGTTTATTTATGCTTTTTCCTAAACTTAAATAACCATTAAGAGAGTTAATTTTCTGTATGTCGGACAGATTAAGTCAACAAAGAAAAATTAAGAAAATATTTAATGAGGAGGAGGTGTTTTACAAACATATACAAATGATAATGAGCTTATTAATTTTTGTAAAATAATAAAGATAAAAAAAAGTTTTATTGGGAATCTTAAAATGTTTGCACATACAGAAATACATACATATTTAATTTTTGTACATTAATTATCAAAGAGTTATAGTTACTTCAAACATTATCAATAGTATACAAATTACAGATATTATAAATGTGTTTGTGTGTATGTGTACATGCAATACATACACCTGGATGATCAGGCTGAGATAATGAGAAACAAAGACTTGAATACAGATCCTAGAATGCTTTATATTCTTCTTTCAAAGAACACTCAAACAACATAAAATAAAAGTCATCAGTACACAAACAACAATGATAAGGATATTGAACTTGAAACCTCATAAAGGATCATGTCATGGATACACTCCCCCAATGATTCTAGAACTTTCTACTTCATTCCAACTTGCTTACACGTAAGCCCTTCATTTGAGTGAAATATTGATTTTTACCAAAATCTGTTACAAAAGGCACATCCCAGAAGATATGACAAAAACTTTGCTTATTTCAAGGTAAATTGACACAAAAGATTGATCACTCTAAATGATAAAAATGAGTGATCATGTTCTCTGACAGTGGGTACCAAGCAGGATTTTAAACGATGCCAAAAGTACAATAACATGAGGGTCATGAAGAAAGAAAAGAAAAAAAAAACTATCCCATTTCAGGTCATAATTGCAATTGTTTAACTAGCATCAAGAGTAAACTAAGTCAATAAGGTCTCTTATAACAGCAATTGTACAAAGCAACATGTAAAAAAATGTGCACATAGAATATAATACATATCAGATAAACTTGCAAACAAACTCTTGTAATAAGATCTTCATGTACAATCAATTCTTTTAACCTTTTGAAATTTAATCAACAACAATAGTAAATATGAATTAGTGATATTAGCATCCATCAGTTTCTCAACTGGGATCAGAGCACATGTCTCAGTAGGACTGTACAAAAGACCAGCATTTACTCATGCAATAAATATCCCTTCTCTACACAATTGGTGTTGTATAAGCAAAAGCTAAGAGCTGATGTAGGTTGGCACCAGTTTAATCATACGAGTTACTAGAATAAGGTTGAAGACAATATTAAATTGCTTGAGAGATTCCAGTACTTTGTTTTAAAGTTAGATGTGTTTTTCTCCTAGATGGATTGCCAACTAGTCCAAGTATCTCCCATTATTTCACTTAAAGCTGAGGAGGGAAGACATGTAATCATATAATTTCCAAAGGCATGATTTCATCTCCTCTCTCTTCAGCTTTGGGTAGGATTTGAGCACAGCTTGCCAATTTCATTTTTGATGCTGATAATGATCAAACAGGAAGGAGAGTTTAAAAAAAGAAAATTTTTTTTCAGTCATTAGGTTGCAGATTTATTGATTTAACTACATATATCACATCATGAAATATATACATACAATATGATAATGTAGTAAATGTTAGTGATCTGTTTAAGATACTGGACTGCTTTATTTAAGACTTAAACTTACAACTTCACATTATGTAGGAACACACAAACACATTGATTAATTTATTTGAAAATAGATCATTGTTCCTTTTATCAGAAAAAGATGGGCTCATTCATTTATTCAAAACTCCCAACAAATCAAAATATTCAACTGGTTACTCAGTTCAAAAGAAGGCTTATTAGATTTCCACACACATACACAGACAGGAAATAATATTGTATTTCAATTTACTCAAGATTAGTAAACTGACATATATTAATGTAGACAAATAGCAATGTTTCCACAGAAGTTATTTTTGAGTGGTTGTTAAAAAAAAAAAAAAAAAAAAAAAGATTTTTTTTTTTAAAGTATGATTTTTATTAAACTCAAATCTTTAAGAGGAGGATGTCCTCATGGTGTAATGGTTAAAGTGCAGAACTGCGGAATCATAGCGAGTTCAAACTCCAGTTGCACTATTGCATTCACTTTCGGATAAATACCCTTGGGAAAGGTATGAACCCCCTTATCCTCCCAGCTATGGATTAAATAGCATCACTTCTGTTCTTCTGGAAGGATGGGTTTGGCATTAAATAACCCACAAAGGTTGATATGCCATTAAACAAAGAAACCAAACCAAATCGAATCCTTAAATATACATCTAGAATTGAAATAAAACAATTGGTTAGATAAATTAGAAATCAATGTCTTTACTAAGTAAGTTTTAACAGAAAAAAAATCAAGAAATAACTTTGAAGAAATAAACTGGCAAAATCTAGTTGAAACCAGAAAGCTGAGGTGAAAAAAGAAAAAAAAAAAATTGCCAGATCTCTAATACCCACTCTTAAAAGTGACAATGTCAGATTTGTTCCTCTGATCTGAAGAAGAGGACCAACTATTCACTAAATCCAACACCATAACGGACCAGAATAATCAAGTGGTTACTGAGTTACAATTGGTTTACATTTAACACTCTTCAGTCATTGCTGACTAGATTGAAAAGTAGCATCATTGTAGTCTCAGAGTACAAAGTATCAATTTTCAACCTAAAATGGATGTCTATATCAAAAGTAAAAGAACACAATATAGATTAAAAAACAAAAATGATATGCTCCATTTAAAACTTTGTTTCACTGATGATAATTTTTCTCTCTCTCCATTATATATATATATATATATATATAACACACATACACAACTACATAAAAAACAAAAATTACAATACCCTAAATATGTGCTTCAATTTACTCATGAATAAATATGCCAACAATATGGCTGAAATATAGTTCATGATCATATATACAGAGGAGGGAGGCCCAGTAGTGTAATGACTAAAGTGCTAGACTAAAGCTTCAGAGTAGGCAAGTTTGAACTTCAGTTGCGCTATTACATTCACTTTTGGACTGATGCCCTTGAGAAAGGCATGAACCTCCTTATCCCCCCAGCTATCAGTTAAATAGTATCCCAACTGTTCTTTAATGAGGATGACTTTGGTATTAAATAATCCATGAAGACTGATTAAACAAAAGAAACAATATATACAGATCAATATGTTCCAGGATAAAAAGTAAGAGGTGTATCAACAGTACTTAGACCTGATATATATACTATTCCTAGATCAAAATAAATAATAATAATAAATAAATACATATTAGATTGATATATATTTAATGCCATGGAAGTTTGTTTGTGACCATGGCATTAAATATATAAATCTAATATATATTTATTTATTATATATAATAGCTCTATCCTAGATATTGAGCACTCTCCAAATTATATCGCACTTGGTTCACCACAAACACACAAAGTGAATTAGTGACAACCAACACTGTTATTATATATATATATATATATATATATATATATATATTACACACACTCACATACACTAAAACATATATCAAAACTTATTGTATAATACTTATCATAGCAAAGAATTTTACTAATAATACTTTTATATATAGAGACTCATAAAACCATTTATGCTTCCATAGATATTCAAATATTCTCAAAAGTCAATAAGTTGAAAAAAAAAAATTAGAATTTCACATATTTGGGTATTACTGTTTTCATTGAATATTTTAACTGATATATATACTTCAGTCTTCTAGTAAAAGCAGTCTTTCCAGTTCATTTACAATTAAGTCAAATTTATACAGTTTCTGAAGAAGGATTAAGTGTTACAAACAATAAAACAGATGTCAAATGAAAATTAGAAAAAATATAAAAAGGTTAAGTAGTTTATCTGAAATCTTCAGAAAGGAAGAAGCCATGTTCCTTTTGAACTTTTAATTCTAATGATAAAGAATATACTAACTTACATATGATTCACAAAAATGAGAAACTCAAAGACAGGATGAGAAAGACTGAACCTTTAAATGACTTTAGTATTTTCTAAGGCAATAAAAATTTGAGTAAAATCTTTTTGCTTTTGGATAATTCTCATGAGACTATTAATGAAATTCTTCAATCAAATGTTCTAGTATCCCAAATCTAGCTATCTACATTGACTGGACACATACTTTATTCAAAGGATAATAATTATCTATAGTGGTATTAATAATTAAAAATATCATAGTACATTTTATCTATGTATATTCTGCAGAAAAGATCTCATTCCAACTAATAAGATAAGGTTAAAAACTTGAGAAGTGGCATACCAATGTTAAATTTTTTAATGTATATGTTCATTAGCATACAAGTCTCATGGCTTTGGGTTATTTATTCACTTCTCAGTTGGACCAAGAACTTTTCAGCATTCTACTCAAGTATGTAAAAAAAATTCAGCATTTCAAAACCTTAGACTTTGTGAGTTGATTATTAAAAGTAATGAAAATAATAATCATTGATCTTTATTAGATGAAATAAAGCAAATTACTTGTATAAATAGCAAAGCTAGAATATATTTAAATTCTGACAGCTTTTATATGAAGCAACCAGTACTAAGTCTATTTCTTAGAGGAAATCAACTGGAGAGGAATCTTATGCATATTCCAGTTAACACACAGCCAAAGTTGGTTATAATTATATTCATCTAATTGATTTGCCAAGTAATAGATATGAAAGAAAAGTCTATTTGATTCTCCAAGATGTTATGTTTATGATAAACATTACAAAATAGAACTTTCAACCACATGGTTGAAACCTACACTTGATAGCTTATAATTATCAGTAACAGTTTGCTTAATATTAGGTTTAATTCCTATTTAATATGGACTAAATTCAATTACTGAAATAAATGAATAATTGTTTGCCTTTAGTTGTTAAATTTGTATCTTGTACAAATCAATAAGAGTAAAAAAAAAACTTGTTAATATAATCATTTTCAAAATGAGTACTTTTTGTTTTTAGCCCTTAATGTCTCTCCCCTCCTCTCTCTCTCAATATATATATATATATATATATATATATATATATATACATACATACATACACACCCACACACATTCTCTACAAGACAAACATCACTTCCCTAAAGGTTATTATGAGAAACTGATCCCTTTTTATTAATATGTTTCATTGAAATTCTATGCAGATTAGCAATATTGGGATTCATATATGTATTTACCCAACCCCTCTGCATGAACAGGATGGGACACAAGGTCAATTTTTAAGTGGAGTTTTAACAGGTTTGAATTCAGTTTTCCTCCCTTTTCAAGGTCTAATCTGACCTACTATTTATCCAAAGCTGGAATGAGAATAGTTGGATTCATACCTTTTGCAAGGGTATTAGTATTATGTGAAATGTAAACAACCTTGTTCAGGATTTGAACTCGGTTTGCCAGGTCCATTTTCTGCAACATCACAAGCACTTATATTGAAAATCATATAAAGCAATATGAGTGACCTCCCAAAAGTTAACACTTTGCAGATTAACATACATCATATAGAACTAATTATATCAATCAAACATCCAAACAAGGTGGATAGAGAAAGAATAAAGAATTTAAAGGTTCTAAAGGACCTAAATAAAAGAGAAATGGAATTGTTGCTAACATTTGCAGCAATTCTTTTAGAACAGACAAAGGAATGTGGAAACATAAAAGATTCCATAAAATTGTCAAAATTAGATAGATTAAGATATTTAGTTCAAATGAAGTCATTCAAAAACAAACTTTCCTTTTTTTGTGACAGAAAAACAGAATTTAACTCAGTTGTGTTTGTTTCTTAACCAGCTTTTCTCTTGATTCAGAAAGTTCAACTATATCTTCATGATATAATCAGATTACCTATCATTGTCTGACAAGAGATCATAAACCTTTCCAATGCTGAAAGAGTATACTCTCAAAATCCTTATCAGTTAACAAATATACCCTTTTGCAAATTTTAATGTCTTGAGACAAGAATAAAATATTAAACCTAGAAATAAAAATCATGGCTGTCTTTTTCATGACCACAGTTTTTTCAGCTAAACACATGTAATGTTAAAGCAATCAATTCCAAAACTTATATATAAACTGTCATGAACTGACTAAAAACTAATAATGCATTTGTATTATTGGCACTTTCAAGATTTATGTCTGTCTCATAAGATTTTGCAAATTGAAGGAAAATTCTTTCCTTATGGTTTTCCTTAGCGTATGTCTAAAATTTATGGCTTTTGGAATTAAAGCAATGCAAAATAAGTAATGCCTTATCTAATATGAATAGTTATAAAATAGAAAATTTTCAAAATTATTTTAATAAGTCTAAGAGAAGATGAAGAGAGATCATTTTTAGAAGCAAACTAATTACAGATTATATAATGTTATTGAACAAAAAGGCTATATGGAAAAAAAAAGAGATTATTCTTGACAAAGAAAGAATTGGTCAGTCTGTTTAGGATTGACTTAGTGAAATAATGTCCAAAGTAAAACTTTACTCTCCATAGCTTTTTGGCTGTGTATATGTAATCATTTAGATGGCAAACTGCCCAGTGATGTCCTAGAAAAAACACAAAACTCTTTGATACATAGATAAAGCAGCCATATCTATTGATTATTAGTTATTTCCACTTATTTTTGTAAGAAAACTGCAACTTCTCAATTTCTCTCTCTACATATACACACGCACAAATAGATCAATAAGTCCATAAACTGATATATAATTAATAACAGATTTTTGATCTGAAATTTTCACTGTATAATGTTCAATCTATAAGATTATTGGAGAAGGAAGGATACAATTTTGAAAAACAAATTTGTTGTATAAGATAAATAATTTTTCCATCATTAGGCTAGGGACTTATCATGGGCAATACTTAAAATGCCACAGTATGATTATAAAATTTTAATAATACATTATAAACAGTGGCATTTTTCAAATTGTAAATTCTTCTTTCATTGTTTGCTCAATGACTTGGATGTATAATATTAATTTTCAAAAATTTGAGCACTCTTTTATATATCTAATTTACTTTTTTGTACAGTGTCAAAATCATATTACTTTATAACTTCTTATCAGTATCGCCTTGATAAGAGAATTAGTTGGTTGGTTGTGTTTTATGGCATATCAACACTTGTAGGTTATTTAATGCCAAATCCTGCTTATCCATAGACATTAGATATACATGATTTGTGGAAAGACAGGTTGTGGGTAACAATTTTAAATGAGTCAGAGCTCATTTGTTTGCACACAGTGAAATGATTTCAAGTATTGCTATTTAACACAAGAAATTCTATTTGACATTATTGATTCATTTGCAGACAGTTAAGTGATTAAATGATTAGATATTTATATTTGACCCATAGGTAGAACTCTAACAGGTACTACTACTCTGAATCAGAGTGGACCTGGGAGTAATGATAATGAAGAGGTATTACACAAACCCCAAGACTCCAAGACTGGAGTCTCACCATCAGATTGTTAAATGTCATAACAAGGACATTTACTGGGTGGTATCTTACCCCTCTGCAGAGATAGTCCGTATATTCTACAGCCCTAGCCAACTGGGTTGTTGATAAGAGAATAAATATTAAGACAGCTGACCATTCTGATAGTGAAAGGGTCAGCAGAAAAGCCAAGCCAAAACAATGCAGGTAATTACAAACTAGAAACACTGCTTAGTAATCCTACTCGGACCACTTTAAAACCATATTTGATTGATGTGCTGTTCACTTCATTGCATTTTAGACAAATCTGACGGCTATAATTTTCAACTTGAGATTCACCCTGCCAAAATCCATTACTGCACTGACAAAATGGTAAAAGTAACTTTTCAGACTTATCATACCAACCAAAATGAATAATTTTATTTAAAATTACCCTACTAAAAATCAGTTACAAAAGCAAAAAGTTT
The DNA here is from genome assembly GCA_963585895.1 of Sepioteuthis lessoniana. Classification (NCBI taxonomy): domain Eukaryota; kingdom Metazoa; phylum Mollusca; class Cephalopoda; order Myopsida; family Loliginidae; genus Sepioteuthis; species Sepioteuthis lessoniana. Next base: position 34,262,656 of record OY757925.1, read on the forward strand.
TAATTACCTTTGATAACTTCAATTTTATCATTTAGATTACAAATATATAACATCAGATTTTGTCAAGTACACAGAAAATACCCACAATTGTAATTTAAAGTATTTTATAACCATCAATTTCCATCAACAATTCCATGAAATATAATCTGTTTTAAAAGAGAATATGTTGGTATTTTGATTATATAATATGCAATTAAAAATCACATTTAAAAGTTCTTTGAAAACTTAGTCAAAATAAGTACAAGCCTCAATTTATAGCTTTTCTATCCAAGATTGAAGATTATGCTTTATCTTTATTTATTTTTCTACATATCTGTTAATTGTCTTGCTCAAAATTAAAGATTAGTTTGATTGGTTTTACAGAATGTTAAAACAGTTGTTGGATTATTTAATACTGAAGTCTTTTTTAAGCAGTTTTATGTATTTAAGGAACACTTCTTAGTTAATGTTAATAAAAATCATTTGTTTGCACACAGTAACATGGTTTCAAGTATTTCAAGCAATTATATAGTTTCATGTAATTAATAATAATAGTCCATTGTAAACAATTATAGCTTTAAGTAACTATTCTTAATATAAATAATTTGCACAATGCTATATAGTTTCAAGTATCTGGTACTAATCATGTTCAAACAAATCTTTTTGACTCATAGATGAGATTCTAACAGGTACTTTCACTCTCAGTCAGAGTGGACCTGGGAGTAATGGCAATGAAAAGGTGATCCATATTCCCTTATAGCACCAACATTGGATGCAGGATACCTTTTTTGTTTGGTGGGTGTCTCGCCTCAACATATTCTAAAACTTGTAGGCAGAGTTAAAATTTTAGATGAAAGAATTCAAATCAAACATACCCAAAACATAGTAAACATTAATGCTTTGAAATAAGTATTTGCATATTATGTGTTTCACATCTGTTTCTAACAGCAACTGGGATATTGTGAAGTGCATTTCAGATACAAAAAATGATTTTTCTTCAGTTATGGTTTATTTGTTTAATGGTATATCAACCTACAAGGGTAGAAAGACTACAGCAGAGAGAGGATATCTTGACCAATGGTATTAGTCTGAAAGTGAATGCAATACTGTGACTGGAGTTCAAATTTATTTACTACAATGTTACAATCCAGCATGTTACCCACTATGTCATAATATCTTTCTATTATTATCTTTCTAAAGGAATTGGTTCCTTAAAAAAAAAAAAAAAAAAAAAAATCAAGCCATTTATTATTTTGAAAAGTAAATTAAAAGTGTATGGGTTTCCCTGTTTTTATGGTATTGCAATGCAAAGAAATGTTATTTAACCTAAATCTGTGTTATAAGAACAATTTAAAGAGAAACAATGTGGATTATCAAGCTCTCTTCCAGTTCTGTCAAGAATCAAAAATTAAAAACATGTTATGAATGTTGAAAGAACTTGCTGTATAAAACAAACATTCTACAATATTTTTCCTCATATTTTCAATAGACACTATTTTAGGTCTGTGCAGATAAAGAAATAATTCAATAAATTTGTTAAACTATTTTCACCTTCATATTTTTATTTATTTTAGGGGATATCTTGACTGCCATGATATTTTGTTTAGTTAACAATATGAAAAATATAAAGAATTTTGGATTTGTTTGTATTTATTGATCAAACTTTGCATATGCACAATGAATCAGCAAGAGAATGTTATATTCTGGAATATTTTAAGTGCAAATTTTTATTGCATTCCTATATGCAAATCTTTTCGGCTTCCAAACATTTTATGAGATATTAAGATTTTGAAAAACTTTTTTAAATGCTTAAATTACTTATTGATTTTTTTTTCAATATTAGATAGACAAAAGATTAATACTTTTAGAATATCTGACAGATTTCTTTTAGTAAGTATGATTCAATTTTCTTGCGAGAAGGAAAAAAAAACAACAAATCCCAAGAGACATAAGATGACAATGTAAGATAATATTTAATCTATTTGAAAGAAATATTGAATAAGTCAGAACAAAAAAAAAATAAAAAAATAAAAAAAATAACCCAATCTGAGTTAATGGGAATTCAAAATATAATTTAACTTTTGGTTTTTACTTAAGTAAGATGAGGAAAATACTACAGCTGTTTTTTTAAAATGAATGATTTCCAACAAAGCAAATAATATGCCTTTAGATGTTGAGTAACTGAATTTTAACCTTATATTTACGTTAAATTTGTTGTTTGGTCAATTTTTGCCATGTCAGCCTTTGTTGAGTTATTTCAAGCAATTATATGGTTTCAAGTATCTATTTAATAATAATAATAATCACTTGTTTGTACACAGATATATGGTATGAAGTATTGCTATCTTATACAAAAAAATTTGTACACAGTTATATAGTTTCAAGTATTTCAAGCAATTATATGATCTCAAGTAGCTAATGATAATAGTCCTTTGTGAACAATTATAGCTTCAAGTAACTGTTCTTGATACAAATAATTTGCACACAATTATAAGGTTTCAAATATTTCTATCTAATACTAATGATGACCTATTTGTTCCATAGATGGGACCCTAACAGGTACTACCAAACTGGGTCTGAATGGAACTGGGAACAATGGCAACAAAGAGGTACTCTACACCCTCCAGAGCTCCATAACTGGAATCTCATTAGCAGATGAAGTTTAGTGTCATACTCAGAACACCTCTTTTTTGGTGGGATCTTACCCATTTCCAGGGAAGGTAGTTGATATATGCAAAGCCCTGCTAACAGGGTAGAATTGAATTTGTTCTTATGGCTCAAATGATAAACAGATTCATAACTATGATAACTTGATTATGATGTGATTGCATCAGGGTTTGGTTTTTTACAGTTTTGATCTTCCATAGATACTCCATTAAATTTTCTTCTTTCTACAAATTAATCAAAACAATGGCAGCCACAAATTTAGAATTATTATTCTATAATGCAGTTGATTCTAGTTAATGATGTTATGATTATTAATGACATATAAAAGATAATTTCAGATATTACAAAATTAGTTTTTATTCAATCTTATAACAAAGAATAAAAATATAATAAAAGTACAAATCTAAATAAAAATATACTATTTATATAAGTAAAATACACATAATAACTGTTCTTATAGTAACACCTATCTTGTTGGTTTGTTTGGTTGGGTTTTATGGCATATCAACCTTTGTAGGTTATTTAATGCCAAATCTATTTTTGCATAAATAGTTCTATTTCAAACAATTCAGTTTAGCATAACTACACAATTTAATAGTCAAAAACATTTCTATTTCAAGCTATTCAGTTTAGGCAAACAATTCTAATTCAATGAATTCAGTTTAGTATAAGTATAATTTTTGTTTAAACACAGTAAAAAGTCAAAACAGTTCTTTTTCAAACAATTCAGTTTAGCATAAGTAGAGTTTCAATATCAAAAACAGTTCTATTTCAAACAATTCAGTTTAGTATAAGTCTGCAGTTTAAATGTCAAAACAGTTCTATTTTAAGCAATTCAGTTTAGCTTAAGTACATAGTTTAGTTCTATTTGACCCATAGATTGGACTCTATCAGGTGCTACTACTCCGGGCCAGAGTGAAGCTGGGAGCAATGGCAATGAAGGGGGGGTACTCTGCATTCCCCAAAGCTCATGTATTACTGGAACCTCACCATCAGATTGTTTAGTGTCATATCCAAGACACTCATTGAGGAAGGGGGGGGAGACGCATAAATGCAATCAGTGTATTCTACAGCCCCAGTCGACTGGGCAAAACATCTATCTTGATAGCACTTTCTTGATTTTCATATGAAAACACACAAAATAGTGAAACTCCTTGAAGAAATTTGTTTTGTTTTTTTTTAATTCTAAAAGTTTAAACACATTTTTTCCTTAAAAAAAAAAAAAAAAATAAATAAATAAAAAAATGCTTCAATAGTGCAGAAAATGACTCAGACTGCGCAGGGGGATTTATGAAGTAAATGTTGTTAAGCAATGCCGAAATCTTGCCGATGTATATCAGGCTCACAAATATAATCATCACAGTTTCATTTTCCCTCTCCAGCCACCAATTGCCATGTTACTTTATATTATTAGAATAACTGAAAATGTTTATGTATTTAGCACATTCTACCTGTTATATCACAGACTATATAAACAGCAAGTAATTTATATATAAATATAGTTTTAAATCAATGACACTATAAAACAATAAGAAATTTTTTATTCACAAAAATGGCCAAGAATTTTAGAAAAATCCCACTTGAGTTAAAAAAAAAAAAAAAAAAAAAAAAAAATTGTTGACTTAATGATCTACAAACAAAAAGCAAAATTTCTACTTGAAAACAAAACCAAAATTTTTATTTGTTAAAAAACCAAGTAAACAAATTTAAGCAAATTGCTTTATATAAATCAACCCCCTCCCAACACAGATTGAGTTGTTATCTTTTCTACCTCATTCCCATTTATTAACTGATGCAAATTACAATGTTTGCCATTTCCACAGAGCCCTGTGCTATGTTTGCTTTCAAGAGAGCAAAAAGAACAAAAATTCAATTAGCTAACAAGAATACAACTACTATTTTTCTCTTAACAGCCAAATTTGGAAGGCAAAACTGGTAGCAACAAAACCCAAATGAATATCTTAAACAAACAAATAAAATTTGGACCAGGAGCAACAACCTGAGTCTTTAAATGTTGAAAAAAAATCTAGAGAGACATTGTTCAAAAATTATTCTGGACTACTTTTAGATTGGTTGAATCTGGTCTTATGACTGAATTATACGTATACTTTCTATTTTATCAGGATTTCTCAAAAAATATATTTTTGGTAAGTGTAAAAATAAAAATAGAATACTGCTTCTTTAAAAAAAGAAGAAAAAAAAAAGACAATGTCATATGAATAAAAGTAATAAAAAAAACGAAAGAAAAAAGAAACCTGCAGAATTGATAGAATTTAAATGTAAGCATTTTTTAAAAAGAAACTGATGAAGTTAGGAATATTTAGTGTTCACAATCAAATATATTGAGATAGAGGGAATCCCAAAACTATAAAGGGTAAAAGATTCTACAAGACAAGATTAATGTTTGAAGATAAAAGAATTTTAATGCAAAATTTGCTTTCATTTTTAATACAAACCATGGTTGTATGTGGATGCCTTACCATAGTGTAATGGTTAGCAAATTGATCTTGCAACTGAATAACAAGTCCAGCAATCACTAAATACCCAATACCTACAACCTTGTTTCAAAACTTAACCAAGCTTAATAAATAACTAGAGTTAATTATAAGTTATTTCCCTTGATTTATTTACAAAGTTTAGCTTAGTTGGGACACAGATCCAGATGTAAGCAGCATCTAGTCAGAATTATACTCACTAGTAACAATCTGGTAGATGAGGTAAATAACAAATTGAGAACCTTAACTTATTCTATCTTAAGATTGTTAATTCTTAGAAAAGTAGAAGAGAATGCATGTCTCATTTTTATTTCATTGCTTCAAAGAGATTAAGGATTCCAGTACATCACCGACTCATAAAGATCAACAGGGGTCATGCAGTTATAATAAGACATTACAAATAAACAGTTGAACAGAAAAAGAACTCTTCTTTACTTTTTACTACCACTAATAAAAAAATATATATTCAATGTATTCTACATTATTTTATAACTTATTACAAACAATTAGAATCATCACAGTACAAAATAAGAAATAAGGTTTAGTTAATCTGTTATTAGAGACATATGCACATGTAGCACAACAGTTATCATAATAGGAAACGATCTCAGAAGGCCAAATTCAAATCTAGGACAAGGCTGTTTGGGCCTAACTTTATGCTAATAAGTTGTAAAGTTGGCGAACCTAGTCGGGGGTGACCCGAAGGCTCCCTTTTCGATAGCTACTACACCAAGGTGTAGGGGAGAGTGCTACTCCTTTCCGTGGATTGCTCAACTTTACCTTTGATCCTTACCTTATAATGCTGAGTGTTAAGGAAGCCATTGGCGAACACTCTAACCATTATGCCAATGTTCAGTATGCTAATACTCTTGGGAAACTCATGGATTCATCACTTCTACTCCCCACCTGCTATGGATAAATAGTAGGGTAGACTAGGCTATTTAGACTTGATATAGCAACTGGTCTTGAAGAATGAAAACTCTAAATTCATTTTTTTAATCATATTTATAAAATCTCATGTGTTTTGACTGTATAGATTTTGACTTTTGCAGAAAAATCTTTTCCATATGTTTCAAAATATAACTTAAAGCACAAGAATTCCTTGAGATTTTTCTTACTCAGAAATCTAGCATTTAGGAGGAATTTGAAAGAAACAAATTCCAGCATTTCATCAATTTATAATATCTGTTGCTTCATACATGACAAGAGCAAGAATTACTGGTAAGTTTGTTAAGTGTAAGTACTAAAATACCAACCAGGTAGGATTCATAGTATCATACTTTCAAAGACACAAAGCTTTGATTTTAAATGGGAAAGAATGAATAATCACAATTTAGTGTAAATATTTTAACAGTTCAGATTTTCTGTACAAAAGTCAATAAGATAATCAAGAAATTACTGCAACATGATTATACCCACAACTAGATGATCACTCTTCTTTAAGACATGTTGATTGTTAATATTTTTGCCAATCAGGAGTGACCAATATCCACTTTTATAAGAATACATAAAGCTGGGAATCTGGTGGTGGTGGTGGCATCATAATAATAATAATAAAAAAATTAAAATAAAAAAATCTTTCTAGATATGAAAAAGCTAGCACCGTTCTGTTTCCTCTTGAAAAATTGAAAATCAGTAGTGAAAATTTCCCCTTTGATAGTATTTTAACTTTATGTAGTTGTGGAACTTTCCTTGACTAAGGGGATAAAAAATCATTCCCAAAGAAATAAACTCAGTAATAAGTCATTCATTTTTCATAAATTTTAGTTGCTTGTTATTTCCATCAACAAATTCAGATTCTAATTTACTAAAAAGTAACTGCTTTATTTGTTAAAAATCTTTTTTGTTATTTGTAAAAGTTTGTTATTTTTAAAGCCTTGAATACATAAAGCAACAAAGAAAATTGATTAGCTTGTAATGTTTAGCTGAGAAAAGTTCTTATTTTAGTTTTATTTGTTGATTTGAACAATGGATATGAAAAATAATCATTTAAAATCTGATGAGCAATTTCTTCTTTTTTCAATTTCTAGCAAAGTAAGGAAAATAGGATTTGGTAATTTTAGAATTAGCATGACAGAATTCTTAGAGTAGTTATTCATCAAAGAGTGGACTGTAGAATTTAGAGTAAAGAAATTCAAGTACATTGATGTACTCGGATTAGTGTCCTCATCTTATTTGGTAGAACAATGATAATTCCTAATCACAGAAATTCTTGAAAAATAATAACAATATTCAACAATATCTTATCCAAATGACAAGAAAAAATACCCTAAAGTTGTTTTTCAGTATTTATACTTGTAAGATTACAAGTATAAATACTGAAAACCAACTTTTGGATATTTTTGATCTTGAAGTTCAATTCTTATTGGTTATCCCTACAGTTTTGATCTTAAACCAAACTTAACTTTGTAAACCTTTTTATGATCAAAGTAGTTGCATATTTCTTACCAGTGTCACTGGTTGGTGTAAAGGATCTCAAATACTTTTTTAAAGCAGGCAATCCCCACCTTTCTTAAAAGATTCATGTAACATTTTAAAAAATCTGGTCTTGAACTGGACTAAATGTATAGATATCAAGAATAGTTTGCATCAAGTTGCATTTTCAAAAATAGGGGTCTCAAAATAAAAAAGTTCTATAATCCAAATATTTAAGTCATGTATTTTAATTCTGAAAGAGTTAAGGATTCAAGGGTCATTAAAATAATCTCTTCCCTTTCTGTAATTGTTTTCAATATATATTTCTCAATTTTTTAAGATCCATTTAAAATCTTTAGAGTTTGGCTTATTTTACCCATTTTACAAGACAAAAGCTTGAATATAAAGACAGTACTTTATATCTTTATAAGATGTGAATTAAAGTTTAAATCTGACTGCTCTTAGAACAGTCAAAGGATGTGTAAAAGTTGGAACAATTTTTTCATATGAAATTTAACATGTTGAGTAAAAAAATTGAAATTTTAAAAGAACAAAATGTAAAGAAAAGCAAAAAGTAACTTTAAAGATGAACAAATTTTTATTTTTTCAAAGATCTCTAAAAATGTTTAACATATTTAGGATCAATGCTCAGTTTTACATGATTTAAACCTATCAATTCAGAACAATATCAACAAAAAAACAAACAAACAACAATTTCAATTGAAATAACATTAACATTGTTCTCTTCTAATCTTGCAGATGGAGTTTCAATTACTTGGGTTGAGCTGATCAAAATTTGAAGAAGGAAAAAAAAAAAAAAAAAAAACCTACAAAGAAAACAGCCAAAATCATGGCAACCATGAATCCTTCCCCAGGGGACAACATCACCTATGCTCCATCTTGGAGAAATGGCAGCCTTGCTGTGAATGGAATAGAACTTTTAGAAAAGGTGGAGAGCTACCGAGTTTCCAAATCAATACTCATTTATGTTCTTCCAATCATCATAATTGTTGGCACCATTGGCAATATACTCAGTTTTATCATATGGATGAAACGGAGACTGCGAAGGACATCCACTTTCTTCTACCTGGCCATGCTGGCTGTCTCAGACACAGTGTTCCTCATCATCAGTGGGCTTAAGACTTGGGTCCGCATCTGGTCCTATGTGGAACTACTTCATGTGTCCATCATCAGCTGCAAAGTAATCACATTTATTGTCCATTCCTCATTACACATATCAGCTTGGCTTATCGTTGCAGTAACCATTGAGCGTTTTCTTGCAGTATGGTTCCCACTCAGGGCCAATGGTATGTGTAGCTTCCGGCGTGTGAAAATTGTCACTATGTCCATTGTTATTATCTTCCTCTTACTCAACTCACACTTCTTCTGGACAGCCGAGCTGGTCAGTACAGATAATCCTGAAAGCCCAGACAAGCTTGAGTGCACCTCCAACTCAACAAAGGTCTGTGTCTACTTCCCATGGTTCAACATCATTGTCTTCTCTGTGATACCATCAGTCCTTGTGCTTATTCTTAACTTACTCATTATTTTCTGTCTACTCAAGCATCGTGAGACACTTAAGTGTGCCATGACCAAAAATGACCAACACATGCAGAGTATTCATCGCCGCTTGGCTGTCATCTTGCTCACAATCTCGTTTGTCTGGATATTTACTACCGTTCCAACAACCCTCACGTTCATTATCAAACGAAGGGATAAGGACCTGGAAAGCCGTGCCCAAGCCATACTGCTGAGAGTCCTCAGTTACATTCTGCTTTACATCAACCATGCTATCAATTTCTTTCTTTACTGTATGACTGGCCGTCTCTTCCGTTTAGAGCTAAAAAGGTTGTTCTGCTCAAAAGCACAGCAGAAACATTTGCAGATCATAGTGTTCAAGGCAAGTAATAATGATAGTGCACATCCATTGATGGAACAACATAATGTGCAGATAGTGCATCGACAATAAATAAAAACTGGCCAACATTTATCCATAAAAAAAGTAAAAGCAAAAGATCTATATAAATACCAATAATGCCAATTCAGAGATTTTGGAGATCATTTGTTTTTGTGTTTTTTGCCCTCTCTATGTCTCTCCTTACTCAAATGCATTTTAAAGCATATTGTTAAAATTATTGAGATCAAGCTATAATGTCAGTAAGTGAATTCTTGATTGTGTTAAAAAAATTCTTCTGTTTTGAAAAAGAAAAAAATCTTTTACACAAGAGGATAATAAGATATAAAATCCCTCTTGTGGGCTTGATTAATGCAATTATTAAAAGAAAAAAAGATTTTATTTGAAATGCCAGTTTTAAAAGGAGAGTCAGCTGGCTTTTTGTCCACAACTGTTAAAATGAATTTTGCTTGAGCAACATTTTACCTTCTGTTTTTTTTATCATCTTGTTGATGTATATTGTTATTATTAAAGTTTATTGATTACATGCAGTCAAAGGATCTTCGAAAATTTTTTACTTAATATGACATAATCAAGGTATATAAAAAACAAACAAGGATTATATCAATAACATGCTATGGTCAGCTTTCTTCTGAGACCAAAATCCGGTGTGAGTACAGACATACATGATTGTGCTTATTTCAAAAGTCTAGAATGGTTGACTGTGTTGATGAAGAAAAAAGAAAGGTAAAAAAAAAATTTAAAAAAAGACTGGAATGCAGATAATTATTTATCTATTTTGGAGTTGTAAAATTCATATTTGGGATACAAAAACTCTCCCAAAAAACAACCATTTGTTTACTGTCCTATTTTATATTTTTTCTTGTCTTTCTTTTAATTGTTGAAATTTTTAAAAGAAGAAAAGTGTATTTACTTAATCCAAAACAGTGAAATCAATACTGGGTATAAAATAATGAAGAGAAAGAGACTTTATTTATTCTCCTTAATTCGGAGTCGTGGATGTTTGAAGGCAGGTTAACGAGTAAAAAATCATGTAGCACATAAAGGAGGAGAAATAATAATAATAATAATGATGATGATAAATAATAAGGAATAATAATAATAATAATAATGATAAATACTGTGTATAAAGTATATACTTTGTATTTTCTAATCATATGCAGATGGTTTTAATTAATTTACAATTAAAGTATTGCATTCATATCAGGATCACTATTCTTTTTGGAGTAGTGAAACAGTTGATTATATAAACTTAAAATTAAAATAAAGCTTATATCAAATGATTATGAAACTTGGCAATAATTTGTTTTCTAGTTTGAAACATTAATTATATAAAACACAGTTAATGACTGCCTGCTGTAAGGATAATAATTAACAAATTAATCATTAAAAAATATCTTGCTAGTTGAATAAATTTGATCTTCACTAAGTGCTTCACTATCATGGCTCTGTGCCAAATTAAGGCAAGTTGAATAAATATTCACGTTGGGTTTACCTATGTGCTGAGAGAGTTATATATTCCCACACTGGTGGCAGGAAAAAAAGTCAGGATTTTTTATGTTGATTTTTAAAACAGGCTGGATATCTCTTTAAAACTTGGCATAGCACAATCTTCCAATAGCCATCTGGGTCTAAAACTTCATGTCAGTAATGCAGTTAGGATACAAAAAGAATAACAGTTAATTCTTATTAGTCTCACTTTCTTCAAATTATAGGAAGCACAAAAGTTTTATGAATTCATTTTGTTCAGATATATTTGAATAAGCAAGTTTAATATTAAAGATAATTAATTTGGGAGAACAAAAGAATATCTCACATACACACAAAGTTTTCACATACAGATATGAATGCTTATAGGTGCAAGTCTTGACAAAAAGAATCTGGTTCAAAATATATTACCGGTGGTGTTATGGAAATGATATTTCCAAAAGTGGCAGGAATTATTGAGACTATTGCATATCAAATGGACTGAATGAGTTTACAAAATACACACACACACACACACACACAAAATCTTGGCACCTCTTTATCAAATTTCATATATCAGTCAAGTTTCTAAAAGCTGTTAGCAGTATTGTGTACTGCATCATGCTAAGATATATGAAGGGATGCTAAAAAGCTCTTGTCCTTACTTTTATTTTTAAAGGAGATAAAGAAATTTTGAGAAAAAAATGTGCCAAGTGCGTTGAAATGTAGAATGAATATATAGAATAGCTCTAGGTCATTTCCTTCTTGGTGAGGCTAAGAACTTTTCAGCACTTCCTTGGACTATCATACTGACATATACACTCAATGCATAGTTCAACTATAATTTTTATTGCTTACAATAAAAGGTAAATTTTTCTTCCATCAAATATTGCATGAAGCATTATTGAAGTCCATACAATTCTACTGCTACTACATATGGGAATGTGCCATGGATTTTTAGACCGAAGTATTGGTTCTGCAAACATGGTTGGTTTAAATTCCACACTATGGAGAGTCTTTCATGTTCTATACATTTTGTGGTTAATATACTTATTTATTCAAAGAACATACATATCTACTTTGTACATTATATATGAATTAAATCAAAAAGAAAAAAAAACTGTAAATAAATAAAAATGGCAGTGAAAAATGTCCAAAAATAATTATTTATTACACACTGCTTTGCTGTCTGCTAATAATAAATGCAAATAAAATATCTATAAACAATTGAATTGCTTATTTATTTATCATGTTAAGAAATAATAAACGTCCAGTGAATCTGACTTTTGAGTTCATATAAATATAATTCATGGTAAGGAAACTAAATCCAGAAATGTTCAAAATTAGAGAAAAGAAAGAATGCTATTTTTTTAATAAAAGGTGTGAAATAAAATGTATAAGGAGGGAAAATGGAAAAAAGAAAGAGAGTGTGAGAGAAGTGAAAGTGTAAGAAAAGTGAAAGTGTGAGAAAAGTGAAAGTGTAAGAAAAGTGAAAGTGTGAGAGAAGTGAAAGTGTAAGAAAAGTGAAAGTGTGAGAAAGAAACAATTTGAAAGAGACAGAGAGACGATTGAGCAAGAGTAAGAAAACATAAGAGAATAATTGAAAAAAAAAAAAAAAAAGGTAGAATAAGTGACACATACATACATACATACATACATACATACATACATAGAGAGAAAGAGTAAAAGAAAAAATATGGTTGATGGGATTAATCATGTGAAGAATGAATGATTGTCTTTTTTTATACCTTTAAAAAGTTTCAAAGAGACCAACTTTAATAAATGAGAATGTAAGTGGCATCTATATGCAATGATAATCAAAATTTTAGAAAAGGTCTGTAAAAGATAGAATGGTAGGGACCAGTGGTCAAGTCAGAACACTGCCATAAAGATTGTATATGCTTTTTATTGTAAAGAAAACAATAAAATAAATTTTAATTTTTTTAAACTAATTCGCTTTGGGTTTGTTTTTTCTTTTTTGTTTCTCTACCACAGAACAAAAGAATTAAATGACCAAAGACTTTATAAATTCTTTCAATTCTTAAAACAGCACCTGACATTAAATAATGTGCTAAAAAGAGATTTTCTAAAGAACTTCAGATTTCAACAAAATGTCTTCAGAAAGACAACTGTGACATAGACAAATTTTGTTCATTTATTGAAAAATAAAATTTCAATGATTACTTTATAATGTTCATGTATAAATTGACTTAGGTAAATATAAATAAATTTCTTGGTTTTTCTAAGTTGATATATGACAGTTAAAAATAAAGCAGTGATATTTACAACAACCAAAGCTGACTAATATTAACCCACATCAATATCTTTAAGCTTCACTGGTAAATATCAACTTCTTGCTAGTTTTATTTTGGCTGCCACTCAAATATTTTTTATCAAAATGTCATAGTAAGTTAAAAAAACTTAAAACAAGAAAAACCTTCAAAATTCAAACTGGATACAAACTGTCAGATTGTGTGACATTGAATTTGCTTTAATACCTGACATATTGTCAGATGACAAAAACTATAACTAATTTTCTTTTTAGATTTACACAAGTAACAATATTACTGAAAGATTTTTTAAAAAAGTAATTATAGCAATTAAAGTTTAATGTGAACAGTTTCAGAGGAAATACCTCAAATACTTGGCATTTTGTATTTTCAGAAAAAAAATACAAGCAAATGAAATAAAACTTATGGTTTAGATATCGTCTTTAGTTGTCATTTTAGTATGATGTCATCTTTTCAACAGGGATCATATCTGATCAGTCAGACCATCAGAATTTAATGATCTGATAATAGTAGTACTAGGACTGTGGAGTCCAAATATGAAGCTAGAATCAGAAGCAACTCTTGGAGTTCTGGAATCAAAGTCAATAAAAGTAAACTGATTCCAACACAAACTTATATTAAATTTAAATCATAATACGAATGTTAAAATCCTTTATTTCACAGATAATTCAACAAACCAATTCTTTTTCAGGTTATATTTTCATGATTTATTTTAATTTTAGGTTCTATGCAAATTTCAAAATATAACATATATATGATATTGATATTAATGAAAACAACACCTTATGAAAAAAATTGTAAAAGTGATGGTTTTGAATACTTTACAATAACAACAGATTGGAAGCATTGTCTAATTTGCCTTGAAAATCCCAACTTTAATAGATTCATAGTTCTAAAAAGTAGGAAATTAATAATTCAAACATTTTTTAAAATTTCTTTTATCATTATAAATTGAGGAGTTGGATTTGAAGGTTTTATATACCAACTTCACAGCTCTCTCTCTCTCTCTCTACACATATATATATATATATATATATACAGGAAGTCCCGATGGTGCTATGGCTAAAGTGTTGGACTGTGGCTTCTAAGTAAGTGAGTTCGAACTCCAGTTGTGCTATTACATTCACTTTTAGACTAATACCTTTGGGAAAAGTATTGAACTTCCTTATATCTTCAGTTATAGGTTAAATAGTGTTACTGCTGTTCTTCTACAAGGATAGCATTGGCATTAAATAACCCACAAAAGTTGATATGCCATTAAAACAAAGAAACCAAAATTAAACAATATAATTCATTTATTTACATCAATTAAGGTCAAATTTGCTCACTAAACCTAATCCTGATCCTGATTAAACATCTCAGAATTCTAGGAAATGAATTATGTACCAGCAAATATAGTATCTAATAGCTCAACTATTTTTAATTCTTAAAAATATACAAATAAAGTATTAATAATTTTTGTGCTTGTTATCTTTTTAAAGTCAATATTGTTTGTGCTTTCTGTTCAAATTATTTATTATAATAATTTTCTATTAATAAAGATATTTTTGGGGTGGGGTGTCACTCTGCAGTTAGAAAAAACTTGTAAGCTATTAAAATACTTCAAATATATATTTTGGTACAATATTCATTATACATATTGGTGTAAATTTTCATTATTATTTTTCTTTTTCAACACCACAAATATTTCCTCTGACTCTGTGATGATGATGATGATGATGATTCCATGTATAGAATCTTTAGCTTGAAATTTCGGTAAAGCAATTCTTCAGCTGTACAACTTATTATTTTTCTTCTGGTTTTATGAAATAGATACATTGATATAAAACAAAGATTTTTATTCAACAAGGTGGAAATTAATTTTGTTAATACAATTCAAAGATTAATCTGATTATAGTCTTTATATATGATGAGATCTAAAGCATCAATGTAAAAAATATCAATTCTACAAAGATTTTTTTTAATATTCAGAAATAGAAAATTAATAAGGGAATTAGAAAATATGGGTGCAAATCAAAAAAAAAAGTTTTTGATAGATTTTATAAGCAAATAAATGTAATAATCATAGTAAGCTTTCTTTAAACAAGACATACATTTTTTTTAAAATGGTCAGCTTATTGATTAGATTACATTCTCAAAGTGTATCCCATCATGGAAAAAAACATCATTAACATTTGAAGATACAATAAATCCCTGATTTAACAGACCTCCATTATAATGTATTTCAGATTTAGCAAACTTTAGAGAAGAGATTCTGGTGTCACCACTAAAAAGGTTAAGAACCATTGAACTACACTAGAAAATGGTAAAGAACCATTGAACTACATTATAAAAAAGATAAGAACCATTGAACTACACTAGAAAAGGGTTAAGAACCATTGAACTACACTAAAAAACAGTTAAGAACCATTGAACTACACTATAAAAAAATTGAGTAAATATTACATATTCTTGATTATGAATTGAATATTATATGATATGGTGTATTTTTTTGAAGTTGTCTTTTGTTACATTCAATATTTTTTAAAATACTAAAAAAATAGCCTCCTAGATTATTTTACTAAAATTTATTTGCTTTTTTTCATCATCATAATCCATTATATACAAATGCATGCACTTTAGCAGCCAGAAACTCTAACGCCTACTAATTAAAGTCAGTAAACCAGTGTGTGTGTGTGTGCATATATATGTATACACAGATACACATATGATGGTCATACAATAAATAAGGAGCATTTTGCAATATAACAACACTCATTTAACTTAAAGAAAATTTTGGCTTTATTTTTCAATATGATCTCCATTCTTTAAAATACATTTTTCATATTGAAAAACAAGCTTTTGCATTCCTTTAAAATAGAATTCTTTGAGCTGAATTTTTAGCCATTTGTTCATGGTATTTTTCATTTCATTCTTACTTGAAAACTTTGTTTCATGCAGAAATTCTTTTAGCGTGCCAAACAAATGCAAATCAAAGGAGGCCAAATCTGAACTGTAAGGAAGATGTGGCAACAGTTCCTAACCAAAATGACTGATGGTCACTACCGTTATTGCTGCAGTATGTCCTGGTGAAACCCAAAAACAGCTGACCTGAGAAAAAGCAAATCATCAAGCACAAAATAGTATGTGCTGAACTCAAAGAAATTCCCAGTTGTACAGAAATGTCTGCTATTGTAACTCTTCTATCAGTCAAAATGATTGCATTAACTGGATCCAACGCTGTGGGTCTATCTAGCCTGTCTTAATTCTGAATATTATTTCAACCTTCTTTAAAAACAATATTTAGCATATTTGAAAACATTTTTTGACTAAAATATGCTTCATTGTTTACATCACACATTCTTTGATAAATCTTACATGGTTTGCATTTCTCAGCTACTAATAATGGTTCAAGCCAGCAGCACTTTGATTTTGAATAACCTCAAAATGAATATTATTGTAACATTAAAATAAATTTTGCTTTAAATCAATTCCAAACAATGCAGAGTTTATATAATTGAAAGAAAAAAAAAAAACATTGCTTAAAAAAAAAAAAAAATGCCTACATTTAATGAATGACTCTTGTATATGCAGATGATGATGATGATTACTCCATATTCACAGATGATTGCCATTTCCTGATTCTCCAGCATCATCTGAATTGACAATTTCTATACAACTTTGTCCTCTCAGATAAAAATCAAATGATAAAGGAGAAAAAAAGAAACATTTCTACATCAGGAGATTAAAGTGGCAAGTGCTTGTACAACATGAATACCACTAGTATGTGTTTGAGCCACACACATACCACCTAAATATCCAGAGCTAGAATCCAATAACAAGCAGAGCAAGATGATTGGTAGCTATATCCATCTCAGAGATTCCATCTCCACATGTGTCATCAGTCTTCCTATCAGAGTACCCAAACTTTTCTGCTATCATCTGTCATGGGGAATATACTGTCTTTATCAACATCTTTCCACTTTAAATTCTTTATTCCAAAATGTATTTTGTTTATGTCCATTGAAAGAATATTTGCTTTCTTAAGAATCCTCAAAATCAACATCTTTACACTTTGAACTGTTTATTTCAAATGTCTGTTGAATGAATACACACACACATATCAATAAAAATGTTATTAAACTAAGCTACAACTAGTATAGCAAATATTGCCAGTAGCATCAACAAAATTAATAAAGGTAAATTAATTAAAAAAACAAAAGATCTACAATGCAATTGTAATTTCTTTTAAAAAAGTGCCCTCTTAGTAATAAATGCCAAAGTGAATGTATTGTATACAAGGCTAGTATACAAACTGATAGACAAAATGAAAAAAAGTATACTTAAGGCACAGTAAAAAAAAAATCTTACAATCATAAAACCAGCTTTCTACAAGCCAAATATATGCAGGGAACTCCACTTTCTAAACATGTAGGGGATATTACAAATATGGTGTAGATGCTATTCTGAAGTGGGAACTCATTTGCCTTCTCCATGTGGAAGAAAAACTGGCAATTGCAGTATATACCAGTTCTAAAGAATTGTTAAATCAAAGATCTGAGATATTGAACAGATGAAGGTATAAAAAGAAATGGTTGCTCAATTGTTAACTGTCCATTAATATTTTGTTATTCTTCTCTGAGCTAATTTTTAACA
The DNA here is from genome assembly GCA_963585895.1 of Sepioteuthis lessoniana. Lineage (NCBI taxonomy): Eukaryota > Metazoa > Mollusca > Cephalopoda > Myopsida > Loliginidae > Sepioteuthis > Sepioteuthis lessoniana. The sequence continues at coordinate 34,280,520 of OY757925.1, forward strand.
TGCTCTAGCATAAATTTATCTATTTGTCCTAATCACCTAACAGAATTTTCCTGAAGATACTTTTTTGATGAAACCTGGATAGTAAACTTCTGTTACTTAATTGGTTCTATGTACATATTGAGCAGTTTTCCAAAATTTGTTGTTTTGTAATTCACTCACAGTTTTCTTTTTCTTTTTTCGAATATAGTCACAGTTTGTGACTCATTTGTTTTTGTTTTTCCTTTCTCTGAAAAGTCATTTTCTTTTTTCAATAAATAAGATAAATAAATAATTATACTATATTATATTTGTGCGCACACACACACACACATATATATATATATATATATATATATATATATATATATATATATATATATATACTCTATTATATATACACTCTATTTTAAAATTCCTATGATTCATTTCTTTTAAAAATGATAGTTAAGAAATGAATTATAACAATTCTAAAATGGAGATTTACTTTTCAATCACCTTTAATCAAATTGTCTGATATTTCTTTATCAAATGCTTTCTATTATCATTGGTCATTTCAAGAGTAAAATCAAGATGAAAAAGTTCAGGGAAATGTTCATTTTTAATATATGAAATGCTGTCAAGAATGTAAAGAGTTGCTGAATATTTTGGATATTTTCTACAGTGTTTTCTTACAAAAGTTTTTTAAATTTAGATAATTGCATGATCATGATGGAGCAAATATTGAACTTCACGTAAACTGTCACAGTAGAATGAAAATTTTAGTATTTATTTACATTTACTACACTGATTCCAGGAAATGAAGGTTATTTATTGTAGTTTTTTCTTTTTTGTATTATAATTATGGCTTCAAGTATTTGCATTCTTCTGTCATTTTTTTAGCTTATTTTCTATAGACTTTTGGAGGTACCAGCAAGTATTATTCTTGTATTCACCAGGCTTTTAGTGGTTTTCATGAGACTGCAAAGTGAACATTCTACAATGAAAAGCTTGGCTTAAGTAACTGCCTCCACTCCCTTCCCATTCCCCAGACAGCATTTGCTTTCTGTCTAAAAGAGTAAGGTTTAGATTTATTGCTGGGCACCTACGGTGTCCCAAAGGAGAAATACACAAAGAGACCAAACAATTTTTAACATGGCCTCAAGAGAATCTTGCTTCCAACAGAACCCTAATAGTAAATGGACATTTTGCCCTATTTCAGTAGCATGGTAGGTGGGGTTGGATAAATAACTTATTCTGATATTATTAGGAATATGGTGGCCTTGTATTTTATGTTGATTGATGTATATTTTATAATGTTATTGTCAGATAGATGAGAAGTTAATCTATATGAAAGTATTTTAGTTGTATGATATAAGCACTTTATTATTATCATCTTTATTTGGAATACCAAACTAAAAATTTCTAAAAATAGATAAGATATTTTGTGCAGCTTACAATGCAAATGAATGCTGATCCCAACATGCCAACTGTTCGTGCCCAGCAATGTAGATACCTATTAACATATGCATCTTCCTCTCAATCTCATACTGTTAAAATTTGTGTATAAATGGGGAGGGGTTCCACAGAAGTATGTTACTAAGTGACGTACTCCTGTGGACTCCCTCACATGAATGAGCAAAGGCAGGACAACCAGCTAGGACCTACATACAACAGCTCTGTGCTGATACAGGATGTAGCCTTTGAAGACCTACCGGAAGGGATGGACAATAGAGAAGGGTGGCAGGAGAGGTAATTTACTAAGCTTTTTGCTTAGATGTGGCACAAGGCCATATGAAAGGGGCACCCAATGAGACTCGGACTCACTCATGTAGGTTTGCTAGTCGAGTTTGCTAACCATTACAACACCAGAGGCGCCTAAAGGGGGGGGCAGGAGAGGGGGCAGGAGAACTGTGCTGATGGCACTACATGATGATGATGATGATGATGTGCAAGTGCTGTATATAGTATATATCAGTTCAACTGAGGACAGTTTAGTCAGAATCTAACCTTCATATAAGTAATTAACTATCTGTATGATTGCATGTTCTTCCATATAACGTTCTTAAATTTTCGTTATTGATTATAAGTCAAAATAATTCATGTATCTTCACAAGTATTCCACATTGCTTTTATAGAAACTGCTAAAGTGACAATTGCATTTTATCAAAGGTTAACACAATACCAAATATTCAAAGACTTCACTTTGGTGATAATTAAGGTGTAGAAAAACTTAAAGAAATAGTATTTCTATTAGTGTTAAAAAGAATTTCAAAGAGAGACTTACCATTCGCATTTTCTCCAGGGCAAGTGTACCAATGTATGCAATAACATAATACTCTTGCCACCGAGGTATATGCAGGGTCTTCAGTAGTACAACATAAGTGAAACAAGCCAAGAATGTCATGTATGAAATCTGAAATAAAACAATATAAAAGTTAAAAGAAAAAAAATGGAGGTAAAAGTAAAATAAAAGTTGTAAATGTATCTATATTTTTTTAGATGAAGCATTGTCAATTATAGTCAGTAATTTTGACTTGCATTTCCTTCCCTCTTAATTCTTTGTTTATGTTTTATTGTAACTCACTGAGATTGTCATTTCTATGATGGCAAAAAACAGTGCAAATTGGAGACAATAATAAAAGTTCTCAGTGAGACTCAAACTCACATCCCTAGTTGTCTATACTAACTGCTTTACAAACCAAACTTTGAAAGTTGCTTGTTATAAAGAAGCTCAAATTCAAACTTTAATCTATCATTTAATCTCTCTTGTGCCATCTTTTTAGCACCATCTTTGTTTTTATAGTTTTACATACAATTAGTGTTATTCGCTGGTCTTTACTGTTAAAAAAATGATTGCTAAAGTAAATTGTGATAAAAATTAAGAAACTAAAAATTATTTAAAAAGAAAAAAGAAAGAAAAAATTTCAAATTCGAATGAGTGACTTGGTTTTCAATTTTACCATAATTATTTGTGACTCACTATTTTTCATTTCAAAAATTTTGGGAGTACATAATTAACATTTATTATTATCAAATATTATGGAACTACACAATTAACATTTTTTCAAGCCACATACCTCACCATATTTGAAATGGAATGACAATAAATAAGTGATATCTATAGTTCAAACTAATGTGTTTGACCTTTTTACAGAAATATTTCCTGCAATCTTTGTTTGTTTATAATTTTGTTTCTCCTAATGTCAGGTAATTTTTGTTGCATACTTGTTGCATTTTGTGTGAACATGTCCATGTATTTGCTCTAAATATTGTGTAAATTTTGTGTTTCAAGACATAATGTAAACTCAATAAATTCTTATGTTTGGTCAGGTTTTGGTTTCTTTTGTTTAATGGCATATCAATCTTCATAGGTTATTTAATACCAAAACCATCTTTGTAGAAGAGCAGTGATATGACTTAACCCATAGCCGGAGGGTTCACATCTTTCTCAAGAGTATTAATCCAAAAGTGAATGTAATAATGGAGTTCAAACTAGCGCTTACTACAAATGTTGCCGTCCAGCACAGGGAGTCACTACATCATGGGAACTAACTCTGCACCCACCATATTTTTAGTCAATAAAAACTGATGAAAAGTTGAACAAATACTAAATGCAGGTTTGGTTAGGTTGGGTTTTATGGCATATCAGCCTTTGTAGGTTATTTTTAGACAAATCCTGTATGTACATATATATTAGATATATATGATTTGTAAATGCATCATCATCATCATCATGTCATGCTGCTAGCATGGATATCCCTGACCCTCTCTCGCCACTTCTCCTTATCGTTCATCACCTCTGGCAGGTCTTCAGGGATACATCCCGTATCCTCACATAGCTGCCCTATGTATGTTTGAGCTGGTTGTCCTGCTTTTGCTTGGCCATATGTGGGGGTCCATAGGAGTACATCACTTATGAGCTTGTGTAAATGCATAGATTGCAGGAAACATTTTTAAATGAGCTAGAGCAAACTTTTTTTGCACACAGTTAAATGATTTCAATATGACACTAATGATTTACATACCAATAACAATTTAATTGAAGATCAGTCATTTGTTTGCATCTATTTAATATTAATCATTTGTTTGCACAGTGAAGTGGTTTCAGATATTGCACACACTAATATTTCCATCTGAAAACAGTGAAATGGTTCCAAGTATTCCTAACATGAATAATTCTATTTGGTATTAATCATTAGTTTGCACACACTTAAATGGCTTGAAGTATAACTATATAACACCAATAGTTTTATTTATACATAGTTGAATGGTTTCAAGCATTGCTAAGTAACACTAACAATTTAATTTTACTTAATCAGTTATTTGTTTATACAGTTAAAGGTTCAAACAGTTCTATTTGATCCATAGATGGGACGCTAATGGGTACTACCACTCTGGGTCAGAGTGGACCAGGAGTTAATGGTAATAAAGGGGGATTCCACATTGCCCAAAGCTGCAGAATTGAAGCCTCAACATCAGATAGTTTAGTGTCATATCCAGGACAATCACTGGAGAGGTGACTTTACCCCACTGCAGAGATGGAGCTGGTGTATTCTAAAACCTCAGTCAACTGAGCTGCTAAATCAGGTTAGATCAAACTGCTACAAATTCTAAAAAGTCAGTGTGTATTATACATGAGAATTTTTGTTTTAGAGAATTTCATTGCCTGTTATATACAAATAATTACTGTCATTAGAAATTTGTAGTTTATTCTTGATATGGTCCCATTTAACAACTGAGGTCTAAGCATTTTTTTAATAGTAATATTGTAAACTAATGCAATAGAATCCCTTTGAAAATTCTAGAAATGAAGAGATCAGGTTAACACACAAATGCCTGGTAAATAAAATGAGAAAGTCAGATTTAAACTAAGTTAAAACTTACATTAAAAACAATAATTAGCATATTTGAAAACATTTTTTGACAAAAATATGCTTCATTGTTTACATCACACATTCTTTGATAAATCTTACATGGTTTGCATTTCTCAGCTACTAATAATGGTTCAAGCCAGCAGCACTTTGATTTTGAATAACCTCAAAATGAATATTATTGTAACATTAAAATAAATTTTGCTTTAAATCAATTCCAAACAATGCAGAGTTTATATAATTGAAAGAAAAAAAAAACATTGCTTAAAAAAAAAAAAAAAAAAATGCCTACATTTAATGAATGACTCTTGTATATGCAGATGATGATGATGATTACTCCATATTCACAGATGATTGCCATTTCCTGATTCTCCAGCATCATCTGAATTGACAATTTCTATACAACTTTGTCCTCTCAGATAAAAATCAAATGATAAAGGAGAAAAAAAGAAACATTTCTACATCAGGAGATTAAAGTGGCAAGTGCTTGTACAACATGAATACCACTAGTATGTGTTTGAGCCACACACATACCACCTAAATATCCAGAGCTAGAATCCAATAACAAGCAGAGCAAGATGATTGGTAGCTATATTCATCACAGAGTTTCCATCTCCACAGGTGTCATCAGTCTTCCTATCAGAGTACCCAAACTTTTCTGCTATCATCTGTCATGGGGACTACCCAGGGAATATACTGTCTTATTTTTTAGATGTAAGAGTGTGGATCTTGTTGTTTGTATTAGTTGCTTTTGTTAGAGTGTATATTATCTTTTACTGGTAATAAACTTAAAGTTTTCTATTTTGGAAGAATACCATGTTAAACCTGTGACAGGAGCACGGGTAATAAACAACACCTGGGTTTTGTATAGCCACAATATACTACCCATGAAAAATATCCAATATTTATACAAATAAATGTGAGACTCAAATAACAGATTTGAGTGTCACGATTGGCAGGTGCTCCTTTGATAACCAACATGAAGGAACTGTTCATCATCCTGTGTATGTTGAGCATTCTAATCTCAGATACACAGGCAAGGATCACAGTTAAAATATATCTGATTGCCAATCTAATGATATCTCAAGAGGCTTAAAAAAGTGTTGAGTATTAATCACATATACTGAACATTATACAGTGACAATTTCAAATCAAAATTCAATTAGTATACTATGTGCAAGTATGTTGTTTTATTGATCCAGGTAAGTACATAGCCAAGAGTATTTTACTAAATGTATTGACAGACCAACAAATGTCTATTCATAAATAATTTATTTTTTGTTTTTATTTTTCCAATTTAGGATAGACATTAATGCATTATAAGTGAAATAGTAATAGTACAGTTATCTCTCTTTATCTACTGCTTCAACTATTAGTGATCAAGCTCAGACATAATAATTCAGAACTTTTACTTATAATGGTCATGAAATTTATTTTGGAACCATTGCTGTGATGCCTGCAATTCAGATAAAACAAAGAATAGCTGAAAATTGTATAATTTAAATGAAAAGGTGAAATCTTTGAGTGAATTAAAAAAAGAAAAGGAAAAAATATGCTGAGGTTGCTAAGATCTCCATCTATTCCTTACATTACTTTTATCACTTTAATTCTACAATTTTATTATTAGTAATTGTTAATCTCTTGTGCCCAATTTAGAAATTACGTTTTATCATAGATAAGTATGTAGGATAAGATATATATATATATATATATATATATATATATATATATATATATGTTACATAGCCATACATGAATATGTGAAATAGACAGAGTGTTCGTAACTCATATACAGATAACATAGGAATCCCGAAACACAAAAAACTTTACGACTTCTTAGTTCAGGTACAAAACTTTTTATTACCTTTGAGTTAAAAGGTTTTTCGACATAAGGAGAGTGATACACAATCTTTCTATGCTGACTTTTCCATCTGACCCCCACCCACCACCACATGTGACACCCTCCGCAAGGCCTCGGCGAGCTCCGAAAGTCAACTGTCTTCTTTGGACGCTAAAACTCAAATCACTGACTTTTCTCAAATCCCCAAAATCCTCCGTGCATGCTTCCAGTGCATAACGTCATTCACATACCCCTGGTCACATTTTCTATCTGGGATTTTTATTTTAACATCTCTGAAGGACACATCCTCCCCACGCACATGTGAACACCTGCGCTCATGTTGCACCTAACTAAACCATGCCCTAAGCAAAAGGTTCTCAGCCTAACTAAACCGAAAGGCAAGATATATAAAACGAAATCCCTCAGCCATTATATTACATATACACACACACAATTGCCCAGTTGGCTGGGGGTTATAGAATACACAAACTGCACCTCTGCAGAGGAGTAAGACCCACCCCCACAACAAGTGCCCTCGATATGATGCGAAACAATCTAATGGTGAGGTTCCAGTAATGCTGGAGCACCCCTTCATTACCATCGCTCCCAGGTCCACTCTGGCCAGGAGTAGTAGCACCTGATAGGGCCCTATCTATAGATTAAATAGAACTAATCTGCGTACTTATGCTAAACTAAATTACTTGAAATAGCATTGTTTTGATATTTAAACTGCATACTTATGCTAAACTGAATTGCTTGAAATAGAACTGTTTTGACAAGTAAACTGCTTACTTATGCTAAACTAAATTATCTGAAAAAGAACTGTTGTTGACATTAAAACTGTACTACGCTAAATTGAATTATTCGAAAGAGAACTGTTTTGACATTTAACTGTGTGTGGACAAAAACTATACTTATACTAAACGGAATTGTGTGAATTAGAACTTTTTGACTAAACTGGATAGCTTGAAATAGAAATGATTTTGACAATTAAACTGTGTACACATGCTAAAGTGAATTGTTTGAAATAGAACTGATTATTTGAATAAAAATGGATTTGTCATAAAATAACCTTCAAAAGGTTGATATGCCATAAAACCCAAACAACCAACCAACCAACACACACTCACTGCCATGGGAAAAGGCTCCAACAAAAAATTATATATATATATAAATGTAAGTTTGGTACTATCCATGATTTCAGGCATCTGCTTGAACATGCAGGCCTGTTTTGGTACATATCTCCTGGAGATAAAGTGATGGGGGATGACTGCATTTGAAAAATGAAACAACTGAACAGCTCTACATTTACTAAAATCACAAAGAAGTTACAAAATAACAAATTTAAGAAATACATTACTTCTCAATTTTCAAAAACAGGTTGATCACAAAAATTTAGCAGTTTGGGAGCAGAAAAGTTTTGTATATAAACATGTTAAACAAAAATGCAGAATAAATGTGTTTTTTGATTGCATTTAAAAAAAAATTTAATTAGATAATTTTTAAAAAGTCTTTGCTTGTTTCTGTTTGCTTCAATAGTGATTTCTTGTCTTGTACATTGAATTAAATTCTGATTACCATCTTTTTTGATGATACTTTTCTGATGAAGGGCAAATGAAAGAAGCGTGGGAGACTAAAAAAAAGGAATTTGCTTTTTTCTACTTTATACTAATGTGGAGAAGAGGTAATATCAAATTACAATGGTAGTATGAAATATAGTATGATGATGCATTATTTGTTGGAATTTAAATAAGTTTGTTATCCCCAGTCATGCTAAGACCAAAACAGGAAATGATTTGTTTTCACCTGTTATGTCAGGTACATAGAAAGAAGGTTTTGTTGTCTGAATGAATTGGGGTATCAAGGTTTAGTCAGATGTAAAACTCAAGTGAAGACAGCATACCAAATAGTAGTAGTAGTGGTAGAAGTAGTTATGATATGAAAGTTAAAATACTGTTCTTCCATGCAGTGAAAGGAAATATAAAAATCATTAAATAGATGGTAATGGATTGATGGACTTACACCATACATTCCTTTGCTCATGAGTTTGATTGTTACTGGATACCCTATATTTCTGGCTTTGTGCCAATCTAAGCTTTAAAAAATGAATACACCTTGCATTCTTTTTTATAAGATATTGCAAAAAGTGACAAAATATTTCTAAAAACAAAACTTCTGTGTACAGAAAACTGACTAGTAACTTTATAATGATATTTTTCCCAGTTGTTACAAATTAAATGGTTTACTTTAACAGGATTTCAGTGATCATAATATATTTAATTTTTAGGACCATTTTCACTTATACTTTCAATCTTGGCCTCCTAAAGAGACAGGTGTAAATCTCAATATTAAATTTACTTACTGTATGGGCCCAGAATTTAGTGATGGGAGCATTGTAAAACTCATAAAGTTTCTTCCCTGGTCTCAAAGGTGATTTCTTTTTGAGTGGTTTGTCTGGAAATGTTGACTGATCCATGTTGCTTGACAATATATCCAGATCTTTTGCCGGAGGCAAAGCAGATGAGCTACCGATGGAGTTAGACTCTATGTCATCGCCAAAATCATTCTAAAATAAATAAACAAATAAAAATAAAATGTTAAAAACAAAAATGAAGAAAGAAGAAAGATAGTCAATGTTCACAAATAGGCTGGCATAAGTAAAGCTATTTTTTTTTAAAAATCAGCCTCCTTTTATGAATGCCTTTATCCACATCTTCACATGTTAAAGAGTAATTGTGGTACTTCAGCATAAACTGTAGACATTAAAGAATGCCTTGAATTTCTGTTTTAAGCACAATAAAAGAGATGTTTGCAAGACAGATCAATTGTGCTCATTTTGCAAGTGAATCACAAGAAAGAAAGTTATTGTCTACAAAGACTGGTAAACAAAGACAAAATTGCTTCAATTTTATGTTTATACATATAGATTTATGCAAGTGAAATAAATTACATCAAATAAAGCATAGATAAAAATATCTTATATCACAAGAAAATAGATTGCAATAAAGATGTAAACAAATTTAATGGTAAATGGATCAACAAATATAAAAATCAATAATATTAACCCAGTTATATCAACTGACATAAGCTTAAAAATAAAAACAAAGAGATACCATCTTAAAATCATTTGGGATTTTTCTTTTTTAATTTTGGGGGGTTGGGGGATTTGTCTTATCAATAAGGAATTCAAAATTATTTATATCTTTATAATTAATAGTATTTTCTTCATCTTGTTTTTATTGCAACTCCAAAGATTTAGAGCATTCTATAAGCAAAGCCTAGAATATGGCAATCATATCCCCTAAAAAAGTGAGACTCACCTCCAACTCATAAAAAAAAAATAAAATAAAAAAAATGAAAAAAAAAAAAAAGTGGGGGAAGTGCCTTGGTTATGACACTAAAATGTATCTGGAGCTACTTCTTTTTTTGTATACCATACAACTTACTTTAAGAATTGGAAGATATTCAAGCTTCAGAATTATGATATCAATATTAAGACAAAGAAAAGAAGAGTCAATAATTAATTAAAAAAGAATTTTAAAAATACTGATAAATATGAATAAATTAATAAAATTCAAGCAATAGCATATTTGATACATAAAAAAAGGAAATTAAATAATATGAACAGATAAATAAACATAATTAATAGATATTTCAATACAAGCAATGGATATTTGAAACCTTATGCATCTATGATTTTGCTAGTATTACCATTAGAAATTACTATGATTTATGCTTTATATTGGAAAATAAAATTACACTATGAAGCACTGACTTTTTTCTCTACCTTACTTTGTAGCACCATATGAAGCATTTATGATGTTTTTTTTTAAAAAGAAATTTTTTTTCAAAGTAAAAAACAGCTCCAGAAATCTAAAAAAAAAAAAACAACCCACTGATAACAGCGGTATTTCATTACATTCTCTCAGTCATAGTGATGCATCATTTCTAAATAGTGTCACAGAGGACAGGCTAGACTTCTTCATCTGGCCTGAAGACAAAAAGTGGCTAAGGACAATGCCAGACTCCCAAAGACCAGATGTGTACACGAATCCAAATGGCTATATTGCTGTTGCTATTTATATTGCCTTATATAAACCTATGGAAGGATTTGATCAAAATAGCTACTTTTAGTTGGGCTCACCTCAGCATCATCAAATGAACTAATTGAGACTCGATCATTTTCACTGGCCTCCTCTTCCATATCGTCTAAATGTTCCTCCATAGTCTGTGGCATCAACTGCAATTCCTCCTTGCTCTTGAATTCTAATAGTAGAATGTATGGTGGCAAAAAAATGCCCAGAATCACCTGAAGCATAAAATAAAAATAAGACATCAGTTTCTAAATGTTGAGAACAGAAATGGGAAAGAAATTATTTTTCATTAATTTATAGAAAGAAACACTTTTACTGACAAAGACTTCTTTGTTAATGGCTTACAAAAGAAGAGAAGTGGTTTCAAAATGAATCCTGTCATCAACAGAAAATGTTAATTTTTAGAAATAAAAACTGAAACAATACATTAAATTCGTTACAGCTAAAATTTGAAAACTGACAATAAAAATCAAAATTATATTTTTACAATCTTGGTAATAACAACTTTATCAGCTAGAAATAATCATGTGATACTTTAAAATAAATTGTTGAGATAAAAACCTGAAGAAATCTTAGGAGGCTTTAGCAATAATTATTTTTCCTGGCCTCAAAGATGCACCCCAATTTTTAACTTGTGATATTTTGAGAAAAAATTAACAAAATTAATGTTTTAGCTCTTTCACCTAACTTACCAAAATATTTTGTGTGTTGCTTAGCAACATGCAGACCCACTTGACAACTGAAAGTGTGCATTTTTTCCTCTTTCTCTTACAATATGGAAACATGGTAAGTTTACATCCAAAGTTTACATCTAGCCTGCTGGTGAGTAACCCTGAAAGAAATGTGTATATACGACCATACTCCAGTTGCACAAATCTGTCTTTGGCTTTTACTTGTTTCATCACTGAAAAATGTTCTCTTAAATTCAAGATCATTTTAAGAGAGTGAAAACAGCAGTAATTTTGATATACAACGTCTGAATTATGATTAAAGTATAAAATTTTGATTATACATTTTATTATGATAGTTTTTTTTTTTTATTTACTATTTTATATAAAGTATAATTTATACACTTCTTCCTGGGTTCACATGTATGAATTCAGTTTACTTTCTGGCATTGATTTCCTTCCTCTGAAGGTTAGGACAGGTCAATGAAAAAACTAAATTTGGCCTGTGGTGTTGGAAGATGGAGAAAAATTATCTACTAATTAACCTAATATCCTCATTTTTGTTGTTTTTATTTCAGCCAAAATAACAAAGAAGACTTAGAATTACACTTTTACTTTAAACTTGAGTTTAAAACAGATATTGAGGAAGACAGGACAGAACAAACTGACAATATTTTTATAAAGGTTTAAAGTTTTAAGATTAAATTTGATATTTAAAATTCTAAGGCAATAAAACAGCCTTTGTAAATTAACCAGTTGCTAAATGTTACAAAAATAAAAGGAAATATGTGTTACATTTTGACTTGAAATCTAGATATCTTCAATTTATGTTATGTAAATCTTCTGAGACCCCACTGATCTGTGCCCAGGTCTCAGCATAGGCTTGGGCCAGTTTGAATGGAAGACTGGCAGTTCTCTATACAATAGGTTAACTCTTTTCATGGCACTGATGTTCTCCTGAGAAGAGCAAGGAGCTTTAGCATTAGTATCTTTTAAGGAGTTACTAACATAAGGTTAAAAAGAACAGACAGTCTTAAGAACTACAGTTTGTTGGTTTTAAATTCAAAGTCAGTTTTCATCTCCTAAACTGGTTGTCCTACAAAGGTTAGACAGCTTAGTCTGCCCTGCAATTTTATTCCTAACTGGAGTGGAAAGAGATTGATACATGCCTTTGCCAGCAGCATTAAGTGAAACATAAACAACCTAAGTCAAAATTTGGACTTAGTGTGCCAAGTCCATTTTCTACTAAGATTTTCTTCAACAATTGCATACATCAAAGATAATTCCAGTGTTGAGGAGCTATTGGTAATACAAGAGAACAATTCTAGGCTGGAATCATAAATCATAAGTATGTATTTACCCAACCTCTCCATCCAAAGGAAGATACAACACAAGGTCCATCTTGAAGCAGAGTTCAAATGGTTTTGATTATTTTCTTTCTCCTAGACTAGTTGCCTAACCAAGGCTAAAGAACTCAATCTGCTCTATTATTTGTCCATTACTGGAGGTAGAACAGATGGATTCATGCCTTTCTCAAGAGCATTAGAGTGAAATGAAATGCAAACAGCCTTGTCCAGGTTTTGAACTGAGGTCACTGATTCCATTTCCTACAATGAAAACCATTATGCGAAGCACTCCTCCCATAAGTATAAATAAAATGCAATTTTGTTACGAATGTACATCTAACAATAAAAGAAATGTAGATATCTAATAATTGTAGCTTAGTCAAGCACAAAAACCATAATAGCAGATTACGCAATGAGGATTGAACTCGCTACACTAATAAATTGATCAGTGACATTGTAGGTGCCTAGGTACGTACTAAGCCTAATTTATTTTTGCCTTAAGGTCACATGTGGAGATAACTAGTAAGGATCAAGTATACTATAATGGTAGTGGTCTTCAAGATTAGTTTGCTAATCAATTTTCCATGGACAGGCTGCAAGGCTTAAGCTTAGTGTGACTCAAATTCACAGTAATGGAGCACTAAGTGAGAATCAAATTCACTGAAATAGTATTGATCTACTACATTATTTCATTAACAAAGCACCTAGATTTACTAGGCTTAACTTATTAACTGAACACAAAGCCATAAAAGTGTGTAACCTAGTGAGGCATGAACTCACTAGAGTAGAAATGATTGATAAGACTAACTTGCTAACCATTGTTCCACAGCAATCTAAACAAATAAATAAAACTATGCATTGTGTATTTGAGGTAAAGCAACATGTGACTGTTTAGTCATCTGATGGTTGTAAAAAGCTACTTACCTTAAGAGCAGTGTTCTTCCTCATGCGTAAACCTCCCATCCACATGTCATTTAGTAACATTTGACAGCAAGTATGGGCTACAAATTCTCTGTGATTGGCAGCAACAGCCAAGCTGAGGCATGTCTGGTCACTGAAATTTCGCAGTTCATAAGTCAACAACTGCTGGGTGTAATCATCATCAACTTTGTAACAATGTTCCAGCAGTTCGAGGGCCAATTTCTGAAATTCTCTAAATAAAAAGAAATATAAAAATTCTTTTAAAACTGACAAAAAATATGAATATATTTTTTTTAACAGCATCATCCAATAATGATCATTTCTTCATATAGTGTTGAAAAGATACTTTAAGAAAAAAATAATATCACCTCTCCTTTGTTACAGAATATGAAAAATTAGAATAAAATAAATTAGAATTAAATAAAACTTATATATTACAATGAAAACCAGTTTTTCAAATTAAAGATATACCCCCAATCTAGTAGAATTCAACCCAAATTCAAATATATAAAGTATTCTATTTTCTTAATTTATCAAAATTGAGAATACAGGGTGGAACGATAAAATTGTCGGCATAGAAAAGACGACATAATTCCATTTTCGTTTAATGAAAACCAGTTTTCTTTTATTGTTGCAGACCATCTACTAATTGGCCAGTTGTGTACAAGTCCCAAGAGCGATAGGAGCCTTCTATCATGTCTGAAAATGACACAATGTTCAATGAGCGAGATTGGAAATGCGCCGCTGTACAACTCCTGCTCTCTACCAATCCAAGTTATGACAACAGGACCATTGCCAGCACCCTCGAAATGCAAATCCGGACGGTTCAACGCTTAAGGGCACAGCTCAACACATCGGACGATGCTTTGGAGGTGGTGGAGTGGAAGGACACTGCCAGGAAGACCCAGACCAAGGAGTTCATTGAAAAGGTCCAGGCAATCATTGATGAAACTCCCCACTGGCCTGTTCAGCAGATTGCCAAAGATTTAGGTATCTCATACACAACTGTTAATGTATGTGTGAAGGAGGACTTAAAGTGTAGGTCCTACAGGCACCAGTAGGCCTACAGGCCCCCATCCCCGACCTGAACCTGCTGGACTACTTCGTTTAGTCCGATGTCGAGAACATCCCCAACATGACCTCCCATAACACCAAAGACAGCGTGATTGCCGTCATCTGCTGACTATTTGCCAAGCTCCCGCCGGCGCTTGTAGAAAAGCATACTCCCAGTTCTGGATCCGTATCGAGGCAGTGATTGAGGCTGAAGGCGGCTACATTGAATAGATGTCAGCTCTACTACATAATCAAGTTACCTGAATTGATTTTTTCAATAAAAGTTTTAAAATAAAGCTGTAGTGTTGTTTTCTTTAGGACGGCAATTTTATCATTTCACCCTGTACACTTGTTTCAAGCAAAAACTTTCATATTGTTATACCTGTATTTCTAGATATGGCATTCAATGTGTTGTTCACTGAAAATACTCACTACCCACAAGACATCATATTGACACCGACACTTCTTCCCATAAAGATGAAACAAAGGCATTTGTTACAGGGGTTGTTATGACAATAACTACAAGGTGGGGGGGTACATTGAAATATTATTCACCTCACCGCAGGCACTTAGAAATAAAGGCACATAAATCTTGTTTGTCTTCAGTACCACTACCCACCAAGTGCAGTCACACATTGAAAGAAATGGAATCTAACACATGGCTATAATGGAAGAAAAGAAATCTCAACCATTTAAAAAAAATATTGGATAAATCATAGCTACTCAAATGCTTGCCAATTTGAATCTTATCTTAGGTTTGTTCCATATATTTTAAATATTACAGAAAACAGAATCAAAATACAAAATAAAAAACAAAATCATTATAGAAAACATGAAACTATTAGTTATAGAACACAAAGCAGTATATTATTGAGTGTGTTTAATTGCAGTTTTGAAGATATTATAATAGTAACCAAAAAAAAAAAAAAAATTAATCTCAAGTTCAGTAACAATTCATACATTAAATGCACATTTTGAACTGTCATCATCTTCTTTTATTTAGTCTTGATCAGTTTTTTTTTTTTTTTTAAATAGCATCTCGTGACAAGGCTGTTAATGTTTAAATGCCAGAAGAACATTGTTAGCATAGGGTTGCACAAAACTTATTATGGATAAAAATTTTAGAGTTGAATTTTGTTTATTGCAAAAAAATTTTTGTGGAGTAGAATTTGTAGTCTTAAGAAAGAGTAGGGTTCTTTCTCTCTCTAGGTAGGGATCAGGAAGTGAAGGGGGATCATTCCTAGTCTGCTATGTGTGATGTGAGTGACTCGGTTCTGGTAAGTCCAATGAGTTATATGTGTATGGATTCATTGATAAGCCTGTGATCATCTCTACTCTTATCCAAGGTATGGGGTGAATGTATTTAACTGACTTCCCACCAAGTCAGCTTTTGACACAAGGTTGTTTCCTAGAGGTGAGTTATGCACAAACTGAGACTCATGCATGGCTATTCAAAAAATGTTTGGTCCCATCAGCATTCCCTTTTTGGAGGACCTGAAGTGCCAAGCAATAAACTCATCATTGGTGAGTAGGTACAGTTTGGAGAGAAGGCCCCTTGGAACCAAGCCAATAACATGCAGAACTGCCTTCATGTCTCTGAGTGCCCTTTTTTTAAAGCTCCACTGGGAAAAGAATCAGCTCCAGAAAGTTTTTGGGGAAAGGTTTTTGATTGGTTGAGAAGAGTTTGCTTTTTTTATTTTTTTATTTTTGAATTTATTATTTGTGAGTTTATCTTTATATTTCAACTAGACGCATGCACAATGCCTACTTATGCTGTGAAATTTTCATTTTGTAATAAGCCACCATTCAGACAACATACAATTAATGCTACCATCTTTTAACTGAAATGTATGTTTGTGAGTGTTTTAATGTATTTATTTGTTTTGCTGGTAAATAGAAATATCCAGAAATGTATTAGTAAATCAGAGGAGATTTTGATTATATTTTTATGACAATATTGTCAAATGATGTAGATACAGCGAACAACACCAATAACACTAGACAGAATTTCAGCTGAAAGCGAAATAAACTGGCCAGAATGACTTTGTATATTCATAATAGCTAATCAATTATTCTTAAGAAAAACAACATTCCTTCTAATCAATAAAAATAAACTCATTTAATCTTAATTCTTGAATTTTATTTTTCTGAAAATATGTAGACTGTAATTTTTTATAATAATCAAATCATACTGTCTTATATACAAGATTTTTTTTAAAATTCAATAAATATGATGATCTTCATAATTGCTTTCAGAATTTTTTTTTTCTGTTGTTGGTTGTTTTTAATATAAGCTTTTGAATACAGTGAATTTTATTATCTTAACAGTGCTACATAGATTCGTGCTTATTGAATGTAAACTTACTCTGCATATTTCCGGAGCTCATCAGAAATATCTACTTCCAAGTCATCTTGGTCAGCCTCATGAGCCATGGCTTTGTACAGCTTGCATGCTAACAGGGCCTGAAAGAGCAATGAAGAAAAATAGAGCAAACCCTTTTCCAAATCCATTGGTTCAATGCCAAGAGTTTCATATTGAAAAACGAAATTAAATTTATAAAATAAGTAAGACAATAAAATGACATATTAACGTGGAGTGATGAAAAAAAGGCTAGTCACTGTTTAATCTGTAAAGCATAAATTATCTCCCTTGAATTATAATAAACCAGTATGAATCATTAAAATAGTATATTTCTTCATTATCAAAGGCTAGTAAGGCTAGTCTTTGTAAGAGGGAAATACTAGGGACAAAATGCAACTTTGTCCTTTTAAAAGCTGAAAAAATGTAATTTTATTTGTATTTTTAACTATCATTATAAAGTGTTAACAATTTTTTTTCAATTAAGATTGATTAACTTGCTTATTCATTTATTAGATTTTATTAACTTCTTTGAGTTTTAATCAAAGCACTGTTAATCACTGTCATTATTAATAATTTTTGTCAAAGTTTTCTTTCATTTTTCTGAAGATTGTAAACAATAATAAAGGATAAACTCAGTGAGAGTTAAATACATGTCCCTTTCTTGTTTGGGGTAAACCTTATTAATCAAGCTAACTCGAAGAACCACTGCTTTGTAGAAGTTTAAATTCAAACCAATAACCCATCTCTTGCTTTGTCTCAATTTCTTTGGCACCATTTTTTAAATAATAATCTGCATTCTTCCTCACAATCATAGGAATAATGACTAAAGTGAGTTGTGATAAAAAAATGAAAAATAAAAATTAAAACATGAAAGAAAATACTAAATTAATGATGAATTAATAATAATTTTAAAAAATTAAAAAATGATTTTTTTTCAAAATTAATAATTCATTAGCTTTCTCTAGTGCTGACTGAAAGTTATAAAATTAGAGAAAAAAATAAATCACAAAAAATTTTTCTTACTGAATAAATTTTATTTTAAGGGTTTTTTCCCTCCTTTTTTTTCCTAAATACAATTGGATGCAGCATAATACTTGTATATATTTTAGGAAACATACATATGGACACTCAGGTAAAGTATATAAGAAAATTGTAAAACTAGTGAAAGTAAACTAGAAAATATTACTGCAAAATTATCCAGTGTAACAATAGCAATTTTGTGTTGAAACAATTGTGGACAATAAAACATGTCAGTAGAATATTAAATTACATAAATGAAACTGAGAAACAACATTAAATTTTGTTATTTACAAACAGCAAAGATATTTAATACAACAATGTAGTTTTCAATGCAGTCTTGTTTGTGGATAGAGTAAATAAAATGCTTCAGTCTGGTTGGGAAAAATAAGTCTAATGTTACCAATGTCTACATGGTTAAAAAAAAGGTGCTTCCTTTGAGAAGAATGTATTTGACATAGAAGAAACTGCCTTAGCATAAAAGGTGAAACAGTAATTTACATTTAAAGAACGAATTTAAATTTCCAACAATATTTCTAATAAACAAACCTCAATTTAAAGTCCTTTAAACATCTCTTGCTTTTTCTTGATAAGGATAAGCTGTAATCATAAAGTAAAGTCCACCCTTATTGAAATAACAGAGTAATGAGGAACAACAGCCAGATATACACAGTCAATTCACTGTTACAAATAAAGAAGAGTGTTTATATAGGCATATTTGATGTGAATGACATTTGTCTGAGATAATTTACACAAGAAGAAATACAATAACTGAATGAATGTTCCATAGAAAGAAGTTAGCTTTTGAGACATCTCTAAAGACATGCCAACAATATTGACAAGTAATCATGAGAACTTTCAAAAGTTTCTTCATGATATTCTAGTAACTTATTAGGTATAATATAAAAAAATATTTGCAATTGTTCTTTACTATATAAAAATACTTCATAGCAAAACAGTTCTGTCCCATCAGCAATTTCATTTTATTGGTTATGCTATGTTTACATCCATTAGGCATCTATTCTAATCTGTTTCTAAGTAGCTCTAATTCAAGACTCACTTTGTCATCTGAGGATGGTCATCTTCTAAGGAGAGATAAACTCTAATGTGAGAAAAAAAAAAGAAAAGAAAAGAAAAAAGAAAGAAAAAGACCAAAAAAGAAAAAAAAAGAAAAGAAAAAGACAAAAAAACCCAAAAAAACTTATCTTTTTAGTCTGCCTAACCTTCTTGATAACTAGGGTAATCTAATAAATTGTAGTGGGAGAGAAGCATCAGAGAATAGTTTACAGTATCTATTCTAATTCCACACCACATGCTTTTCCATCTGAACAGTAGAGATTTTGAAAAAGGATTCACAGCCTTCTATTTTAAGCTGTGACCATTGACAATGAAAAAGTAAGCCATCAATTTTTTTATGCCACAACTTTGCAGCTGAGTATGGAATATTCTAGTCCTTTAATCCTATGCTTTAATCATTAAGTTTGGTACTGGAAAAAAAAGGAAATGGGAATAAAACATGTTTCTGACCTTTGCCATTGCTTCCTCACCATGTTGCCACATGAATAAAGCCATCTTTTGTCGTTTCATAAGGACAGCCCACACCATCAAGTCATGGAAAGGATAGGGAAAAAGTTCCTCTACAGCCTTAGTGTTGACAAGACTAGGTATAGATGTGACCACATTTCCTAATGAAGCGCCCTGCAATGGATTAAGAAACAACATAAACCAATATATTAAATTAATAAATAATGGTAAAATGCAACAAACTTGCAGATAATATAAGCAGCAGCTTGCTGGAATTGGTTTGTTTCAACTGAATCAAAGATGGTTTCGTCAAATTATCCAAATATAAACAGTTTATTGTTCCCCAAAATATTTGCATAAGTCATGATCTATTATAACTGAAAACAGAATTTTAATTTACAATTTATACCAAGGGAAGTAATAATGAACAAAAATTAAATACTCTAATTTTCATTCTCATGTATGTAGTGCATTCAATAAGTTTCCAGATTTTTTTGTAGAGATATTTAAAATTGTTGTAGACTCTTGAAAATTCACTATGTTATTGCTATACATCTTATGAGATGACTGTCCAATTTTTATGATTTCAGGTTCAAATGAACAGCTACAGCAGGAATTGGAATGAACCCTATTAAAGCCTGATTGTCACAGCTGCTGAATTTCAAAAATGCAATCTGGACTTTAGAAGAACGATATGCAATAAAATTCTGTTTTAAACTTTGAAAAAATGCCATGCGATGAAAGCTGGATCTACTGTTATGACAGAGTTACCAGTGGAAGCATGCTGGCTCTCCCAGACCCAAGAAGGCCAGACAGAGCAAATTCACCCACAAACTTTTGATGATCCCTTTTTTTTGATAGAACTGGCATGATCTACATGCACTGGGTTTCCACTGGACAGACAGTCAACAAGGAATACTATGTTGAGGTTTTAAGGGAGTTCAGGAAGAGATTCCATCAGAAGAGGCCAACACTCTTCAAATTGGGTCAGTGGCATTTCCACCAGGATAATGCACCAGTCCACAACTCCATCCTTGTCACAGACTATTTGACCAAGATGGGCATCAAGACAGTTCTTCACCCTCCCTATAGTCCAGACCTTGCTCCTTGTGACTTTTGCTTATTCCCTAAGCTCAGAGGCTGTTAGGCTGTTGTTATGAGACAATTGAGGAGATGAAAGAGGCTGTGATGAAGGTCATTGACACGCTCACACAAGAGGACTTCCATGGGGCCTTCCAGAAGTTGTTGGAACGGTACAACAAGTGCATTGCAGCTGGAGGAGATTACTTCAAAGGGGACTAGAGTTTCATGTGTGTACTATCAAAAAATGTGCCCATACGAAAAAAGTCTGGAAACTTATTTTATGATCCTCATATCATTCTATTTTGCAGGGAAGAGTCAACCATAGAGAAATAGTTTGCAAATTAGTCAAGCAGCTATTTGCTATCAAGTTCAATTCTTGAAGAATGTTCATCTACTCAGGTTTTGTGACATGAAATTTTGTAGATATTTAATATTTTAACTTGTTAGTGACAAGAACATAATGCAATGAGTGGAACAAAAATGTTTGGAAAAATAAGAATAAAATAGTTTATTTTTCAATAAGTTAGTTCATTGCTTATTATAAAAATACTGTTAATGTAAAAAGGTCTTAGAAATATGTATGGTCTTATTTTATTTATTCTTTTTCAATATGTTTATAATTCTTTGTAGTTCCTTCCCATCTGTTGGTAATTTTCTTTGAGCATGGTTCCAGTTTTCTTGTTAGTGTACCAAATTAAAATGAACTTAGACAATATCTATACAAGTAAAAATCAAAATTAAATAAAAAAAGAAGAAAAAAAAACAAAACTTTTTAATGAGTGTCAAAATTAAATTTTATGCTGTAACTTTGAAATATAAAATGATGCAGAAAAGTTCTTGAACTAACCAAAAAGGAAATGACAATTTTTAAAAAATTTTTGAAGGGTTAAAAAAACTTGGAAATAATGTCAAGTGTGTTGATGATAAGTTGAATAGCATGCCTTCAGATAACTTTACCCTTTTTTTTTCACCACCCCTTCATATCTTTTTGTTTTATAATTCTTCACATTAATTTATTCAATCATTAACTGAAAAGTAAAACAGATTTTTGATGTAAAGATTCTGTGATTTTGAGATGAGTCATCTTTTTCTTCTAGTATTTGCTGTAACCACAATGTTTTGGCCGATCCATTATCTAGCCTTCTTTAAGTGTATAAAGATATATTTTATAATTTTGAGATGAGTCATTCAAAATGTTGTTCAAATTACAAATCTCATTCTTTTTGTTTATTTTTCTGTAACCACAATGTCTTTGGCCAATCCATTAAAGGATTCTCTTTTCAATATGGATTGTAAATGTAAAGAAGGTCATAGAATGGATCAACTAAAATATCAAACAAAAAAAAAAAAATCAATATTCCAAACAATTCTTGGAACAGACTTGGTGTGTGAGATTCTTCAAAAAAATTTAAAAAATTAAAAAATAAAATAAAATTTATAAAATTTCTGTAGCTGTTTTGCTTTGTTCAGTTTTTTTGACTTTGGCTGAGAAAATGCATATAGAATTTCCAAAACATTACAAAATTTAACAGACCCATGAGTTATTTTAGGGCCAGACTGTTATTTGATCATGTTTTATCAACAGTTGACTTTTCAGTGTATTACTCCTTTAGATCTCACTACTAATAACTGTGCATTCATATATCTTCAGAAAATTTTATCTGTTGGGCAGAGAGGAACAAAGTTTAGTTTTTTTACAAGTCAAACAACATTTTATCTACCTTTACATAAATTGCTTAAAAATTACAATTTGAGTGAATGAAAAAAATAATTAAATCTGTATCTTAAGAGGTGTCTGTTTTAGAAAGAAGACAAACTGATCTATTCCTATAATGATATAAACACCAGATAAGTCAAAATATTGAAAGATGTTAAGTGGCTGACAGTTATAATTTGTAAAATTCAATTTCAGAAAGAAAAACACACACACTTGGTGTTAAACATTTGTTTAATTAAAAACAAAAGATAGGGAAATTTTCACTTGATAATATTATAAATAAAAGTGTTATCAAATAAAATGTTCAAAATTTGCAAAAGTTTTTCTCTCTTCTTTTAACCATTTAGACATCATTTTTTCACTCCATCTTTCTGCACATACCTATTTATGGACAAATATTTTCCCAGATAACTCTAAAAGTGTTTGGATATATATTTCTTAAATCAAAAATTATCAATATAAACCAGGTTAAAAGCAGAATAACATAAAGTCAAACTTTTTTAGATTTAATTTTTCTGATGCAGTTATCATTGAGAAATGTGAAAATTTTTCTTATTCTCTTAATTTGGTTTTGTGTTTTTCTAATAATGCTTTTAACCTAAACAAATAACTAAACTGTAATGAAATTCAAATTCCAAGTGAAAAAGAAAAAGTCATTCACTTCTTGATTCAACTCAAAACTTTTGAGCACTTCCTTGCATATATCTGTGTAGTAGTATTTTGTAAAAGTTTGTGATAAGAAATTTATTTTTTTAACATGTTTATATTATTATTTTGATAACATTTCTCTTTTCTTCTTTGGGCACAGTCCTCCAGCAAGCTTCAAGTGATTTTTTGTCAATATTACCTCATGATATGCATTTGAAAATAACATAGTAAGATCATATGAAATTTTCTAAAGAAAAAATATTCAAACAATGGAAATAATAATCATAAAAAGACAAACAAATGCAATTCCATATGCAACAAACAAATCATGAGACGATGATCAAGACAGCAAGTACAGAAAATAAAAATCAATACTAAAATACAAGCAAAAAATTTACATTTGACACAATCAAAAGCAATGGTGGCACATTTGGATGGTGGAGAAAGAAAAGAGCTTAATATCACCTTCTACCCCATCCCCACACCATGACATAAGCAATTTTCTTACAGTAGTAAGGCTTAAAGTGAGTAATGTTAGTTCGGTCATTTTCTCTTTCTCTCTCTCCTCCATACAATGTTTAAGTGTGCACAATCTCTGGACCAGAATAGAGTCAGACCTCAGAAACAAGGTAGGGATCTCTTATAAAAGAATTTAAAGTCAATGCTTTTTAGCAATTAGAAACAGGAACTTTTTAAGTACCAGATTGACTGCTACTTTTTACATCAGTGACTATCAAAGTTTTTCTTCTAATAAATAAGTTGGAATAATAATCATCTTATGACCTATTGAATAAAATATTGTGAAGATTTATACTTGATAAATGACACTAAATTTTGTAGTGTATATTTACTTACAATAAATTTAAATTGAAACTTAACTTTTTAGCTACATTGTATCAAGAATTCAATATGTCCATTTGTTGCTTCAAGTTTCAAGCCCTTACTACTATGCATTTATTCATGTTTAACTGAATTGATTTTCACTAGTACAAGCCTGATCCCAGGGTGAAAGCTCTTTATCCACTGCAATGGTCACTCTTATCTTATATACTTTCCAATGAGCTTTCATAGAGAATACCAGATTAATTAGAGATAGATTATTTGGAAAATAATGGTCAATTATTCAAACTGGAAATTTACTTTCAAGACAGACTTCAAAAACCAAGTCTACTAACCAATTGGATTTTTTACTAAGAGATTACTGTATTTTTGGAAAATAGATCCAAAACAGCAAAAGTGTAAAAAAAAAAAAATTAAGATTAAATTGGATGGTTTTAAAAAAAATGGCAAGAAAAAGAATTTAAGAGTGCATTTTTGGGAACTATGAGATGAATTAATTAAAAGAATTTGATCTGTAGATACTGTATTAAGAGTGTATATGTTCTGTGGAAAGGCATAAGAAATAATAATTTTACATTTAAATGTATAATAAAATCAGCAATCATTTTTCAAACAACTTATATCTTTTTCTATGTAAATTATAGTAAAATAATCTCATTGAGCCAACATCAGGGTTCTAGCCTAACCCTATGTGACATCATTGAATACTCTAATCAAGGAATTATCATCCTGCATCCAGATCTCTAATATTAAAAATGGTAATACCCAGATTAAGTATTGCTGCGGGGTGACTGGAAAGCCCCCCCCCCCCCGACAGAATTGACTGGTCTGAAGACTATTTTAAGAGTGAAGCTCACTCTAGACAGTAACAAGTGAGTAAGACTGCCTGACTGTTTTTCCAACAACAAAAGACTAAGGTTGCTAACACTGATGGCAAACAGTATTTCTATCCATAACCAAATATCTTAAATGGGTGTCAACTCTTACAACTCATGACACAACATTCTGGCATCGAGTAATCAAATGTAGAATATTTTCAGTGAAATACCAGTGACAAACATTTGAATATTAAGTACAACCAACATTCAGTTATGAAAGACTTGAATGTTAGAAAATTTTCAGTGGAACAATACAAACACATAATAATTTCAACTCTGCATAACAAGGTTGAACTTTGTAAAAAACAAGTAAGATTTTTGTTCTGTAATTCTTGGTTACACTCGCCCCACCAAAAGAAAACAGAAAATTATTGGGTCAGCTGAATTCTATCTCTATAAAGAAACATGAAGGATTTTTTAAAAAAATGCTAAGAAAAACAAAACGTGCAGTTTGAAAAAATGTTCTAACTACTAATCTTGAGTAAAGAGCAAGACAGTGCAAACTCTTTTCTGCAGGATTCAGTAATAAATTCAATTTGTGAATTTAAGTATAGCCTGGAAGAAGAAATAACATTTGTGGCATATTTTTGTTGTTATGAGGAGGTTTTTCAAAAAGATTGCACTACATGGATTGGATGAAAAGAAAATGCAGTTGTTACTTGGGCAATTCAGTCAAAGTGAACACGAAAGTATGTTAACTATATACTTCCGAGAAATCCTGGAGATATATTTGAGGAAACTGTCTTAATTTTGAAAAAATATTTGGGGAGAAAAGTTCTCAACTAAACACAAGATGGCAGCGTTTAAACTTGACAAAAAAAAGTGGGGAAGATAACTCTACTTTTGCTCGGATTGTCAATAGAGTGGGAAGAGTTAAAATTTAAAGAACTTACCCCTAATATGCTTATATACCTGATTTTTGCACAAGAACTGATGGCTCCGGAAGATGGAGAAATTAGAACCAAAATTTTGTCAAAATTATAACAAAATCTTAAAATCAGTTTGCAAATGGTCGCCCAAGAATGTGAATGATTAAAAAATCTTTGACATGACACAGCGAGTGCAATTTAACAAAATCAACACAAAGAAAAATTTGCCAGAAAAATTATAAGGAATGTTCATTAAAAGGAAAGAATACTTTAATTGTGGCCAAATAGGTCACAAGCACATGTATTGTAGAAAACCCAAAAAAATAAGATTGGGGCCAAAAATTAAAAAAATAGTTAACTCAACTAAAATGGAAAGCACAGAAATAAAAATGAAAAGAAAGTTTGTAAAAATGCAAAATGTTGTCCAAGTATGCTATTGTGTAGTCTGCATCATTCAACATGAAATACAGAGGTTAAATTTCAATTGGATACTGGTTCAGATGTAACTTTGATAAATGAACTAACTTGTAAGAAAATTGGCAGACCAATGCTATAAAAGACAAAAAAAAATTGCACATAGCATTACAGGAATAAACTGAAATTTGTAGGTGAGTGTCATGTAAATGTAACATTTAGAGGAAAAATATTATAATTAAAAGGATTTGTGATGAATCAAACTCAGAAATCTATTCAGTACAGATTAGATCGAGTCATTTGACCTCTTGGACTAATCTATTAATTCATTCTGCTACAGTGTCAGCATTAATTCTAACAGCGTAGAAAAATTGAAAAAAGAATTAATGACAAAATTTCCTGAAATTTTTTAAAGGGTCTTGGGAAGTGCATAAAAGCAACATTCAAAATTAAAAAGAATGTGACGCTTATTTTCAGGTCAAAAAGGAATGTACCTTTAGCTGCTGAAGCCTCCATTAGCAAAGAATTAGACCACTTAGAACAAATAGGTGTTGACCAAAACAGACTATAGTGAATGGGCTAATCCTACTGTTTATGTGAGAAAGAAAAATAATAAAATTAAGGCCTGCACGATTGTTTGAAAACATACAATTACCCTTTGCCGAGTCTGGAAGACATCTTTGCAAAGTTTTAGTGGTGAGTGAGATTGTTATTTGTTTAGCGCTATATTTTTTAGGCACACAAATGAATTACGAAACTATTCTTTATACAACACACAACAGCGAAAGTTCTTTATTTGCAGCTTCGAATATTTGGTTTGTTCTTGGTGCTGCAAGACTCGTGGTGGGTAGGCTTGTTGGTTTTGTAGACGCGATAGCTTAGCGGGATGTTGAGATGGCAGCGTGTCGTTGGACATGTGAGGGAAGTATTCAAGGTCACTGTGTAGTTTTGTGTGTCTGGTAATTGGGGAGAGTTGGTGTTATCTCCATTAATGTGGACCAGAGGTGAAATGGGAGCTAGTGTGTCGAGAGCGAAGTGGCGCTCGGATCGACATAGTAAATTTTTGTGGTGCTTGTGGAAGGCATGCTGAACGTATCTAATTCATATTCAACTGGGATTCCTTGGTCTAAAATATATTAGACGCAAAGAATCCATAAATTAGATGGTTCCCTCGTTGAGTGTCCATGTTGCTGCTACTAGTGTTAAAGCCACAGTGAGATGTCCACACTGGGTGACTTGTTTAGCTAAAAAGCATCGCTAAGCAGGGACGACCAGAGACACGTCTGTTCTGGTCGCCGCCTCAAGCTGAAGAGAGTGAATTTGGCCGCTCACCCATTTTGCTAGCCGGAAATGAAGGTCCGGGCTGAATAGGATAAGTCATCCTGATTGGGTGAAATTCAGTGTTGAATTAAATTGCGCGCCAAAACAAAATACGAGATTTTCCTCTTCTCTACAAAGTTAAGTGATGGCAAAGTATTTTTAAAACTGGATTTGTCTGAAGCATAACTCCAAATTCCAGTCGATGATCAATGTGTGAAGTATTTAACTATAAATATGCAAAAAAGTCTTTATAGATTTAACAGATTGCATTTTGTAAAAGTTGCACCAGGCATTTTTCAGCAAATCATGGATATGCTATTGAGTGATGCAGACTGCACAATAGCATACTTGGACAACATTTTAATTAAATGTGAAAGCCAAGAACAACATGCCTAACATGTCAAGTTTTTGAAAAAATAAAGCAATATGGCTTGAAACTTAGTTGGGATAAACGTCAAATTTTATATAAAATTAAGTATTTGGATAGATACAAAAGGCAGACCCATCGAGGTCAAGTGCTATAAAGAACATGCCTGCTCCAACAAATGTACCAGCTCTTCAAGTATTTCTGGGATTAGCAAACTACAACAGTGATTTCATCCGAAATAAGCACATTTTAAAAGTTCTTCTTAATAAATTATTGAAAAAAGATTTGAAATGAAACTGGAGTACCAAGTACTTTGGAGGAAATAAAAAAATAATAATGTCAGATGCATTATGATCCAAAGAAGGATATTATTGTTGCAAGTGACATGAGCAGCTTGTGTTAAGGAGCCATAATATTGCACAAAGAAAACAACGGCCAAATAAAAGAGATGTGCACACATGTCGAGAACCTTATTGCTAGCTGAAAATGGGTACAGCCAAATAAAAAGCAGCTTTACATTCCAAACAGACCACCAACCATAACTGTCTATTTCCTTAACATAGTGCAAATCAACAGCAGAATTAGGGAACAATACTGCTAAATTACAATTTCAGAATGGAGTTCTTATAGTCGAAAAGGTTAGGGCATGCAAATGGGCTATCCAGGTTAATCTCCAAACCATGTGAACCATTAGAAGAAACTAATAGCTACCCTAAGATTAAAAAGTGAGATAAAAAGCATTCTTTGTAACACCATAGGAGAGTTACCAGTGACAATTGAGATTAGGAACAGTACTAAGTGAGTAAGTCTGTCTGTCTTTCCGACAACAAAAGACTAAGGTTGCTTACACAGACAGTCAACTGTATTTCTCTCTGCAACCAAATATCTCTTATCTTAAATGTGCGTTAACTCTTACAATTCATGACACAACAGGTATATTTCACTTTGGATCAGTTTATTTGTTTAACAGCATATCATCTCAGAGGTTATTTTTTTGGTTTAACAGCATATCATCTTGAAGGTTATTTTTTGTTCAACAGCATATCATCTCAGAGGTTATTTTTTTTTGTTTAACAGCATATCATCTTGTAGGTTATTTTTTTTGTTTTGTTTAACAGCATATCATTTCAGAGGGTTTTTTTTGTTTAACAGCATATCATCTCAGAGGGTTTTTTTTTGTTTAACAGCATATCATCTCAGAGGTTTTTTTTTTTTGTTTAACAGCATATCATCTCGGAGGTTATTTAATACTGAAATTTAATTCATTTGGAAATGTTTGATTACAACCATAACTATTCATATTTTCAACATTCCATTACAATCTTTTTTTTTTCAAAACCACACATTCTTCATTTGACTATAATAATCATTTATTTGCAGTTATATGGTATCAATTATTCCAAATACAAACAATGTATACACAATTATAGGATTTAAAGTCACTATTCCTATTTGATAATAGTCATTTATTTACACAGTTATACGGTTTCAATCAACTAATAAAAATAATCCTAGGTAAACGATTAGGGCTTCAAGCAACTATTCCTAATATAAATAATTTGCATACAGTCAAATGGTTTCAAGTATTCCTATCTAACATTAATATTTCTATTTAATAATTATTATTTGTTTGCACTGTTATATGATATTGAGTAATTTCTATTTAATACTAATAATTTTTAAACAGATTTATTAGATCCATGAATGAAACTATCATGTATAACCAGCTAATAAAAATAATCCTAGGTAAACGATTAGGGCTTCAAGCAACTATTCCTAATATAAATAATTTGCATACAGTCAAATGGTTTCAAGTATTCCTATCTAACATTAATATTTCTATTTAATAATTATTATTTGTTTGCACTGTTATATGATATTGAGTAATTTCTATTTAATACTAATAATTTTTAAACAGATTTATTAGATCCATGAATGAAACTATCATGTATAACCAGTCCGAGTCAGAGTTGAACAAGGCGTAATGGCAATGAAAGGGTACTCAACATTTTCCTGAGATCCAGAAGTTGAGCCACACTACTTAACCCATCTTAGTGTTATACCTAGGATCTCCACTTTTTGGGGGGAGGTCTTACCTCTTTGCAGAGGATGCAGTTGTTGCATGTTAAGTCATGCCAACATGGATGGTCTATTTGGGACAGTGATCATAAGAAGAATTATTCAAAGACAATTTATTGGTTTTTGTTTTATATCAGTGCATGATGAAATACTGAGGAAGGATACTGCTACTCAAATTTGAAGTCATAGCTTCTTTAATTATATTGTTTTCAAAATGGAAGGTGTTGGTAAATGAACTATACAGGGCACGGAGAATAGAACTGACAAACCAAGTTCAAACTGAAACTGGGATAAGTAGGCAACCATAGTCGAGGGTGACCAGAAGGCTCTCTTTTCAATAGCTACTACACTGAGGGCGCTACTCCTTTCCCTGGATTGCTCCACTTTACCCTTGATATGTACCTTATATTGCTGAGTGTTAAGCAAGGAGGTATCAAATACCATTTTTAAAGTCTTTGGTATGATGCGACCTAGGATTGAACCCAGGTCTCCTGGACCATTGACGAACACTCTACCCACAAGGCCAATGAATCAGTTTACTTCTCACTTATATCATTTGGAAAGGTATAAATCCATTCCCCTCATCTATGAGTAAATAGCAACATCATTTTAAATCAAGTGTACCAGGATTTTATTATTTAATGTGAAATGGATAGGATTAGGTATTATTTACTACCACACTCTATAGCATTAAAACTCTGTAACTAAATATAGTCAAAAAGTTATCAGGACGAGAATGGAATTGGTAAACCAAGTTCAAGATGAAGCAATTTATACTAATGCCCCTGAGAAAGTGGGCCAATGACCAGCAAAGTCAAACAGGGCGCGAGCCTCAGCTTGTATCCAATCGACTATCAGGTCATTGACCTTGTGTCAAGTCCTGTCTGGTGGGAGGCAGAGACAAATAAAGCCCCTGAGAAAGGCACGGATCCACTTCTTTCACCTCAATTTTCATCCAGCAATCAGTTGAGTAACAAAGCAACTGATGCCATTCTTAGGTGTCATGTTTACACCCTAGCTTAGTGAAAAATTCTCAAATCCTATCAGCAATGATTGAATTATTTATGAAATAAAGGCAAAAATAATTGCCTTATGCATTAAGCAACTTTGCTTTTAAGAAAAAAAAATACAAGCAGGAAGTACTTTATTCTATTTAATTTGGATTAACATAATCTTAAAACAAAATAGATGCAAGCTATTTGTTGGGTAGTTTAAATTTAACGATAGTATAAGTTTTTCACTTTTTATTAATTCTGATAAAAATTTTGAAAAATTTCATTTTCCTGTGACCTCTATCAACTCTAGTCATAAGAATCAATGTTTTTCTCTGAGATACAAGAACTGATTCATACAAAAGAATAGTTACATTATGACATTATTTCAATTTCTAAAATGAAAAATAATTTAATAAAAGTTTTACTTTCCATTCAATACAAAGCTTGCTGTTATATTTTGACCTTCGACCCGGCCCAAAAATACTATTCCAAGGTGATACACCGGAAGGAAGTGACACATTCCAACGGCCAGTAATCAAAAGAGATCGCGTGGGCGGATTAAGGCTTATGATATGGGAAAAGGTGAAGGTCCCATTCTGCCATTACAGTCATGCACCGGAAGAGAGTAACCTCTGAACTGCATGACAGTTATTTCCGCTTGATGACGATTAAACATTCGATTTTAAAGATCCAGTAGGCGATCGTGTGGGCATTGAGTTATTATTTAACTCAGTTGAGTTTGTGTCCCAGAGCAGTTGCCAGCAGACTCCCAGAGGGTTTTAGAGATGAGATGTGGTAAGGAAGGCCACACCCGACAGAGGGGGTTCTCAGAAACCCCCGATGCAGTTGCCAGCAGACTCCCAGAGGGTTAGAGACGAGATGTGGTAGGGAAGACCACACCAGACTGAGGGGGCCCTCGGAAAGCCCCGATGGAGTAGACCCCAACATCAGGAGAACAATAAAGACACAACGTGACGGTCATAACAGTGGGGTCAAAATATGAAGTTTACATTCGGTCTCCAGCATCCTCTCACATGCTAACCTTTCGAACCCTTGCAATAAACTGAGAGATGAATATTTTTGTAAAGAAGTCTTCCTGCGTCTTCCTTCCTGTATCTTAATTCTTCTTGCGTCTTTTCTTCATGTGTCGTTTATTCATGCGTCTGTCTTTGATATTGTGTCGTTGTGATGCTGAATGAAGATGTATATGTATACAACATTGCGATTTACAGTGCAAACTTAGTAATTTCAAAAAAATTAAAAATCAATGTTCTTCTAAAACAAAAATACCAGCATTCTATTATTTCAAAAGAAGATTATACAATAAAGTTAATATTATTAAGTATTATTGAAAGAAAACATGTTGCCTTTACTCAAACACTTGGAAAGAAGAGCTATGTTCAATGATAATAGTAATCTAAAACATTCCACTGGGATTTTTAAGGTCCTATTTATAGATTATGTATTGTTTTTTGTTTGTTTTTTTAATAATAATCTTATCGTTAACATCCCCTTTTTTCTAAAATTATGATAATTGAAGAGAAACATTGCTCTCTACTTAGAGCTGCACAAGATCAAAGTAAGAAAATGAAGCTTGAAGACTGGTGTGTGAAGTGGTTAAATGAGTAGAGAAGTCTTCCTGCCTTTAAAACCAACATTTGAAGAGCTGGTTTTAACTTTTGACACCAATGTGGAACATAATATGCAACTACCTCAGCCACTGAGGAGACATTTTCTTCATAACTTAGAACAGTTTTTCCTTGATTGGGCAAGTGAGATAAATTCCTCTGCTTCAAATCAAGAGTGAACGCATCTCTTTTCTAATTTTGAAAAGGTCATGGCTTGATAAAAGCTGATATCTTGTCTAGAAAGTAATTTCCAAAATATGCATAGATTGGAACATTTCAAGGATGAAAAATTCTAGAGAGCTGGAAACCAAAAGCCGATCACTTGTGAGCCTAAATCCTGTCACAGATAAGAGAGATTTTCTTTATAAGAAAATTCAAGTGCAGGTGAAAAAATATAAGAAAAATTGCAATTGAGTTGGATTATATTCGTTTAATCTCAGGAGATAACCCACAAACACACGCTTTACTCTTTGTGCATGTGTATATACATACACACAAATTCATATACAAGCAGACATAAGTAATTACTCAGTGAAATGTCAACTTTTATAAAGTAAAAGCAAAGAAAGAATTGATGCTGCCTTTAGAGTCCATTATCAGATGTGGCTTGGAGCAGTATCCACAGCACATTAACTAATGAAAAAAAAAAAAAAAAAAAAAAGATTGCGTGTTTATTCAAACAGTTATAACCAGTACTTTCTATAGGATATTGGCTACAGAAAATATTGCTCACAAGTATTTGAACAATCACAAAATCTGCTTTTATTGCCCAAGATTTCAGGGTCTATTTTGGGGATTTTGAACAGGAAGGATCTGAATTATGGATTTTGCAACTCTTCCAAATAGCAATGAGAGTTTGTCTTTTCAATCTAGTTGATTGATTCTGAACAAGACTTTAGACAAATGAACAAAAATAACTTTTTCTTTCATTTAACAATAAAAAAAAAAAACAAACAAACCAACAACAACATTTCCATAGATTTAGCATACAGAACCACAAAACATGACTGCATGCCTTGTTATGTTGATTGCAATAAAATTTGTTTTTCTTGTTCCTGTTTTTAACTCTCAAAACCAACCAATTAAAACTAATGTGTATGTTTGTTCAAATACTTATGAGCAGTAATATACATACATACATAAAAACATTACATTTGCTTGCTATGCTTATAATAGGAGAGAGAGAGAGAGAGAGAGAGAGAGAGAGAGAGAGTGTGTGTGTGTGTGTGTGTGTGTGTGTGTGTGTGTGTGTGTGTGTGTGTGTGTGTGTGTGTGTGTGTTTTAACTCTAATTGAGTGTGTTAGTAGAAAAGAAATAGATTTATGGAAATTAATGAATTTTTTACAGCAAAAATTTACATATGTAGAAATTCTGAGCAATAAATAAGTAAATAAATTGAAAAAAATGTTTTTTCTTAAAATCAAGGAAAATTGACAGCAAAGAGCCCATTCTTTTAAACCTTTATATTTGAGGAATTATAAGAGAAAAAAATGAATAAAAATAAAACAAGTTAGATTCCGAAAAGCCACACAAGAGAAATAAAATCTGCTCAAAATGCAACACTCAACCAGATTTGGAGAATAAAAGCCCAAAATATTACACAAAAAATGAGAGTTACACTACAAATACCTTCATGGCAGAGTCCTAAATGCACACAAGACTGTGCTAATGCTTGTGATGCAATATCATCAATATTCAAACTTTATTCAAATAAAAAGATTTGAGTTTTCCCTTGGCATACAATATGACAGCTTGAAAGTCGGGTTGTTAAGGGATCATTCAATGGTGAAACTATCATTTGTCTAACATATTCCATAAAACTAAATAAAAATATTTTATTCTTTCTCCATTTTTATCCTTGAAAAAACTGCAGTTGAAAAACCCAATTTAAAATCAAGTCATATCTTTTCTGTCAAACAGAGTGTACTGTTACTTGTCTCACAAAAGCCCAGTGTTACTTTTTGTTTTAAAATCAATGCATTTCTTTTACTAGATATAAAAGCTATTAAATAAGCAAATCAAAAAACAATAAAGAAATTAATTGCTTTAATTTTATTATGAGTTTTAGTTAAGTATTCCAAAGCAGTTCTCTCATATCATAGCTTAAAAGAAACCAATGCTTCGTAAAAGGAAAAAAAAGGCCTTTTTATTAGTTTTTATAAAAACAAAGGACATAATGCAAGTTGATCAAGAGCAAAGGTTTCCCAAAAGTCAAAATATTTTACAGGGTCAAAATTTACTGGAGGAGAGAAATCAGAAATTGTTGATACAGAACATAAAAAAGCAAAGTTGGCGACCTTTCGTCGAGGGTGACCAGAAGGCTTCCTTTTCAAAAGCAACTACACTGCGGTGTAGGGGAGGGCGCTACTCCATTCCCAGAGAGACTTCACTTCACCCTTGATCCTTACCTTATAATGCTGAGTGTTAAGCAAGGCGACATCAAGTACCATTTTTTGATTCTTTGGTATGACTCGACCTGGGATTGAACCCAGGTCTTCCAGACCACTGGCGAACACTCTACTCATTAGACCAATGGCCCGGTTAAACATACAGAACATATCAACATCTTATAAATGCCCACTTGCAATTGCAATGGTTAAAATTTGTTTTTCTAGCAAATTCTACTATATACATACAGTAAGTTGGCAGGCAAGATTTTTCACGCATATTTCTACTTTAAAAGAAGGAAGGAGCACTAGAGAGTTCCTCTTTAGTTTTAAAGTGAAAATAAATAAATTTGTGCTATTTTACAGTGTGTATTTTTTTTTTACTTTTGTTTATGCTTTGAAATTTAAAAATTATTGAGCTGTACTTCTCGACTCAATTCATTTATTCATTTTAACCATAAACGCATCAGCCTTTAAGGTAGTTGCATATCCTAAAAAGAAGAGTCAACAAATTTACAAGAATATTTCAAAGTTGAATTTTTACTTTAACCTACAAATGAAATGAATACCTTTTATGTTAAAGGCCATCTCCAAAGAAATCCCTCAGATTAAAAAAATTGGAGTTTTCAAAAATAAATATAAAAATCAATTAAATATTATGACATTGATGAAAGCACCAGCTCAGGCTGATGATGAAGGAGGATTATAAAGGGCATCATGTAATATTTCTCTCAACATAGTTAAAAAAAAAGAAAAAAAAAAAAAAGAAGAAAAAAAAGGAAAATTATTTACTGTTGCAAAAGACATTATAATACTATCAGAGAAGTGATGGAAAATGCAAAGAAAAAAATGATTCTGGTCCTGTTTTAAAATGATTGTCTAAGTACAAATATGGTACAAAAATGTGTGGCAGAAGATGTGGAAAAAACTTAGGGATGGTAAGTTCTCCATTGAACTCAATGAAATAACTTTGATTGTTCAAGCATTCTCATGGCTCCTATGAGGTATTTTAGTCAAATTCCAAACTAAATTATTGACAATTTTTTGTTTACAAATCTTAAATGCAAAGGAGTAATAATTTTGAATGCTTGAAGAAATATTTAAATAATAAGTACAATATTCCACTAAGCAACATAAATGTGACACTGCTTCAATGGTTAGCCATCACAAAGGATTTGTTACTTATTTTTTTAAAGAAAAAGTTTCTGACATGTGCACTGGTTGGTTGTTTCATTTTCTGGTATATTAATCCTTTTCAGATTATTTAATGCCAAATTAAGTCATTTTGATAAAAGTTTGTATGTTTGGTTTGGTTTTATGGCACATCAACTATTTTAGGTTACTTAATGCCGAATCCATTTTTATACATATAAACAGTTCTATTTCAAACAATTCAGTTTAGCATAAGTACACTGTTTAGTTCTATTTGACCCGTAGATAGAGCCTTATCAGGTGCAACTACTCCGGGCCAGAGTGAATCTGGGTGTGATGGCAATAAAGGGGTACTCCACATTCCCCAAAGCTCCAGCATTACTGGATGTTGGTTGGTTGTTTGACTTTTATGGCATATCAACCTTTGTAGATTATTTAATGCCAAATCTATTTTTATACAAATAATCAGTTCTATTTCAAACAATTCAGTTTAACATGAGTACATAGTTTGTCAAAAACATTTCTATTTCAAGCTATTTAGTTCAGTCAAACAATTCTAATTTAAACAATTCAGTTTAGTATAAGTATATTTTTTGTCCACACACAGTTAAATGTCAAAACTGTCCTATTTCAAACAATTCAGTTTAGAATAAGTACACAGTTTAATATCAAAACAGTTCTATTTCAAGTAATTCAGTTTAGCATAAGTACGCAGTTTAGTTCTATTTGATCCATAGATAGGGCCCTATCAGATGCTACCACTCCAGGCTAGAGTGGACCTGGTAGTGATGGCAATGAAGGAGTATTCTGCATTCCCCAAAGCTCCAGCATTATTGGAACCTCACCATCAGATTGTTTAGTGTCATAATCAGGACACTCATTGGTTGGGGTCTTACTCCTCTGCAGAGATGCAGTCGGTGTATTCTGCAGCCCCAGCCGACTGGTCCATGACATGTGCACTAATTATTGTGTATTATAGACATCATCACGTAGCAAAAAACCTTAGTAACAAACTGAATGATACTCAATGGTTAGGAATCAGATCAATAAATAAAATCAAAACACATCCATTTAATTCATAACTGTTTGAAAAGCTGTGTGAAAAAAATATGATGAAACAGTAAATCAATTACTGTTACATACTGAAACAAGGTGGCTGTTAAGATGTGCTAACTTGCAAAATCTGCAAGGTAAATTTCTGGATTTATTGATTAATGGTATGTCAACCTATCTTGGGTTATTTTATGCACTGAGGTTAGGGAATTGCATTCATTGTATGTTTTATTTACATTTCTTGTGTAGTTGTTTCTTGAGAGTATTTTTTAAAAAATTTTTCAAATGGTCCAAATAATTTTTAAACAGATCTATTTGACCCATGGGCGGGACTCTAACAGTTTATACCACTATGGGTCATAGTTGACCTCAGAGTAATGGCAAGGAAGGAGTACTCTACATTTCCCAGAGCTCCAGAATTGGAGCCTCACCATCAGATGCAGTTTAGTATTAAACCTAGAACACCCCTTATATAAGGTGAGGGAGGGTCTTACCACTCAGCAATAGATACAGTCAGCATATTTCAAGCCCCACTGACAGAGCTAAGTAACTTTTGGAGTAATGTAAACTTTGTCAATAAGTATCCCAAACTTTGCGTAGAGGTTAACCTGTTTTTACATGCATTTCTAAGTTTTTATATTCAGGTCTATCAAAGAAACTAAACACAGAAGAATGTAGTGGACTGAGATTAAAGCTCACAATTTTGAAACCATTTAAAGTCAGTACTCTTCACAAAGATCATCAACCCCCTTTCCTTTTACCCTACCGTATCCACTTTGAAGAGATGAAAAAAAAAAATCAATAAAAATACAAAAGTTGATAATACCTAATTGTTATTGTATAAATATATTTGTTTGGTTATTCCACCTTTTGTACATATAAATTCCATTAACAATCAAGATAAAAATACCAATTTTAAAGAAAATCCTTAAAATCAGCTGCTTTGAAAAGTTGTTCCATAAAGTAAATAAAGAAAGAAATTTGAATTATAAAAGTTAATTAAAATATTAAATGAAACAAACAAAAAAATCAGCAGAAAATGGGTGGAATATCAAAAAAGTCTGCAGAAATTTTTTGCTATTTTAAATTTCCAGATGTGGTGAGAACTTTTTTTTTTCTTTTTCAAAATTAGAATGTGAAGTGAAAATATAATGGAAATGGTTAAGAAATTTGAAGAGTGAAACATTGTTTTTATATTTTTCTTAATAAAAAAAAAAATCTAAAACCAAATTTAAAACTTGGAAACAAACAGCAAGTAGTTCTTTAAAAATTTCCAATGTGTTTTGAAAATAAATAAAATGAAGCCATAACAAAAAATGGGAACAGAACTTAAAAGATAATGTTCTTTTCTATACAGATGCATCTGCAAGTAAATGTATGTTTGTATAGTGTAGTTATTAACTCAGATTTTAGCTTACTTGTGGCACAAGACCAGATATATGAAATACCCAAAGAAAACTGAACTCGTAAGTAATGGTCTGCTAGTCTAGTTCACAAACTATTACACTATTTAAGGTACTCTAATAAGCTTAGCATGGTACAAGGCCATATGTATAGGGTAACTAGTGAGAACTGAGTCATACCAAAGACTAAAAAAATGGTACTTGATGCTTATCACTCAGCATTGTCAGGATCAAGGGTAAAGTGGAGCAATCCAAGGAATGGAGTAGCGCTCTCCCCTTCACCTCAGTGTAGTAGCTATTGAAAAGGGAGCCTTCGGGTCACCCTCAACTAAGGTCGCCAACTTTACTTACTTAGTGAGAACTGAATTCACTACTAATGACCTGCATGGTAGTAAGTGAATATTCTATTTATGTTATTCCTATCATACACTTGTCAGTGTCACATCCGGTTTTATCATCATAAAAACTTCAAGAAAAAAAAAAGGAAAAGAAAAAATAAGAATTGCAACTTTAATCACAAGAAATGGAGTTACGTTGTACAAAGGATGAAAATAAAACACATGTAAAAGGAACCACAGCCTTTGAGTTGTGACTAACAGGGGCATAGTAGAACATTTTACTACATCCATAAAAGCCTCAAGGAGAAAATGACGAAGCTACATGTGGAAGTCAATGAACAAGAGACACTGAATTTTTCTAAAAGAAGTACCACATATTTAAATCAATGAGTGAAGCAATAACTGGACAAATAAAAATGCTAAAGCATTTAAGTATGAAGTTTTGGAAATTAAAAAATTACAAGTGGTTATGAAGGTATTTATATCATGTTAAGACAATAGTAGATATCACTGAATGGTTTAGGTTTATTTGTTTAAAGGCATATCAACTATTGTAGGTTATTTAATGCCAAGTCATTCTCATAGAAGAACACCAGTGGTACTATTTAGCCTGGGAGGATAAAGAGGTTCATAACTTTCCCCAAGGGTATTTGTCCAAAAGTGGACATAACATGACTGGAGTTCAAACCTGCTTACTATGATTTTGCAGTCCATCGCTTTAACCATTACACCATGAGAACAACCCCTACTGGATAGTTTAGTAATATCAAACAATTGAGTGAAGACATATATATATATATATATATATATATATATATATTTTAAGTCCTAAGTTTGAAAAAATATTTGAAATGATTTTATCATCAATTTTTATTGCAAAGAAACTTGAAGTTTTAATTTACTATTGTCATGTGGTTGAAATCACCCACATTGTTGAGAAACAAGAATTACCTCCCTTCATCTGTTAATGGTAGTATTGTAAATGAAAAGGCTTAATGTTTTCTCAATGAAAATGATGATCCTGAAGATATACTCTGGCATGAATCAAAGTCATTGTTTAAAACCCTTTTGTCCAATAACATTTCTGTATCCTCCAGTCATTGTCTTATTCCAAGATGTTGAAACCATCTTCTTTCAAGTCATTGCAGAAAAAACCACAGACAGCAGCTGAAGCGGTGAACAGGTAAGAGGTGATTAAAATAAATGAAGACACAACCTTGATATGAAGTGAATATTAGAAAACTTGAAGCAGAGAATCTCCCCCATGTTATCAGCTGAGAGAAAAGTTAAAAAAAGGGGAGAAATAGAAGCAGTTAAGGCAAGAAAAAAAGTTTAATTTTATCAGAAAGTATTACCAAAAGATTTATGTTGGAAGAGAAGAAAGAAGTAGAACAATTGAAGAAACTAAAAAATTACAATGAATCCTAAGCAAAAGAAGTTTATACTGTGATGAAAAATACTTTCCTACTCCTCCTACTCCTCAACAAAACTACAGTTATGTTTCTCAAACATGCATTGCTATTTTTCCCTCTGAGCTATTTATGATCACTCAAATCACTGTATCAAGAATCCAATCATTTTATTTTCCTCTACAAGTTCCTCTATCTCAATCAACTCCAGTTACTATTCCCTATGAAGCTTTAGTTGACTTTGTGAAATGAAATGACTTTTTGAATTAATCATGGCCAATAAGATTCCAAAAAGAGAACCTGTTGTTTTTTAGGAGACCCTTTGAGATGTAATAATAACTGAAAACTGTCTTTCTAAATATCAATTGATCATGGAAACTTGCCAACCCCCAAAAAACTCTTTTATGCAAGTCTCTAAGTGATCTGGTCAAGAAATCTTATTGAAAGACACTTATTAGAATAGAAACTGCTTACCATAGTGACTGAGATATATCTGATGAAATTTAGAAATTCATTTGTAACTGACAAGTCATACAATGGCAAAAGACAATCATGGCATATGATCAACAGTAAAGACCTCTATGATTTTATGAACAGTGTCAAATCACTATTCATACTTATTTAGGATTGATGCATATAATAATGTACACAACAAAGTATGATGTTATACAGTATTGTGAACAATGTAGAACACTTCTCTAGTTTTAAGTTTGAGTTAACAGATCAAAACTTAAATCCAATCCCTTAAAAATAGAGAAATAAATAAATAAATAAGTTAAAAAATTGAAAATTCATTTTCTGTTAAGTTGTCTGATAAAAATATCTTTATAATGCCATCTGTTCATTTAATTACAAATACAGGTTTCCATATTGTACACAATGTTTAGTGACATTCTACTTTGTAGTGTAAATTTCTTTATGTTATTGAACCTGACACCATTCTAAACAAGAACCTTCACAAGTTCTAAATGACTGCTGAAATCAAAGGAAACAGTCAAATTACCAGATTGATCAAATTCAGATTGAAACAGAGTTCT
This sequence comes from Sepioteuthis lessoniana, assembly GCA_963585895.1. Taxonomy (NCBI): domain Eukaryota; kingdom Metazoa; phylum Mollusca; class Cephalopoda; order Myopsida; family Loliginidae; genus Sepioteuthis; species Sepioteuthis lessoniana. The sequence continues at coordinate 34,321,791 of OY757925.1, forward strand.
GAGATGAATACAAATAATTCCCTACTTATAAATATTTTGTTGAATTTCTCAACAAAGAAATCAATTATGGGTAGATCATAGGATAGACTGGATTTGTTTAGCTTTAGTTAGGCAGCAAGTCTAGGAAAAGGAAAATCCTGAATTCAAACCAGCTTTACAAGTTGACTTTGTATCACATCCTGCTTGTGGTGGAAGGATTGAATTTTTAACCCAATCCTCCATTTTTAACCCAATATCTTCATTTAAAAGGACACAGTTAAATACTAAATGTTAAGAAAGAACTAGTTAAGTTTAAGTTTTCAATAATATCATTGACAATGAAAGTTGAAAAAGGCATTAAGTGTCAAATGAACAAAACCCTAGTAGTTTATATTTGAAACTATGTACCTGCCAATAGATCCATATACTCACAAATGAAACAGCAAGGCAAGAAGCCCTATCTGGGACATCTTCCAGATGAAATGTCTCTTAAACTTGACTTTTCATTAATTGACTGTCCTCAAGTCTTACTCCTCATAGATATTCTGAGTTGTGAAGCAGATTAAATAAGCATGAGTCATTAGATCATGAAATAAGTTCTACTAGCTGTTAAATGATCTCACAAACTCATCTAAGGTTTACCTTGTAGAAACGAAGTTAAGATATGAGTAACTTATTGAAAGGAATAGTGAAGATGATGCTATATCACAAGATGATCAACAGTTTTTGGCAAGAATGACATAATGAGATAACATTGTCTATTAAAGAAAAGAACATTTGCCAAATAACAAAACATTGACTCAAATGTTTAAGGAAATACCCCAAGAAAAATTACCCACACTCCAAAGAGTACATTGGCTTTAATAGCAAGAGTTAATGTTGAGACATAAAGCTAAACAATCAACCAGAATGGTTTATCCCTTACCACAGGGGTTTACTACACCCAGAAGTCAGACAAGATCCATATTGTCTTTAAATTCTCAGTAAAAATCTCTGAATAATTCCTTAAATGAGCATATATTGACTAGGTCTGACCTTACAAATACCCTTGTATCATTTGCAGAATGAGCAAGTGGCCATGTATGATGTGGAGCATGTTTTCACCAGTATCATGTAAATTCAAAGAATCAAGACTACTACAGGTACCTCTGGTGACAAAATGGTAGCAAAAAAGCCCCACTAAATGTGCTTTGCATGATGATTCCCTTCTTTAGTCAAGCTTGATTTTAATTGTAAGGAGATACATACGGCATAACAGTTATTGTTGTACAAAATGAACACAGCAACCAGATCCCAAATCTTGGGTGAAAAATCCACATTTCACTTCATACAAATTTTGTTAGAAAAAAGGTAAAAATCCATCTCTTCTCCTCCCCAGCTATGGGCAAATAGTAAGGTAGCTTGGGCTCTTTAGCTTTGGTATGGCAACTATTCTAGGAGAAGGAAATCAGAGTTCAAACCAACTGTACTCCTCTTAAAAAGTGACTTTGTTTTTCCTCCTGCCATAAATGGAAGAGTTAAGTAAATACATACAACAATTTTTATACTGATAGTGGTTTAGTAGGTGTGGACACGGAGGCAAAAGCTATCAAGCTGGTGAGAGAAGCCAGAGGCCTATGCAATACCAGGAAGCTCTACTTGCATAAATTCCTCACCAACACCAAGAAAATGATTGCAATAATCCAAAAGGAGTAACATGCTGAAGATGCAATGGACTTTGACCTGGCCTTAAGATAACCTAAAATAGAAAAAGTACCCAGGGTCCATTAGTACATAGTTGCAAACAAGTTCCTTTTCAAAGTACTACAAAAGAAAAATCCTTTCACTAAAAGAAGATTACAATGACTTCTATTTTTGGATCTGTCACCTCCTTCATTTTAGCTGGAGGAGGGAGGAATCCTACAAAGAGTGTGTCATAAGATGTGCTAGGACAAATCCCTTCCTCATGACCTCTGGTTGCATTGGGAGGCTTGGCTTCAAGGCCTTTATAATTCCTCTTTGGTAAATATACTGTTATGTGTCACTACAATGATGCCCAGTAATATGAAGTACACCATTTTTCTAATGCCAGAGTGTCTGGCTGTGAAGTTATGTTTACACCTCAAAGCTACAACCAAGCCTGGAGAAGCTTACAGTGTGCTTGTCATTGTTAAAGTAATAGTTGCCACAATAAACAACTTGACTTCCCAGCTGCAGTTGTAACCATAAATACTGGTGAGCTACTCAAGGGAGAACAAGAATTAGTTGTTATCAGTGAATAATACTGGACTGACTCTAAAGTTCTAGGTTACATTAACAATAATACAAAGCAGCTTCATGCATTTATAACCAATAAATTGCCAAGCACTGAATCTCATCAATGAAGATATATGGCTTACAAGCTGACGATGCTTCTTATAGACTCAAAGTAAAAGAATTTATAGAATTGAACAAGTTTACTAAGCTAACATTCTTTTGGCAAAAAGAACTCCCCAAAGAAGAAGAGATTAAGGTGGGAAAGATTTCAATGATGGGAACCAGAATTTCAAATGAGTGCAGGTTCACACCTTCAAAGAAAAACTTAAACATTGTGCAAAGGATGCAGAATGTCAGAAAGAACTATAAAAAAAGAATTCCAGAATGCTTAAAGAAAGAAAAAAAAAAAAACGCTGAACAGTATATAATCTGACAGTCAGAAAGGTTTTCAGTGAAGAAACTGAGTCACCAAAACAAAGAAGTGAAGTTATTTCAAACCAGTTCAGCAAATGCCCTTGGGAAAGGCATGAATCTATCTCTTTTTCCACAAGCTATGAGTAAATAGTTGGGCACACTTTCTTTTTAGCCTTGGAATGGTAACCTATTTAGGAGAAGGAAAACTCTGAATTTAAACCAGCTTAGCTCTACTTAAAAATGACCTTGAGTAGCATTCTGTATGTGGTGGAGGGGTTTAGGTAAATGAAAATTATTAAAGTTTTGGCATGACCAGCAATGAAATTCTATATTTCCACAAAAAAATGTTTTGTTTTTTTTTTTAAATAAAGGAAATAGAGAAATAAGGATCTTTTACTGAATCATTTTAGAATGAAAAAGAACTATAGAATAATAACCTAAAAAAATAAATGAAAAAAAATCTGCAAAGATAATTTGGAAAAATAAAAACAAATGAAACAATATCAAAGAAAAAAACAATAAAAATATAACCCTCCTTGGCATTATGGTTCCATTTAAGAAATTGTCTCTAAACTAAAAGTGTTGATCACTTCCACCAACCACAAATCTGCTTCTTTTTAAGTGGCACCTTTATTTCTAGAATTATATATCATTTATTCAAAAGAAAAGAAAAAATCTAAAGAAAACTTATTCTTCTGTAAGGGTAATGTCTTATGTGAATAAAGACAAATAAGAATTCTTTATTTGGGTTGAATATAAGATATTTCTTTGTCTAAGTTAAGCATTTGATAATGTACCTTATCAATCCTAAAACTTGATTGAATATTTACTTTATTGAGTAAAGCATGTTATAAGACTGATATTTTTATTAATCACAATTTTTTAATTAAATTCTAAGCCTTATAAAAACTAGAATAAGCAAATGGTAATGTATACAATAAGAATATTCTTACTGCATTGACTTAGTTACAGTAATTCATTAATACTAAAGTTGTAATGTAATTCTAAAAACAATGCCAATAACAGAGTAAGTTAGAAATTGTCTAATAAAGTAAATGAAAATAACATGTCTACATAAAACTTATAGACAGTAGGAAACTAGATGAGTGGTTATTAAAAACAATATAAAATTTCATATTGTGAATACTCAAACTTACCAGTGATGTACAATATATAATTCATTTGTTATAAGTTTGCACATGATTCATAATTAAAAATAACAGATAAACTGACTCTGGTAAATATGTTTCTATATATTTCTTTTAAAATATAGAAACAGCAGACTCAATGTAGTTTAAACTTTTATGAAAGAGAATTTGATAAAAAGCAATGACAGGAGAAAAAACAATTACAGGAAAAAGAAAAAGAAGTTCTGTTGAATCAAATTAGCACACAAGGAATTCAAACCCAACTACCGTGCCATTTTTACTAAAATTACTATTATTAATTAAGTGCTATTTATTTTTTAAAAAAGGCTTAACTAAGAACTACAATCAGGAAATGGTAGGAAGACAATTGTGCACATACTGACAAGCATAAAATATTTGAGAGTCAAACAAAAAAAAATATTTCCATCATGTTTTGTTTTCAACAAAGCAATATAATTAAAAACATTTTTTATCAATTATAAAAAGACTCCCCTCCCCCAATGAATATTCAAAATTTTGAATTTTAAAATATATATTACATAAACCACCAACAGAATGACTTGAAGCTTAAAGTAAATTGCAATTTAAAGTAATCTGAAATATATAAATCATGAAAGAAAACAGAATTACATGAATGAAAAAGAGTCAGATTTAGTGGTTATATGTTTGAATGGCTTTTTGTAAGAAATGCTTACAGTCCAACCTCTTCATTTTACTACTTTTAGATTTTTTTTCTTTATATTTATTATTAGTTTTTCATATTAAACTAATATCATAAAAAGCAGATTCTCTAAGAATGGATTTAAATGTCACATTTTAAGATAGAGAGTATTTTTTAATATTTGCTTTTATTTACAATGGAAATTTTTTTTTTTGTTTTTATAGTAATGTTTTTGTCAAAAAGTTAAGAAAATTTTTTTTAATAACATTATACAATTTGAAGCCTCCCACATCCCAATATTAAATAGATATATGTATTTGATGCACTGAAAAGAAATCAGTATGATTATGTACGTAGAATGTATTTAATATACCATTAAATATTTTTGCATACATATTCAAGTCTAAAACAGTGTCATCAAAGGACCATTACTTACTTAAGGCTAAAAAATGTATGCAAAGACTAAAATGTCACAGAAATGATTTCTTCATTTGGCTTCCAAATATTGTACATTCATTCTTTCATTTTGGAACTAAATAACTTTAAACATGAATAACTGAGTGAAAGAGAGAGAAGAAAAAAAGTGTCTATAGAAACCAGGAGGAATACAAGAGGCAAGGAATTTCATAGGGAGGTTTCTTTTTTTCTTTTATGGATCTAATATTGCATTTATTTTCTTACCATAACCCATGGAAACCAAATCATTTCACTGATAAAGGAGTGTGAATTGTCTGATGTGGAAATCCCCAACTGAAAAATTAGTCATTTCTGTTTATATTTTCTGAAATGACAGATCTCAACAACATCAACATTCAAATACATAAATAAATCGAGAAAACAACAAACCTTAACCATCAAATTGCAAGACATAAAGGATAAAAGTAACCCTTAAAAACATGATCATATGCAAACAGGATTTGATCAATCAATAAAAGAGTGACTTAGATGTTCTTTAAATCAAGCATGTTTTCTGGAGATACTTTTTATCTTTTATATCAACAACAGCAACTGCCAAACACTGGGAAAATGTTGTACAATCAGTAAAAGTAAAAACAGTCTTGGACTTCAGAAAATGAGAGGGGTGAAGAAAAGGAGGAGAAAGAAGAGAAAAACCAAATAAATACAGAGCTGCAAATGTTTTGGGGTTCCTGTATATTAATAAAAAATACAAATATAGTTTGAAAAAAAAGTGTTAGCCATGAGTAGTCTGCTTTCAAAATGTAGTTGAGTAGAAGACAGGTGGGAAATGCATTTCATAAATATATTCATGAGAATTGTCGGGTTATCTTAATGATAGTAGTGGTATATGCCATAAACAATTTTCAGTCAGAAATATATAGCAATCTGACAACTGCATTCTGGGAAAAACAAATGTTCCAATTACTATAAAATGTGGCAGTCGTTTTGCATTTGAAATTTTCCCTTGTGACTGACTGTCTGTGAATGCTGAACACTGGAAATTGACTTTAGATATTGAAGAACCATATGTGAATTAACAAAGTTTATTCACTATATTGCCATTTTAATATGTCAAGCTTATTAAAAAGAACAAAAACTTGTGGTTAGTTGCAAGGTTTCATTTTGCCAAGTTGATTAAAAAAGAAGAAAGGTGACAAAAGTGGGAATGATAAAACATTTATAATGGTAGAAAATTTAAAATTCAAGGCTTTATTCATGACCAAATTTATGGTGGTAAAAGATAAATAGATGAGAGGAGAGAAGGCAAAAAATTCTACAAAAAAAAAAAAAAAAAAAAAAAAATGGTGGTAGAAAGCAAAAATAACTCTGAATATTTTGGAAGCAGATATATAATCAAGCAAAGAAAGACAAGTAAATACAGATAAAGAATACTTCAAATGAACAAAGAAAATAGAAGCTGAAGTTTGTTGCAGAAACTTGACCAAAGGGATAAGTATTTGGAAAGTTGTAAGATACTCAGGACCCTTCTTAAATTAGACAAGAAAAGAACTTAAAAAAAGGGCCACAAAACTAGGAAAATGATGATAATGCATCAAGTTTTGCACACAAGAGATGATCTTGATAAACTCTAAGTGAAAAGAGTAGAGAATAGGATTGGATTGCATTGACACTGCAATCAATTAATTTAAAGGTTACATAAATGATTAGAAGAATAGGCATTACAATAGCCAAAAAACTGCAACAGAAACAAAAATGAAAATCTAAGTAAAAAGAAAAACAATTGTATAAGAATTTCAAAAGACAAATTAAAGGAATTATAGAAGAAATAACATAAAAAGCTAGATATCTTACTCTGCTGGAAATTTAAAAAAAAAAAAAATAATGAAGCATCAAGATAACAGTAATTCAAATTAGAGTCAGTGCCCTGGGAATCCTCAGAAACTTAGAAAAATGTTAGGAAATCTAAAAGAATCATAATTATCAAGACAAATGCAGACATGCAAATGCAGCTGAAATACTGAAATTTGCTGTCATTTGATCTCGAGTGGAAGCCACTAATCACTAGTAATGTGAAACCTCAAAATAATAATGATAAAAACAAAAGATAAGAAATGAAAGATAAAATTGTTGAAAGAAAAATAATAGAAAGAAGGAAAATAAAAGAGTAGAAAATAGAATATGGACAAAATGGTAGGAGAGAGGGAGAGAGAGGGGGGAATGAAGAGTAAAACTTAAAAAAGAAAACTAAGTTTCTTTCTTTAAAATATATCTATAACTGTAAAATAATTTTCTTAAAACCTTTCACAGCAATATTTAAAAAAAATTTTTTGTGCTTCATTTTCCAGCAAGAAAAATAATTGTTTAAAAAAACATAACTTTAAAATTTTTAAATTAGTATTTCTCAATGGAGTCCTTGCACTTTCCCTACTCCTGTGAGGTATTAAGAATCACAGCAAAACATTTAGGTCAAATTCAAAAAAATCTAGTATCATCAATTTATAAAGATTATGAACAACTGCAGAACATATTGATGAAAGCAATCATCATCTTTTAAATAAGCAAATGAAACTATGATTTGGAAGTAGTAGAAACAGCCAAGTGTTTTCAGTGGGTGTTCCCCCCACCCACCAAAAAAAAAACAAAAAAACAGCCAGGAAAAGTTACTTTGAACATTCATAAAATGTTGTCTATTTATCTATTATTGTTTGTTATGCCTCCTTGAACATCTCCCTTTTTTACTGTAAACCTTTTTAAAATATCTTTGCACTGAACATATACAAACAATATTAATACAGCATCTACATACAGGTAAAATTCTGTTAAACAATTCATCTGATAGTTCTCAAAAATGTCCTCTTAATTTTTTTTCCCTTACTATTATTTCTGAAATCTTAAAATTGAAATTAAGATATAACAATAAAAACTATTGAAGCTGCATCCATTAGGCAGAATAGGTGGACCAGCAAATGCAACTTAGTATGAAATTCAGCTATATTTGCATTTGGTATATTGCAAGAAATTTCATTATATTCACACATGATAGTGAAAGAATTGAATAATTTATCATTACAGAGTCAAGCAATCAATTAAATATTTTTATATTGAAAAGAATAAACCAAATTGCACTTCATAAATAAGATTTCTTAAGTGTATCAGTGTATCTCTAGTCTAAAGATTAACAACATTGTAAAAATATTAAGCAAGAACGCTTCTTAGTAAACTGAGTGCAATATCTGACACCAGTTTATTCATTTTTTTTTTAAATCTACATTTACTTTCTTTTTTGGCCTGAAAGATCATTCTTTCTTTTCAAAAAGATGTTTCTTCACACATTTATTGTATCTTTTCTTCTTAGAGGAAATCTGAACTTGGTTCTTGCAAAAAGAATTGGACAAGCACATGCAACAAAAAATTAGCACTTGGTCCTTCCAGAAAACACTTGGCTTTCTACTAAACCAGAAAAGGAAAATAATAACCACATGACACATTTCCAGTATTGTGTGTGTGTGTGTGTGTGTGTGTGTGTGTGTGTGTGTGTGTGTGTGTGTGTGTGTAAGTTTGAAATAAAATCTGACTGTATGAGAAAAGACAGCCAACATGGAAAATCAAATTGTCAGATTTCACTATAAGGATAGCTTCTTCAGAAATCAATTTTGCAAAAATGAAATTGACATGTGACAAATGTCCAATTTTTTTACTTTTTTGTATTATAACATTATATTAAATACTATATGGTTGTAGTTTCATTGATCAATTAACTGCTAGATTTCAACAATATTTATCTTGTCATCATCAAATTAATACTCAAAGAATGGAGATATTAAAACACAGACCAAAAAAATGAAACAAAACAATTTAAATAAAGTTTTACAGATACAGATTATATTGAATATTTAAAAAAAAGCACATTTATTCTCTTATTACATGTAGATATTCTTTTTTGCAAAATAAAATTAATTTATGAAGAAGCTATCTTTATATCAAAATGTCAATTTGATTTTCAGTTCTATCTTCCTTTCCTTATGTAAATAAATTTGTCAATGAGTTTATATATAGACATACTGGGTAGACAGTGTTTAGGTCCCATAGAGTAGATATAATATGATGATGATTGAGAAAGGATGTACATAACAGATGATTTCTTTTGATATAAGAAAAAATGATATATGCTTGAATCACAAAAGATCAACAGATAGTAAGATAGTTGATGTAAGATCTGCCTCTTGTCACCTACCATCATTGGCCCTTGAATCAAGACCATTTCTTCATTTGAATAAATATCAGCAAATAAGAAATAAATGGTGTGCGCACAGGGTGGGTTCAGTATGGTGTGCTATTAGGGAAGCAATAATTTAGTGCATATAAATGTGAAAATATACAAAACTAAAAAAAAAAACAATTCAAAATCTGAAGTCTTTAATAATATTTTTTTATAACTACTTCTTTCATAAAAACAGTGAATAGTTTAATTAATTTCTCAATTTATCATATTTGTTCTATTTAGAATATGTCTTTATAACAAGCTTGAGTTCTGAACTCCTGAGTCTAAATTTACCTTCAGCCATTTGCGTGCGATCTCCTCATGGTAAACTGGTGCTATGGTGTGATGGGAAAATAAAAGTACTACTAGTATACCAGTGTAATGGACTTAAAAGGTTGAAGTTTCCCCTCACCCTAAGAAGAGCATTTTAGGGAGTCAAGGTCTAGTATCAATTAGGTTGAGCTTTGTTATCTCAAAAAAAAAAAAAAAAAAAAACATTCAAAAGAATCAACCTTCTTGACTTTAGTCTGTTTTAGTTTATTGAACAGTATATCAACTCCATATAGATTATTTAATGCTAAAATTTGATTCATTTGTAATCATTTTTATAACACTTTTTTTATTTGATTGTGATAATCATTTGTTTGTACAGTTATATAGATTCAAGTATTCCTATTTGATGATAATAATTTGCAAGCAATGATATGGCTTCAAGTAAATAATAATAATAATAATAATAATAATAATTCTTAGTAAACAACTAGAGCTTCAAGTAACTATTCTTAATACAAATTACACAGTTATATGGTATTAAGTATTTCTATCTAATACAAATAATTTCCAATCAGATCTGTTTGACTCATAAATGGGACCCTACCAGGTACTACCACTCCAGGTCAGGAGTGGACCTCAGACTAATGATAATGAAGGGATACTTCATACTCCCCAGAGTTCCAGAACTGGAGCCTCACCATCAGATACAGTTTAGTGTCGAACCCAGGACAACTCTTAATTGACGTTTTTTATCCCAGGTACAAAGTTTAAATCATTAAATGGTAAATTTCACAGTAATCTTAAAATAGTAACAACAGATTAATATTTAATTCCAAGAAAATGAAAGTTCTATATAACTCTTTACAGCAATTCTTCCAATACTGAGCTGAATATTACTGCCTATTAATTTGAATCATTAATATCCCAAATATCATTCAGACAATTCCTTTGTATTTTTAATGTTGATACTAAAATGTTTCATATGGTCCATTTTATACATTTTATCAGATATATAATCCATGAGAGGAAAAACATTTATCATAAGTTTTTTGAAGAAATAAAATTTTATACATCTGATGAAGGATAATATCAAGACTAGAAAATATGAGTTCGATCTGCCTTTTATGTTCAATCCCTGGTTCAGACAGTGCATAAAAGTCATATATACTGACATGAATCCATTTCTTCTCCTTACAAGTTATATGTAAATAGTAGGGTGGACTGAGTCCTCTAGCCTTGTAGATAGGCAAACTGGTCTAAAAAGAGAAAAGTTTAAAATCCAAAAACCAGGAACTGGAGTCCCTAAGGCAGTTTGATGTCTTCAACCTCATTCTGGCAACTCCTTTGGCATGTTGTATAGCACCTTGTGTTGCATATTGACCCTTGGCTGAGCTGTCAAATAAGAGATGCACCTGTGTAAATATCAGGTGCATCCGGTCGAAGATATCAGGGTATCACCTTGACTGTGGATGGGTTGAATTTGGTGCAATTGCAACGCCACAGGAAGCAGGTAGGTGTCAAACAATTATATAACCTGGCGTCACAGACAGTTCGAGTTAGTTGGAGTCAGGCAGTTGAAGTTCGAGTTGCAGTTCGAGGCAGTGAGAACCAGCTCCCAGCAGAAGGCTGGGCCCTCAGGACCCCCAGTTGAGCAGCCAGTAGAATGAGAAAGAAGTGCTGCTAAAGACAGAGGAACTTGGGGTCAATATGTTGCAGTCTGTCCAGTCTCCAACTCACCTCTCACACACAACCCTTTCCAACCATTATGAATAAAGTGTGAAAGGTATATTTTTCTAAAGAAGTGTGTTCGTTCATCATTATTGCCGGTTATGTTTCTGCATGTATACGTGTATAGTTGTATATGTATTACGGCTATGCAACATTTGTGCTTCCCTTGAAAACATTGGTGTTGTGAAGAGAGGAAACCTGCAGCATGGGTAACTACTGATCTAACATATGACCAGATTCAGGCCTGCACTATAATCTGAGAGGAAATTCATAGTTTTGTGGGAATGATGTCTGCTATAATTCTGGATCAGTAGAAGAGGCAGACATGACATCTCAAGGAAGAATTAACCAAAACAATATGCCTTCTAAGCCATGAACAATGTATCCACATCGACTGAATAAAGTGTCTGGTTTGAAATTCCCCAAGAGGATACTGACTACCACAGCAGAAGAGATAATAATACAATAATGATATAATTTTTTTTCTTTTTCTTCAACAAATAATAAAGATGTTCTAAATAAAAGCAGTTTAAGTAAGTGGATCTATTATGATTGTTATAGAGGTCTGATCAAATGATGGATAGTGTATTTCAGCTGAAAGTATTGGTTCACTGTTCAAATGGAAACAAAAAGAGGAAATGGCAAACTATGAAAAACATCTTAAACCATAACAGTATTCAACACAGGGTTTAACAGTTCAGAATATCAACAAATAAAATAGTTTATAGATATTATCAAAATACAAAACAGAAACAAATTAGTTATAACAAAAGAATGTACCTAAGATTATATATATTTTTAAAACTTCTTAAATTTAAGATTTTTTTTAAAGTTTCACATTAATCTATTAATAGATTCTTTTTCCCCTGTAAATAAAATATGATGTATGCATCTCATCAAGGAAACCCTATTTATTCACCAATTAGAACTTTTAAAAATGTGTGTATCATTTTACAGATTTACAAGGCAGTGAGTTTTAGATGCAATGGTCAAGGTGAGTGATATAAGTGAAAAATGGTTGTGAATGGCTTACACCATGATTGAGGCTCGTTCAATGCTGAGAATGGTAATCCAGGATTTTGTTTGATGTTGGGGAAAAACACACAGAAAAAAAATCAAAGAAAGAAATCAAGAAAGCAGCAGAATCACTTGAAACAGAAAGGACAAACAAATGGAGGAGGTAAGGTGCCCCTACCTGCATGACAATTCCAACCTATACCAGGTGAGCATGGAGCAACAAACAAGTGGTGATCAGTCAGGATACAAGCATTTAAAAATGGGATGAGAGAGAGAGACAGAGACAGAGAGAGAAAAAGAGACAGAAAGAAAGAAATGATTTTTAGGCATTCAATGCTAACAACTAGGATAAACAGGTCAAAGTTTCTAAAGCAAAAAAGCTACGAAGGGAGATAATCACATCACCAGTTTATATGTGGTTGAGTAGAAGAAAAAGAAAAGAGGAAACAAGAAAATACATCTAAACCCACAATAAACTACTACCCCTGTTTTCTACCTACGGACCAGTTTAATCTGGCCAGACAGGGGTTAGCTGATAAAAGTTATACATGATCATCTGATAGTGGTTAAAGTTTATGGTGGGAAGATATTTCTCTTTAACCTCAATACATAGCAAGGGGATCTTTGTTAAAGGTTCAGGATGAGATCAATAAGCCATTGTAAGCCATTTAGAGATCAACAAAGATGACATGCCTGAATGTTTTTAGTCATTTAATGAGGGAATACTGCATGCATATCCAATGAAGTTAATGGATATAGACATATATCAAAACCTACAAATAACATTTTAAAATACAATGCAATTTGTAGAACAAATATTCCAAGTTAACAACTTTGATGTCAAATGCAAAAATAACAAGAAACATCTTGATTATAATTCTAAATATTTTCTGCTCTTTTTCAATAAAACTTCATGATTGATCCAAAGAACTTTAGAATGTTACTGTCAAAAGCATGACATTAAGAAAAGAAAAAAAATGATAGACATCATAGTTTGAAAAACATTTTTCAATTTGTTAAAATCTGTGTTCAAAAAGACTTTAACAATTAAAATATACAGCATTGTGATTTTTATGTTTAAGCAGATTATTAGTATAAAAAAATGGAATGATATACACAAATTAATTCAACAAAATACATTTCAATACATAATGTCATCCATATATCAAATTATATATATATATATATATATATATATATATATATATATATATATATAAAGTAAAAGCTTGAAATTTATCAGGATATAATTTGTAAATGATTTACATATGAATATACTTGATTAAATAGAGTTAAAAGGATAATTCACAGAAAAGAATGTAAGTATATAGATTTGCATATTGAAATATAAAATATCATTAGTGTATTTCTTAAGTTCTGAGATTAAATATTTTCCTTATTTCAGATGTTATTCAAGCCAGCATCAACATCATTGTTCTTTTTGACACAATGTTAAAAACAACTAAGATGAAAAAAGCTAAAAAATATATGAAATAAGGATTTATATACATAAAAATGAATAGACAAACATGTGATCTACAAGAAAAAAGGAAGAATAATAAATAAGTGTCATCATCACAGACAACAGATATAAAAAGAAAATAATATCTTTACACAATCACAGCAAATATTCATACATATTTGCAAAGAAAAATAATGACAAAAACATTTCGGATCTCATTTAATAATTTCTGGCTTTTATACAGTATCTTGCAAAAGTCTGGACCCTCTTCCTCCTCACAAATTATGAAAATAATTTTTTTTACTAATTTAAAGATGCTACATTCTATTCTTCCATGCAGAAACTTGCTAGATAATATATATTAACCTAAATTTTAAAAAATTAGTGTCAATAAGTATACTTTTTAAATCACTATCATCACTTAGGAAGGCATTGATGATTGTTAACTTCTGTTTGAGTTTGAGTTTTGTTTAAAAGCATATTAACTTTTGTGGTTATTTAATGCCAAAAGTTTATATTGGTTTTATCTTCCATGTGGGTTTTAGGGAATAGGTTATTATCATAGCATTTGATTATATTCGGTCAGATTTTAATGAAAAGGTTGATTTTTAAAATTTTTTTTTAGAAAACTCAAGATATCCTACTGAGTACATTGAGCATATTGGGGTGTCTTCTCTTTTGAGAAAGTGAGAGTGGGGGATGAAAAGTCTGGAAAGTATCACTTCTTTTCTTTTTCTTCTGTAATCTACCAGCTACTCAACAATGATATCTTGTATATGGTGGAGCTTGTTGTGTATTTGATTGTCCCATGATTTTCGCCTTTTGTCTTTCTATGAATTTGTTAATGGTTGGTTTTAGAACAGTGTATGGGATTTTTGTATTGGATAAATATGTCTTTCAAGAGGGTATTTTTTGCAGCTTTGTCTGCCCTTTTATTTTCATGTATACCAATGTGGTTTGGTATCCAGGTGAGAATGATGCTATTATTTTTAGAAAGATTGTTCATTTTGTTTAAGAGTTTTGGGATGACAAGAGTTGATGTTTCTTCATTCTGTAGTGTTAGGATGACCAAATTGGAGTTTGAGTAGATGATAAATTTGGAAGATTTACGGTAAGCTACAAAGTGCATATGATATGTTTCCAGACTTTTTTCGTATGGGCCCTTTTATTGATAGTACACACATGAAACTCTAGTCCCCTTCGAAGTAATCTCCTCCGGCTGCAATGCACTTGTTCTACCATTTCAACATCTTCTGGAAGGCCCCATGGAAGTCCTCTTGTGTGAGTGTATCAATGACCTTCATCACAGCCTCTTTCATCTCCTCAATTGTCTCATAACGACAGCCTCTGAGCTTAGGGAATAACTAAAAGTCAGAGAGAGCAAGGTCTGGACTATAGGGAGGGTGAGGAACTGTCTTGATGCCCATCTTGGTCAAATAGTCTGTGACAAGGATGGAGTTGTGGACTGGTGCATTATCCTGGTGGAAATGCCACTGACCCAATTTGAAGAGTGTTGGCCTCTTCTGATGGAATCTCTTCTTGAACTCCCTTAAAACCTCAACATAGTAACCCTAACCCTTTGGCCAATCAACTCTGGTCTATTGACTCCTTACTCCTCACACACCTCCCATCATCCCTCACAGACTCCCTGCCTTCTTTGAATCTCTTATGGTACTCAAAAACTGATGTTTGATTCATGCAAGATGCTCCAAAAGCAGTCTGAAGCATTCCATACATTTCTGTGACATTTTTTAAAACAGAATTTTATTGCATATCGTTCTTCTAAAGAGTCCTCACATCCAGATTTCATTTTTGAAATTCACCAGCTGTGACAATCAGGCTTTAGTAGGATGTATTCCAATTCCTGCTCTAACTGTTCATTTGAACCTGAAATCATAAAAATTGGTCAGTCATCTCATAAGATGTATAGCAATAACATACTGAATTTTCAAGAGTCTATGACAATTTTAAATGCCCATGTGAAAAAAGTCTGGAAACTTATATGCACCTCGTATAATGTTCATGGTGAGGTCAATAGCTTTGAAATCTGCACTATAAATTGAGGATTCATTTGGGAGATGTTTTAGCAGTTCTTGGTTTTGGAGAATGGAAGCACAACCAACTTTCCTTCCCTGTTTAGACCTAATTGTATAGATGTGGTGATGACCTGGGAATTTATTTTGGATGCAGAGGAATTTTCATTGGAAAGTGATGGGATGGGTTTTGGTTTTGGATAATTTGATAAGTTGTTATTTTACTGTTAGTTGATTTATAGTCCATGATGCAGTTTTGGAGAGAGAAAGAAATCTGGATTTCTCACTATGCCTTTTGATGAGTTCAGAGAGTTGAGGGGATGGGATTTTATTTCTAAATCATAAAAGAATTTCTGTTCCAACAGAATAAGTATTTTCGTAACTTCTACCAGTAGAATGCTGTTTGCTATTTTTTTAAATTGATTTTGGTTCGATCATGGAGCAGAGTGTCTTTTCAATAATGAAAGGGGGACAACTAGGTGATAGGAGTATCTTCTGTAGATTCCAGTACAATGAATTTAGGAAAGGGGGTCAAACCTAAGTCATTATCTGAGTCAGTTTTTACATGTTTGTACTTTAGTGCTTGTAATTTTTTGCTTGCTTCTCTTTTTTTTGTATCCATAGGGATTTTTAATAAGTTCACTGACTGTGCTCTCCACCCACCATGGAGCCCAATAAAGGGAAATGTCAAGGGGGAAAACTTTTTGCTTTGGCAAATCAGACAGTATACTCACATAGAGGAAAAGAACAACAATCTGGGATCTCTAGGTTTTCAATCCCAAGATGACTACTCACCTATTGATTGAAAGAGAAACATTGGTTTATCTTCAGCATGAAGCCACCACTTTCTGATTCAGAATTTTTCAAGAAAAAATATTGCAAGACTCTGAAAGGGCTTGATGTGACCAACTAATTGATCAGATTGTGCCTCTTAGACCACCTATCTAGCCTATCAAGAGCCAAAGTGGAGTGTTGCTAGTCATATGGCCCATTAGGTAATTAGGTTACAGACTGCTCAGCCACTAAGATCCCATCCTAAAGCATCAAAGTTGTCCTTATTGTCCTAATCCCTCTACAGAGATGCAGCTGGCATATTCTACTGCCCCATCTAACAGGGCAGGTTGACTTCTGTGCATAAAGTAAGTAAAGTTGGCAACTGTAGTCCAGGGCTACCCAAAAGGTCCCTTTTCAATAGCTACTACACCGAGGTGTAGGGAAGGGTGCTACTCCTTTCCCTGGATTACTCCACTTTACCCTTGAAATGTACCTCATAATGCTGAGTGTTAAGCAAGGAGGTATCAAGTACCACATTTTGAGTCTGGTATGACTGAGATTGAACCCCAGTCTCCTGGGGCATTGGTGAACACTCTACCACTAAGCCAATGGGCCGGTCATAAATTGAGTTTATTCTTTCAGATGATTTATCATGGTCATTTTCATTGACACAATCTTTCTTTTCATAATATTCTGCAGATCTTTTACTTGATTGAGGTCCAGCAAGTGGTTCTATTTTACATATGTGTAGCAGTATGACATGAATCACTATTCAGCATAAACTGGTACTGCTTTTTATTTACAGGAAAGATAATCGATGTGATTCCAAGACATCCAAAAATCTCTTTGAATCTATAGTCACTTTTGATGGCTCAAAATAAAATCCTTTTCAACTTTTACCCAAGTTTATGATAAAAGGACTACAAAAATTTGAAACAGCAGATTTTCATTTCTTCAATTTCTGACACACTTACTTATGACTTTTTTCTTCACATTTCAAATCAGATAATTGCTTGGTATTTCCCATCCTGAATGTAATATAACCAGAAGATAGTTGACAAGATTCTAAAATTGAATAATAAAATACTTAATTCATGAAATGCAGTGGAAATCTTCAATGTAGAGAATAAGAAAAGTGGATCTTTTCTAAATGCAATTGTCAAAGAAAAATTACCAGGTTTCCAACTTTTGGAAGATACTGTGTACAAAGAATATACAGTTAAACTGAAGAGAAATGTATTTTCTTATTTTATGCTCATTACCTGAACTTGTATACAAATCATGAATGAAATTTGGTAAACAGGAAGCCAAACATTTACACATGCATAAGATAACTTCTTAAAGAGAAAAAAAAATCAGCAACAGCAGCAAAAAGTCACTCAAGGAAGTTACACTCAGAACTTTAAAAAAAAGCACTTCAGATTAAATGACAATTGATGTGGCTAAATAGTGGTTGTTTTGTTTTTCTCTCCTATAAGAATTTCAAAAATTTAAATTATTTTTTTATTTTCTGCTAAGTATATAAGATGCCAAGAAAGCAGTCAATAGAAGTCAAAGAAAAGGATATAGATGCAAGAAAATTAATCTGAATTACTTAGGAAGCCATTTGTTATACTCATGGATAACAATACCAAACGTTTATTGCAATTAAAATCAGTCATTAAATGAATTACAAATTATCTTCATATATCATGATATGAAGATAATTTTCAATTTCATGATTTATTCTTAAATTCATAATGAAAAGTTAATTAAAACAATGAAATTAATAACATAACAATGAATGAAAATTGTTCTGATTTTTATATCCTTAATGTAATCAGCTGATTGTTATTGTTAACTTCATCATCATGATCAAAAAGACATTGCCTCAAATTGATCACAAGAAACAGCTTCCTCTCTATATACCTATATCAATTGCTCTGCATATTTAAATTCTGACATTTTCAGATTAATGCCTTAATATAATTTAAACCCTCTTCTAAGATAAAACATTATCATTCATCAATTTTTGATGAGTATTTCTTTTATCTGAATTTTGGTTACTTCTTATCACAACTCTATTGTCATTGTACAACCATTGGTAAACAGTACAGATCAGAAACGAAGGATAAACCTCAAGCAAAACTTGAACTCATACCCATTTTCCTTGGAAGGCTAACCTTTTCTAACAGCTATCTAACTGATTAGTCTACAAAGGCCAACCAGTTTCAGTAATTCAAATGTAACCATATAACATTTATTTTCCTACACACCTGAAAATTTACGATACACTAACATCTTTTGCTTTAGATCAAAGAATGACAATTTGGAAATTATAATAAAAAAGCACTTGAATTTAAGAAGAAATAAATATTTCTCAAAAATAGATAACTGATAATGCTTTAACAAGTTAATGGTTAAAATCAAAGATTATGTATTAATAGGATTTGAAATTTAGGTCTTTACTAAAGAGCTATGATATTTTTCTTGTTTTAAATAAATTTTAGAAATGAAATTAAATTTAAGATAAAAATTTAAACTTTTTATGTCTTCATAGCAATGATTCAAATCGAAAAGATGGTCAAGGCTTTAAGAATGAAACACTCAGAATTGATATTCTATACATCAACATATTCTATGGTATATGCATTTCTGTAAATTGTCCTTGTAGATTTTTTTAATGTACATGGTTTTTAACCATCTTTCGTGAATTTTTTTTTTTATGGATATGACTTATAAATAAAAATTTCTTTGCTTGGTTTTTAACTATAGTCTCCAAAGCTAATGAATCAATTATGATTGAACTTGGCACGTGAACTTTAACGTCAAGGATTATCTAAAAGGTATTTGAACTACCTAAAATATTTTGGCTTAGAATTTATCAGGAATGTCTAATTCATCCATTAAGTAAATAAAATTGGCATCTACGAGTACTCACTTCTCATGCATGGGGCAGTTTTCAAAAGTTTTTGTAAATAGACCTGGATAACTTGTTTAAAATTGATCAAGATGATAGAATTCATCCATTAAGTAAATAAAATGTGGCATCGACAGGAGCATCTTCTACCCCTGTAAAAATATTTGCTATGAAAACTGATGCATCATTACTGGTGAGTCTTTCTCTGCCTTATATATACATTATTCAACTGACAGAGATGTAGTTATTCACAGCAAATTCTCATGATTCTTGCATAAACATTCCAATTAATCTAGTCAAGAAGAAAGTCATTTTTTTTCCTTTAAAAGAGGAAATAGACAAGTAAAAATTCTAATAGAAAAATAAATAAAATAAAGAGTAGAATTTTTAAAAAGCTTCAATTATAAAGGCGAGTGTGTGCATCCAATTTTTAACAGCTAGTTTTAAAGGATGGTATTAGCAATAATAAAAGGAACAATGTATATTTTATGTGCATAAGAAATTCTTAATGAAATGACAATTTTCTATTCTGTCCGAAAACCAGAAGTTGGAATTAAATAAAATTTTTACAGAATGATGGCAGCAGTTATATGCAAATGCTGTGTAAAAACTGTAAGGTTCTGACAAAATGGAAACAAACTGCAGCCATTTGCATGAGAAACATGATTACTTCAGTGTTCCAGATTATTAACAAATAACTTCATAATTGTGCAATTATGGCTCGCAAGTATGACTTGACCACTTCTAAGGAGTCTCTTATAATATCTGAAATTGCAAAATGTAAATTAACATTAAAAATATCCAAAATAATTGGAAGATATCACCAAACTGAAAAAAATTGTCACAGCTGCCTACAAGGGTATGTAAGAGGGCCAATAAAGGTCACTTGAGGGTTGTTTTCCAACGTTCTCGGTTGCAAATTAAATGTGAAGTTGTTAATAACCCGGGCTTGACATGCAGAGAACTTTTCAGATGCACTGGAGAAACAACTGTGTCCAGAACTACTCAATGTCATCTTCTGGATGAGGTCAGGACATTAGCAAGACTGGTGACAACACCTCTATTGACAAAAATACATGTACAAAAGTGTCTGAAATGGGCAGAAGATAACATGAAGGTCAATTTCTCCTCAAAGATTTTGTTGATGGATAAATATTGTGCAATTTTTTTTTGCTCTGATAATTGGTGCAAAGGATGGGTTGTAAGCAGTCAAGATCATCAACACTTGAGAAGTCAACAAGGAGGAGGAGGTATCATGATATGGGCCAGTATTATTGGAGGTATCATGGTTGGTCTGAGAAAAGCACCTGATGGTATTAAAATGATTGCATTTGCTTATATGTAGCCTTCCTGAGAGAGCACCTTGAACCTTGGTTTCAAAAAGAGCAAAAGTTCATCTTCAGGAGATAACGTTCCCATGCAAATAGTGCATACATCTACAGAATACCTGCAACAATTGGGCTTCTATGGACCTCAGAAAATGAACTATCAGGGCAATTCTACTGACCTAAACTCAATTGAAAACTTGTGGAGCATCCTGAAGCAATGATTTCATAAAAATGGACACCCATTTAGAAGCAAGAAAAACATGTGGTAGGTAACAGTGAATGAATCACATGGAATTTCATCAAAGAAAATCCAGGAATTGACATGTTCCAAGGATCAGCACCTATCCAAGTCATTTCAATAAAACCAAGTATCCTTTATCAACCAGCTCCACTATCATTTTTTAACTTTATTTACTTGTAGATTTCTATTCATTTTATATTGGTTACTGTATGTAATCCAAAACAATCTGTATATAAAACAAAGTTGTTTTTTTTAACAGTTATAATTTAAGTAAATGAAATAAATGAAAATAGTTTCTGTATATTTTAGTGGAACTTCACAATTTTTACACAGCACATGCATATAACTGTTACTATCATTCTGTAAAAATTTTGTTAAATCCCAAATTGTACTTTTTGGATAAAATGGAAAATTGTCACCTTATTAATAATTTGTTGTGTAGTGTATAAATTATACAAAAAAAAAAAGAAATAATTTGCTTGTCTTATGTAAAGAAAAATAAGAATATTCTTGTATAGGTTACTATTGTTTTAATAAAAGCTAAAGAGAAATCAACTGTGATTTTACTTTTACCCCATTTGATAAAAATAAAACAAAGAAATAAATGTGGTTCTAATAGACAAATACTATTAGTTTTTATACTATAAAGAGTAATGGTTTGAATAAAACTCCAAACAAAAAAAAATATTCATTGTTTTTTTTTTAATGTATTTGTGACTTTCCCAGTGTAACTTTTAAAAAAATGACATGCTTGTAATAAATTGAACCATTGAAATCTAAGCAATAAAACAAACCCATAATATAACAGTTTCTATCACAGTTTTATCTTAGGTATACAGAAACCATTTTATTTTTTAACCAACACAAATTCACATAAATAGAAGACAATGTTTGCTGTTACTATATTGCCATAAGGTGATTTCATAAAATATATCTTCATAACATATTTGAGCATTTTGAAATAAGGAGAAAAAAATTTAAATAATCTCATAAATGATTTTTTTTAAAGGAACCTATTAGCTTTAAGAAAGCACAAACTAACAAATAATTTAAACTATCAATTTTTGTTATGAAATGATCTAATGATATGTTTAAACAAGGCTCAAAATGAAAGCATCTGGTAACCTATCAACTACACTGGAAGATTTTGTTTTATAAATATAAAAATATTTGATAAAATAACATTCTTTTTTTAATACTATGTAAATATAACATTCACTGGAATTCCAGTGAGATGAAATACCATTTTGAAAATTTCTTATGTGCATATAATCAGTTGTTTTATAAAACCTTTTAAAACATAATGTCAAATCAACTAACTCGGCTTCTTAAGATTTATGCTAGGACATTATTCTTTTTTTAAATGGCTGTTAGAAATAGTTTAACAGTTTCTGCTTGTCTTTATATTAATCCTGTACCTATCAGGTGCATTGGTGTCAAATGCATCTACATAACCAGGCATGCAGGCTGAAAACTATACTCTACATCTTTTGCATGCCAGAATATTAGAAATACAATTATAATAGTACAATAGCAGTTTCATTGATAACAAGTGCAGCAGGCCTCTTTGATTATCAAAAGATGTATGAGGGTATATACAGAATCAGTAGATAAGTTAATTTTTTGCTACAGTCAAAAAAGATTGATATTTTTTTTGGCTGGGAGAGAGAGATATCTTTGCAATATGGTAATAATGAAACATTAATTTTCATTCAAACATTTACAGAGTGAAATAACAAGCAGAAATCAAGCATAGTTCCAAATTTAGAAGTTCATAAAAATACTTTATGCAATGTGTGTGAGAGAGAGAAAACATTAAAAAAACATATCAATAAACAAACAGAACAAAAAATGTAAAAAAAAATTTTCAAGTGTAAAGAGAATACTTACATTTTTCTTGAGAGCGTTGTATTTCTGTCGGAAGCTTTTCTTAAGGTATGAAGAGACAAAACCTCCTCCCATAAGATGTTGCAAAACGAGTCCAATATCTGGTAATGTGTAACGGTAACTTGATGGTACATGCTACAAATAAAGTAAAAGGAGGAAAAATTAATATATTTCTGGCAAATTTTTTACACTAGCATTAGCTGATGTTCTTTGGCTGGAGTTTGACAGCAAGTCTCCTGGGGTCTCCAAGACCCTTCTCAGTATTCCAATCTCAACAATCCTGTAGTTTGGAGGGTCTTGATTGGTCCCCCGATTTCCAACTGTGCCAACTACAATTGGCATCACTGTCACCGTCATGTTTAACAATTTCCTTAGTCCTCTGGCAAGATCTAAGTACTTGTCTCTCTTTTCCCTTTCATTGATTTTCACTTTGTGGTCTGGTGGAATGGCAAAATCCACTAGGTCAAGTTCTCTTTATTTTGTTAATTATCATTAGGTCTAGTCTTCTGGCCAGGATTAGGTGATCTGTTGATATCTCAAAATCACAGAATTTTATGCATCTAATTCTCTAGGACTGATTCTAGTTTGTGCATATACCATTTAGTAGTATGGTCAAAATTCAATTTCTTGCACAATTCCCATTGGATCACCTTCTTCATCCAGTCATGCCTAAACTAATACTCTTTTTGTTCTAGTTTGATATATTCCCATATTATATGATTAATCATTTTGTCTTTATTATCACATAACCAACACTTGCTATTCTGTTGCATATTATTGATTTTCACTCGAACAAAATTGGTCCTTTTTGCATTGTTTTCTGCTGCGATTAGAAGGGATTCAGTTTCTCTCTTAAGGTTTCCCTTCCATAGTCCAGGTTTTCTCATGTGAGATTTTGCCAGAATAGTAGTAGTAGTAGCAGATTATGATTTTTACGCTAGAACATTTTCAAATAAAGTAGATAAATAAATAAATAAATTATTAGTCAATAATATTTTCAGGTCAAATCCTGATGAAATAGAATTTTTCATTATGAAGAGTGTAAAGAGCATTTGAAAATTTCTTTAAAGAATTCATCATGAGTATGTGTTATTGTAAGTATAAAATGGATGGTATCACTAGTTTCATTTATCAGCAGTAATTTTATCCTTCTAAGTTAATCAACTGAACTTTGCATTTAAAATTACAGGTCTTTTGTCTCATATGGGATTATCATTCTGACCTGATCAGAAAGTAATAGCATTGATACTGTTTTTATAACGTTAATTGTTGAAATAATTTTCATCCTTTTGAAAGCAAGAAAAGAAAAAAAAAAAAAAACAACCTAAGAAAAACATAAGTAGAAAATGGAGCGGTACGATTTTCCTCACATAAAAACTATCGTAACGGCAGAGGCTATTCAAACTAAGGGAAATAACTCTCAAAAATTGCTTGGAGAGTTATTCCTCTTAGAATAAGTAATGGTTTAAACTATGACTTGGTGTGTATTTATCCAGCCACTTTAAAGGTTTTATTTTAAAACCTGGATACAGTTTGAATCAAATGGTAAATGCCAAAATAAATATATTAAAATTCATTATTTTATTTTTCCTGATGAAAGAAATTTTCTTTAACTTAGAAAAGATGATATGTAAAGGGGAGAAAGAGGGAGAAGTGAATGCTGTTACACTTTTAGATCTACTGTTTGGTCAAGTAGGGGAGTTATGAGAGTGGTTTTCATAAGTTCCTACTCAACTGCTATCTTTTTGTTAGTTACTATTGCATGCCAGGGATGATATAGGACAAAGCACAAGGGCATTAGTACAAAGAGAACATAAACAGTCTCAGGTGAAATTTAAATATAATTCCTTTTTGTTTTCCATTACTGGAAACTGTTACACAACCCAACAATTCTATGTATGTATAGGATTAAAGTACAAAAATTTATTGCAAGAGAAAAATTATCAAAATGTGGAAAATCATTTGAAAAGTTTGTTTGTTCAACAGTTTATGTGGTTGATGTTGTTTTTTACAAGTCATATAAAAAGTTCTTTTCTGTTAACTAAAGTGAAGTGAATAAACATTGAAAAACATCAAATATACTTATTCAAAAATTAATATATTTTTTATTTATTTATTGGAATATAAATAAATTTAAAATCTGAAAAATAAAATTTGTATAGAAAATCATGGGATTCACTCACGGCTGATGTAAATGGAGATTATTTATCAGAATTCAAAATGAAGAAAAAATTTACAAGAGGTTTCTTTTCGAATTTTTTTCAGTTAATGTCATTTAATAATAACAGAAACTATTTTTGGTTGCTTTAATATTCTACAATTTAGATGTAAAAAAAACAATAAAATTCAAATTGAAAAGGAAAAAAAAAAAAAAAAATTCTCAAAATGAAAATCTGATTAGCAGCATATGAATTCCTTATGCGTATTTAATGCCAAAATTTGATTATAATCATATTTTTGATATTCTACTGCATTTTTTTTATTACTCTATAATCATTTGTTCGAACACAATTACATGATATTAAGTATTCCTATCTAATGCAAATAATTTTCTCATGGTTGTCTGGTTTCAATTATTACTATCTAATACTAATAGTACATATACAGTTATATGGTTTAAAGTAATTCCTATTGAATAATAAATTGTTTGTACATAGTTATATGGTTCCAAATATTCCTATCTAACACCAATAATTTGCAGGCAATTAGATGGTTTCAAGTAACTAATAATAATCCTTAGTAATCAAGTAACTATTCTTAATACAAATAATTAGAATTCAGTGATATGGTATCAAGTATTCCTATTTAATACAAATGATTTTCAAACAAATCTATTTGATCCATAGATGGGACTCAAGTAAGTACTACCACTGCAAATCAGAATTGCACTGCAAGTTATGGCAATGAAGGAGTACCCCATCTTCCCCACAGTTTCAAGACTGGATCCTCACCACTTGCTGCAATTTACTGTTATACCCAGGACACTCCTTTGGGTAGTGATAGGGTATTAGCTCTCTGTAGAAGATCCAGTCAGTATATTCTAAGACCCATTGACAGGGTTGATGAAAATCTGAGGAAAAATTGTATCTTCTAATCTGTAGAAGCATAGCCACAAACAGAATAAACCCACTCACTAATCACTTTAATTTGGCAGACAGACATTTGTTTTTCAGTTAAATTTATTTACATGGCATCAATGCTGCTGGTTTTTACCTTTTCAAAGGCTTCAGTAATGGTGAAGTCACTCCAGCGAATGTTAAGGTACAGAGACGGTTCTGGTGGAACCACTCAAGGAGTCATAGGTGGTGATGATAAGTTACCGACAACTCAGAGCTATATAGAAGGGTGACAAGGATTATGGCACTATACATACTAATATTTGTCCTTTTTCAGGTGTCTGTTGTATTACGTATTTATATAGTCTGCCAAATGCACTGTCAACTTTGTCTCCAGGATGAAGAATCATTGCCTGCCCAGGATCATACTGTGTGGTGAGCTCTCTATAGGCTATCAAAACAGGGGGGTACCAAAGAAGCAAATTGAGAACTGCTTGAAAAAATCCCTTGGCACCTGTCACATAAACCACCAGCAATGGTTCACCCTAGTTAAGAACAGTGATGCCAGGCATCTTACCACCAACCATGTAGTTACCTTCTTTGAAAACAGCCACAAGACCACTCCCAAGTAGAAAATGCACAGGAGGACCTACTATACTATGCTATCAAGCCCTGATTAGACCTTCAGTTGTGGACACTGTGACCACACCTGCCCGTTCCGCATCAGCTTTATCAGCCACAATTATGCATACAGTCAATGTGGACTGCTACCTTCTTGATCTTCATTTACAAAGCCAAGCCATGACGATGATTATGAAATTTCTTTACAATAAGTCTTGTTAAATTTTGGTAAAAAATTTCAATGCATTGGCAAAAAAAAAAAAAAAAAAATGAAAAAAAGAATTATGTTGAAAAATAAACATTTGTTGTGAAAACTAAACACTTTTTCGTTATTAGACAACAAACTACATATACATCTTATACCTGGGAAAATTATAATGTTATGAGCTGACATAGTTAATTAAAAAATTTTCAAGTTTGGTTTAGTTTCTCACAAGGTTTTGATAATGAGTGAGAATTAAATACACTATACGAACTAATCGTTTCAGGATTTCATCATTATGCTATAAACTATGCACATTAAAACAAGAAAATAATTTGTTGCCAAAATACATTTCTATAGCATAATTTTTCTTAACCTATGACCAAAAAAAAAGTTTGTGTTACACAAGGGTCTGCTGAAAAATCCAAAGATACTCTCATGGAATGTGACTAAATGAGGTTTATTTTTCAACATAATCTCCTTTGAGGTCCACATACTTCTTCTATCAGTGGTGCAATGCTTAGATCCCATTGGTCAAAAAGTCATCAATAGGAGATATGACTTCATTATATGAACTTTTTAGCCTACAAAATGTTCAGTTCCATCCTAATAAAAATACCATTTTGTTTATTATTTTATGATAAAAAGTAAATCATTACTTTCTATTGAGAAATGAAGTTGATACCATTATGTGGATGACAAAGACAAAAATTCACAACATATGTATACATTCAACAAAATGGTTGAGAAATTTTTAAAACCAAGGTCAAAATGACAAGGATTACAAAACAAATAAAAAAGAAGTGACACAAAATAAATGGAGTTACTTACTTTTTTGACATCTCGTATCAAGTATCTCAAAGTATTGGTTGGCCCTTGTCGCTGGTAAAAAGAAAGAGGAATGGAAAATTAATATAAAACATAAATTGCAAGATGGTAAATGGTTATTTACAAATAAGGAAATATGTTATTCTACAAAAGGTTTTATAAGATTGCAGCTAACCTAGAAGATATTAAAATAAAATAACTAAATAAATATCTAACTGGTTTTAAATTAAATTCTCAGATTAAAATTTTAACCAACAAGAAGTGTAAATGTTAGCTTACTTTGAAAATGATACGAATATTCTATGATATGAGTGGGGGATACTTGTAGCTGAGATAATTCCATATTTCCCAATGGTGCAAGAGTTTTGATGTTTGTACTTGTGTAAATATCAAAATTTTGAACATTGATTTTCAAGTTAAGCAGCAAAGCCTTCTTTACTTGAAAGACTGACACAAAACAATGAGGATACACCAAAAATCCTTTTTGTAATCTTAAGAACTATTATCATTCCAAGAGATGTTTGGACGATCAAACTCATTCTTTCCTTATAACCACAATCTTTCAGTTTTCAGTTGATCTTTTATCAAGTATTCTTCAGGTGTATAATCCATTTTCTAGTTTGTACTATTTAAAAAAGACTCATCTGTTTCCATATGAATTGTACACCTAAAGAAGGCTGGAAATCGGAATGACTGATACATTGTTCTAACAAGAAAAATAAGATCAATAAGCTAAACAACTCTCATTATAAATTTACTAAATCAAATATTTAGTGAAATAATACAAAATTTTGATGGACTGAAACTTAAAAATCAAAAAATTTTACTTTTTGGTGTTTATATGCATACACACAGTAATTAAAGAACTGACCAAGCATTTTATGCAAGCAAATGAATTATAAAAAAAAAAGTTTAAGGGCTAAATGAATAAATGGTATTTCATTCTACAATGCAGAAAATTCATCATATATGATACACTTTGGTCAATGTTACTTTCTGGTTTTATTTCTTTTGTCTCAGCAAAAGAAAGACTTTGGAGATTAAAGGTATTTTTTAAAAGTGTTATGCCCAAATTATTTTTCAAGAGATTCTGACACTTAAAAATCATGAAGAAAGTTTTTTAATGTTGATTTCTTCTGAATTCAATAAAAAGAATAATTGTACCTTACTTGCTTTCACTGATGCAAACTGATCTATGTAGTCAAAGTCTGATTTTTTAAGTTTTTGTCCTACACTCAGCAGAGTAAGATCACACTCTGCCTTGATCTATGGAGGCTGTCATTGACATTTAGAAAATGCCACAGTTAACTCCCTAGTGTACACACATGAATGGTCCTACTGTCAGTACCTCTCAGTGGTGCTCACATATAGTAGATACACAACTGAGGATTGATATTTATTCAATGAAATAGCATAACTTTATTATAAGTTGCTCAGCTATACAAATGATTCTATTTAAATTTTAAGATTCAATCTCAATACTTTTATCACATCTCATATATATTGTAATAATTATTTAGATTTTTGACATGACAACAACAAACAGCTGAGAATGTTATACAAATATTCTGTTGTTTTAACTATTTCTTAATCTTTCATCAGTACTTTTAAAGTTAGCGACCATAGTCGAGGGTGACCCGAAGGCTCCCTTTTCGATAGCTACTACACCAAGGTGTAGGGGAGGGCGCTACTCCATTCCCTGGATTGCTCCACTTTACCCTTGAACCGTACCTTATAATGCTGAGTGTTAAGCAAGGTGGTATCAAGTTCCATTTTTAAAGTCTTTGGTATGACTCGACCTGGGATTGAACCCAGGTCTCCTGGGCCATTGGCGAACACTCTAACCGCTGGGCCTAGCCAATCTGTTTTCAAGTCATTAACTTCCAGAACTTAAATAGCCAGTATTTGTGACACTACTTAGAAGTACATATACCAAGGCAACTTGAATTCCATCCCCATTTGTACTTTAGTATTGCCTATAAATTGTTGTAATCTGTTATTCAACAACCTTAGCTTAAAGTGGGGCCTAAGGTTCTAAGGGCTTTTAATGACAGGGTAGCTTAGAAGAGCTTTATTTTTTTATTTTTTCACATATTAATGCTAGCATGAAAGTATTAAAGATGTTTTTTTAGTTTTTGTGGAAATTTGAAAGAACTAATTATATGCAATATCTTATTTAATATCATTAAAATTAATGCAAACAAAATTTAAATTCATTTTAATCCCACTAAATTGACCTATATAAAAAGAATAAATGTACAGGTATACATTAAGGATCCCATTGTTCTATGATGAAAGTGTTATCTTTCCAGCATATACAAATCTGAATCAATAATCAGACTTACACTCTGATGAAGAGGAGAGAGAGATTTAAATTGTACAATCACTACAGAGATCCCTCTGATGAACTTTAATGACTATTTTCCATTTACCCCAAGGGAATCTCTATCAATCATACAGAGAACTCCTGAACCAAAATAATATAACAACTAATAGGAAATAGTACAGTTTAAAGGCCTTGATATTCAATCCCTGAATTGATAAACAGGAAGTGAGGGTAAAGCTATTCATTCACAAAACACTTTCTTAGACAACTATAACCCTCTTCTGAGGTCTTCTTAATGAGGAAAAAAAAGAATTTCATAGAGGTAATCCTAAAAGATAATATATATTTCTTCAAAAACGATACCTTAACAGTGATTTAAAAAAAATTAGCTTTAATAAAAGTACACAGGCTTGTGCATATCTGCTTTTTTCTTTCTTTTTCTTCAAGAAAAGAACAGATATTTCTATACTAATTTTATATATCTAATTCATAAGATATATATAGAAATGCAATGTTCTCATCAAAATAAGACCAAATTTCAGTTATTTGCTTCATTTTGCTATTCAACATTTAAGTCTCAAAAATTATATATCGGCAATTAGGCATAATTCAAAATAATCTTAATGGTTGGGGACAAGGAAAGACTAGAAAAAATATTGTGGATTAGCAAGTTGAAGATGTAATTCTCAAATGTAACTGTTCAATAAAAAAAAGAAAAAGGAAAAAAAAAAAAGAACAAAACACAGAAACTTAGTTATCTGGATGCTGAATGTAATTATTACATTTTCATATCATTTTTTGTACATTACCAAAGAAATTTTCTTTATTGTACTATTAAAAAAAAAAAAAAATTAAAAATTAAAAAAAAAATAAATAAAATAAAATAAAATAAAAAAATCGCCCCAAAAAATTTTCTTAAATTAAAAAGAACATTCTCTTGTTGGTTGATATAAGAAGTTTACAGTATTCCTTTATAATTTTATGACTTTTTATGTTGTAGTTTTGTTAAATGTGGTTATGAGAGTGTAAAAGTGACAAGCAATGAATTCCAATGAACAATTCTAAATGAGCAAGACAAATCAACATGGCTAGCATTCATCTTAAAGTTCCTTTTTTAATACTTACTGTATTATAAAGTTCTTCAAGCCGAGGAATGGTTAGAAAAGTCCTCATACTGACTCCATTCTCCAAGAGAAGGCGTACAAAGTCAACACGGTCATTGATCAGAGCATCCATCATGGCCTGCTCTAGGGAGCCTTCCTATAAACCAAAAAGAAAACAGAAAACAATTAAATCTTAAAAATTCATTTTTAAATAAAGCTTTATGTTACCTATGTATTTTGTTCATTAAATTCACTATTTCTACATTAAGTCTTCAGAATTTTTTTTTTCTCATGATTATGCAAAGAAACTAAAATTCCTGGTGTGAACTTTTAGCTTTTTAAAATTTTAAGTTCATTACCCCACTACTGAACTATATTTGCTAAGTCTTCTTTAAACCCCAACCACCCAACCAAAAAGACCCCTAAAAAACAATCTTAGGACACAAATAGATCACCTAGAACCTAATGATGGTCACCAAAAAAAAAAAATAAAATAAAATAAAAAAAAAAATAAAAATAAAAATAAAAAATAATAATAATAATAATAATAATAATAATAGGGAACCTGCCGAACAGTGGACTTTGCCATCTTGGCAGACCACAAAGTGAAAATAGAATAAAATGAAAAGAGAGATAAGTACCTAGACCTTGCTAGAGAACTAAAAAACCATGGAATATAAACATGACAGTGATACCAATTGTCATTGGTGCACTTGGAATAATCCTAAAAGGATTGGAAGACTTTGAAAAAAGAAGATAAACAGAGACCATCCAGACCATAGCATTATTATGATCAGCCGGAATACTGAGAAGATTCCTGGAGATTTGAGGAGAATAGACCATCCAGACTATAGCATTATTAAGATCAGCCGGAATACTGAGAAGAGTCCTGGAGATTTGAGGAGACTTGCTGTCACTCAAACTCCAGTGAGAAACTTTCAGCTAGCACTGGTGTGAAAAACTATCAAAAGAGTAAATAATAATAATGATAATGATAATATGATCAACAGAATAACAATAACTAGGAAACAGAAATGGAAAGAAAAATAACTTTAGAGAGAGAGAGAGAGAGAGAGAGATAGAGAGAGAGAGAGAAAAGAGAAACTGCCAAATAGTGGACTTTGCCATCCGGGCCAACTACAGTGTGAAAATCAAAGAAAGTGAGGAAAAAAAAAAGAGTGAGAAGTACTTAGACCTTGTCAGAGAACTAAAAAAAAACATTATGGAACATAAAAATGACAGTGAAACCAATTGTAATTTGTATGCTCTGAACAATCTCCCAAGAATTGAGAAAAGGACTAGAAGATTTACAAATTAGAGGATGAATGGAAACCATCCTACCAAAGCATTAAGATTACCCAAATTCTAAGAAGAGTCTTGGAAACTTGAGGAGACTTGCTGTCACTCAGCCTCTGGTGAAAGACCATCAGCTAGTGCTGGTGTGAAAAACCTGAATAATAATAATAATGGATATTTCAAGTGACAACCTGATAGGATTGCATATTAGAAGACCTGTATATGGCTATGAAAGGGAAGCCTTAAGCGAAAAACACTCTCTTCAAATAGCAACACAAAACAATGCCATAAGGACCATTTATATCAAAGCAAAAATTGATGATATATAACTGAATAGCAAGTGTAGCTTATGAAGTAAGAAAGATGAAATGGTTGATCACATAAGCAAATGCATCAAACAAGCACAAAAGGAGTACAAGACAAGCCAAGAGTGGGTAGGAAGGGTGATCTATAGGAATTTGACCAGACTGCCAAATGGTATATGCATAAACCAGAATCTGTCCAAGAGAATGAGACATAAAATTCTCAGGGATCTTGAAATACAAACAGATCACCTAATCACAGTCAGAAAACCATATCTAGTGTTAATTAACAAGAACAAAAGAACTTGCCATCCTGAATTTGCTGTTCCGGCAGACTACAAATTGGAAATATAAGAAAGCAAAAAGATGAATAATAACTTGGACCTTGCCAGAGAACTATAAAAAGCTGTGGAACATGAGGGTGATGGTAAAACTAGTTGTAGTAGGTGTGCTTGGAATGGTCCAAAAAGGCTTGTAACCTTGTTAAGATTAGCCCAAATACTCAGAAGAGTCCTGGAGGCCTGAGGAGACTTTTTGTCACTCAGATTCTAGTGACAGACCACCAGCCAATGCCCATGTAAAATAATAATGACCCAAACCACAGTATAGTTAAAATCCACTAGAATATTTCGAGGAGTCCTGGAGCCCAGAGGAAACTTGCTGTCACTCAGATGTGAGTGAAAGACCACCAACTAATGTTGGTGTGAAAAACTTGCAGTCAACTACATAAATGCATGAAGCAAATAGCTACAGAAAGAGTACAAGAACAAATATGACTGAATGGGGAAAGTAATCCACTGGGAATTGTGCCAGGAACTAATATTTGACCATACTGACAAATAATGTATGCACAAACAAGAATCTGTCCTGGAAAATGAGACACACAAAATTCTCTGGGAATTCTTGATACAAACAGTGGAACATGAGGGTGACAATTATACCAATTGTCATCTAGTGGATTTTGCCATTCTGGCAGACCACAGAGTGAAAATAAAAGAAAGTGAAAAGATACACAAATACTTGGACCTTACCAGAGAACTAAAAAAAACTGGAATATGAGGGTGACAATGATGCTAATTGTAGTAGGTAAGTTTGGAATGACCCCAAAGGCTTGGAAAAAAGGTTGGAAGAATTGAAAATCAGATGAAGGATTGAGATCATCCAGACTGTAGAATTGTTAAGAATACTGAGACAGGTTCTGGAGACCTGAGAAGACTTGCTGTCACTCATGCTCCAGTGACTGACCACCAGCTAATGCTGGTGTGAAAAACTTTAACCACAGGGTAAAACTGAAGGAAGACAAAAGATAAATACTAGGACCTTGCTAGAAAACTAAAAATATGATGGAACCTGAAAGTAATGGTGATATCAATTGTAATTGGTGTGCTTGGTACAGTCTCCAAAGGATTGGTACAAGGACTTGGAAATAAGAGGATAAGCAGAGACCATCCAGACAACAGCATTATTAAGAGTCCTAGAGATTTGAGGAGGCTTGCTGTCACTCAGACTCCAGTGGAAAACCTCAGCTAATGCTCGCGTGAAAAACTCCCAAATGAGTAAAATAATGATAATAATAAGAAGAATTTGGGACCCTTTTTGAAGAGAACCAGAGAAGAACAAACAAATGGACCGACCCTGCATAAGGCATTACATCCCAGGGACAATGTTGACAGACTATAAGTATCAAGAAAGAAGGGAGGAAGAGGACTTGCCAGCATTGAAGACCGATACAACAACTCTAAGATTACATAGAAAAACATAAAGGAGGATTGCTTACAGCCATCAGAAACGATACTGACAACACGAGGGACAACAGAATGACAATAACTAGGAAATAAAAATTGGAAGAAAAACAATTCTATAGGTGTTTTAAACGATTGATAAATAACACATCACAAGTGAAAACCTGGACATGGCTAAGAAAAGAAAACTTTAAAAGAGAAACAGAATCTCTCCAAATAGCAGCACAAAACAACACCATAAAAACCAATCATATCAAAGTGAGTACAGATAAGATGCAACAAAATAGCAAATGTAGGCTATGTGGTGATAGAGATTAAACTATCAATCACATAATAAACGAATGCAGCAAATTAGCACAGAAAGAATATAAGACTAGACATGACTGGGAAGGCAAGGTGATCCACTGGGAGATGTGCAAGAAATTGAAATTTGGCCATATGAACAAATGGTATATGCACAACCCAGAATCTGTCCTAGAAAAGGACCCACATAAACTCCTATGGGACTTTAACATACAGACGGATCATCTAATCTCGGCCAGAAGACCAGACCTTTAATAATCAACAAAAAAAAAAAAGAATTTTCAAAATTGTGGACTCTGCTGTCCCGGCTGACCACAGAATAAAACTGAAAGAATGTGAAAAGAAGGATAAGTACCTCGACCTTGTTAGGGAATTGAAAAAAAACTATGGAACATGAAGGTGACAATTATACCAATTGTGATTGGTGCTTTTGGTACAGTAACTAAAGGATTGCTAAAGGGACTGGAGGACGAATGGAAACTACAGCATTATTGAGAACGGCCAGAATACAGAGAAGAGTGCTGGAGAATCAAATCAACAAGAATTACTATGCACTGCTGTCACTTGCTCTCCAACGAAAACAGATCCTGCAGCTATGAAAACTTGAGTACATAATCTAAAGATCAAGCATAAAATCAAATCTAATTCAATGTTAATTTCTTTGATTTTTCATCTCTCAACAACCTCTTTTATTTGTTTTAGTAAATATATT
The DNA here is from genome assembly GCA_963585895.1 of Sepioteuthis lessoniana. Taxonomy (NCBI): domain Eukaryota; kingdom Metazoa; phylum Mollusca; class Cephalopoda; order Myopsida; family Loliginidae; genus Sepioteuthis; species Sepioteuthis lessoniana. The sequence goes on from OY757925.1 coordinate 34,357,042, forward strand.
TTATTATTTGTTTTCAATGTGTTTTTTTCTATTATTTTTTTGACACACTTTATCACAATATTCTAAGCAAATCAATTCTTCGGCCTTAAAATAAAGTGTGAAATTTCAATAAACAAGTAACTTACAAGAAAAATGTCTTATCTCCAACATCAACATTCTATGAGATTTCATAACTATTCTTATCTTCATTATTTCAATAATAATGTTTGTTCTATTAAGTAATCAACAGAAATTCCAATTTTTGTTGATTACTTAATAGTAATAGTAGTAGTGGTGGTGGCAGGTATCAATTCATTCTCCAAATGGAAGGAAATGAATCAGTAGGTACAAAAATTGTCAAGTTCCATCAGCCTTTTGCTACAGGTACATTTAAAAAGTACTGTCTGTAAGACAGAATTTTGGGACTGGGTTCATACTTTTAATAATCCTGTTTAGAAAGGACCAGAGGACAAGTTGGACTAAGTCAGTAACTATAATTCACTTTAATTATTTTCACCTTATGTATTTTCATTATTACACATTTTATTAGTTTTCACTAATTTTTCTACATTCTTAATCGTTCTTGCTTTTTAAAAAAATCATGTTTTAGCTAATCTATTATTTAGCACTACAGCTAGTTGTCTTTGTTTTCATGGAGTGATTAAGAAGGATGTAAAAAATTGGGTTAAAATTTTACTTACAGTAACTGATATTTTCAAAGAAAAATCCATTTAAATAATAACCAGATTCACCATTTCTTAATGTCAAAGATCAAATAAAAACAGTTTTCTATTTAAGATAGGCGAGATAAAAACAAGGTTTAAACAACTAATAAACAACCCATATATATATGTGTGTGTGTGTGTGTGTGTGTGTGTGTGTGTGTGTGTGTGTGTGTGTGTGTGTGCATAAACAAAAATCATCCAGCTATCTTTTTTTCTCTGGTGACTTACATATTTCCCTAATGGGTAGGCTGGAATGACAACTCATTAAAGATATATCTAATTTTCCTTCAATTCAGAAGGCCATATAAATATTAGAAAATAATATAATAATTACTTATAGTATGTTAATGGATAAATGGAAGGCATATAAATCTAACTTTAACTGCAATAAAAACTAGAGCTCAAAGAAAATCTATAAATGCTAAGGATATCTTGTTTCATAAGAATGAAACAATCTCTTTTCTTAGCTTTTTTTTTTTCTTTCTTTCAATCTATTACAATCAATCAATCAATAAATAATTAGGGATACTTAACCATGGAACAGCAGTTAGCAAGCTAGAGTGGCAGACCATCACTAATGACTGAGTGTAATCTTCATTGGGTTCCCACACTTGCAGCCTTGTTCCAGATTAAGGTGAGATTAGTAAATATCAATGTAAATGATTACTATTGACATGAGAAATGGGAAAATACACACACACACACCTAATAAGAAGACAAAAGGAGGTAAAAGGTTGTTTTTTTTTAAACATATTTAAGTAAATGAAATTTAGAAAAAAAAGGAATCAAAATTTTAAAAAACTTGGACATTCAACAAAATATATTAAGATTTTCCTTTTTTAAAAGAGAAATTTAAATAAACTTCTGAAGATGAAAAGAGTAAAATAAAAATTTTAAATAGGTGGTACTATACCATATTTTTTGTATTTATATGTGTGGCCAAATAACAGTAAATGAGAAAAGAAAAAATATATATATATCTATATCTATAGATGAAAATAAATAATGGAACATGACAGCATGGAGAAAAATTGAAAAACAAAGTAATCCAAAGTTTAACTTAAGTCTAGTCTAAGAATAAATTGAAAGGTAAAAAGATTGTGGTGTACCCCAAATCTTCAGAGGTAGGAGACTGTATAAAAACAAAATCAGTATTGGCTTCAAGTACTGACAAGAGATGTTGGTAGAATATACACATTTTTGCAGCCACAAAACAAACCTAAAGATATTTTTAAAATTAGAGTTTAATATGAAAACACCTTATCAAGTATATGTTGAACTAATACATGAGGTATAAAAAAAGAAAGAAAAAAAAGGTCGGGATAATGCAATATTTGAACATACATAAAAATCCAGGGCCTTAAATGTTGATTTTCAAAGCAAAAAGGCTCTTCCTACCAGGAAGATTTGCACTATCTTCCAACCTCTGTCCCTCTAGTTTATCTTTGTGCTAGACTAAATAATAAGAGCAGGAGTATTTTTTAAAGTTTTTTTTTTTCTGTTTCTAATGACAATCTCAATAAAAACATAATGTCTCCACACTTTAAGACAAACAGTTATTCACTAAAAATACTGATAATATATAGATATTATATGAGGAATGAGTGCTTTTATTTCATTGATATTTTATAAGAAATAAAAAGTATTCATTCCTCTCACAATACCTATATATATATATAAAGGGGAAAATGGAACTAAACTTGACAGTATGAAAATTTATATGAAAAAACATTAAGTTTTCAGAAGATGATTTTATTTTTTTCCAATGCTAAACTTTTTAGTTTTTAGATGTGAAAACATAAAAACTTCAAATTTGAAAAAGAATGCCATCAAAAGAAATAGAATGTTTAAAACTTTCTCAATTGTTCATTTCATTTAAAAATTCACTTGCCCTGATGCCCAAAACATTTAATGTTGGCAAAAAATAGAATCATTCTCAGAAGACCTTGTTTTTTTTTTTTTTCATGTACGTATATATCATAACTTGGTAAAAATTTCACATAAACAGCAAGATTTTTTGATAGACCAATACACTTACAATGCTCTAACTAGGAGAAAACATCAATGTCCAATTCAAATTTTTAACTAAATGACAACTTTGCAAGAGTCAATATCCATGCTGAATATCATTTTTTAATCATCCAAATTCTCAAAATAACCAAGTTTACTATGAATAAGAATGAGAATCCTTCACACCTTGATATTATCATGAACTGCTGTTACAATGGGAACCCAATGGGTTTCTGAATCATCTAGCATATAAATAGAAGGATGATATTATATATGGCATTATAATAAAGATTTTTAAAAAGGTTAGGAAATAATGAAAATTTTAAATTCTTATATCAATATTGAATTTAGATCTCCAATCACACGATGGATAAGAACAGATTCAAACATAAATTTTTATTATACTTCATAACAGAAAACCAAAAGGCAACAAAGGCTAGACTTTGATTTTAATTAATTCTTAATAAAAAGATAGTAAAATATTTTGCACTGTTAAGATAAAACTCAATCTATTCTTTCAACTAGAGCACAATATCTATCATCATCTTTTTTCTCCAGATTTAAATAACACCTAAAAATGTTCAATAAGAAGTTTGGAAGCAGTTTTTCTTTTAATGAGCAACAACAGAAAGTCTTGCTAATTATTAATAAATCCTCTTTGAGTTAAAAGAACTTTGATCTTAAATATCAAAAACTAAAGAAATGTTTTCAAGTAAAAAGCAAAAGTAGAAAAAAAAATGATTTTATATACAAAAATAAATGAGTCAAAAAAAAGCAAGAAACAGATAAGATGTACTTTCATACTCATACAACCACAAACTACTGCCCAAAATATAAACCTTATGTTAAAAATAAATAATAGAAAGAGAGAATTCTAGTGAAATCACTGCTCTGCATATAATACTATGTAACAAGAATCCAGAGTTGTTGGTTTATCTTTAAAATGTGCAATGAGTGTATAAAAAGAGTCAACTGAAAAAGAAGAAAATCCAATCTAATCCAACACACTGGTTATATAACAGAAGATATTTCACTGAACTATCACCATGGTGCTTTGAGAAAATAAAAAATAAGATGTTATTTATTTATATATTTGAAAGTAACTCAAGATATATATATATATATATATATATATATATATATATATATATATATATATATATATTGCTCCAGAGTTACTTTCAAACAGCCTTAATTAAAAAATGAAAACAAAAAGTTTTAAAAAAGAACAAAAGAAAGCTGAAAAAATAAGGAAACCATTTCTTGATATAACAAATTTAGCCAAAAGCCACAAGAATCTTTACAAGAACAGCAACCTTTTTAACAAACATGGTCAAACCAAAGATTCCAAGTTTCTTTATACAATGATCCAAAAAGTAAGTGGAACCCCACAACTTTAATTTAATGTGCAGACTAACTCCTCACAGCAGTTGTTTCAGTTGTCATTAGTGGTATATTCTGTTACAGAAAATGAGAAAAAAAGAGAAACTTGGATTTTCAAGTGAAAAATTAACCTATTACAATGGAAGGATTTACAATATGAATTAATCTAAAAATAAATAAGGAAAAACTAAGTCAAAGTTTCTGAAATATTTTAGGAAGGAATGCAAAAAAGATTTTTTTTAATAAACAATCTATATTATAATCAATAAAAAACAAAATAAAAACACACAGAAATCATTATTTTCATCAAATTGTGTTGATAGGATGGATTCCCTTGACTCTCTCTCTCTTGCTATCTGTCCCTACAGGCCATCACTTTTGGTAGGTCTTATAGACGACACCCAGAGTTAGCACAATGCTGATAAATTTAAGTCTTTGCAGGTCAACCAATACAGTTGTGTTCATGTATAGAAGTCTATAAGAGAATGTTGCCTATGAGTTCATTCATGTTTCCCCAGCAGTACCCAGCATATCTTGTTCATCTTATTTGGATGGTTTGAGAGATTGGAGGCAAGTGGCCATACAGCAGCTGTTTTGTTGGGTGCTGCTTCTAGGATTTAATATTCTGTTTAATTCATAGTGTTCTTCAGCCACTTTATGAAAACAATAAATTCAAAGCTATTAATGGCATCCCATCAAAATCTGATGACATTTGTTTCAGAGATAGGGACAGGGAAAGGGAGAGAAAGAGAGAGAGAGAGTGATTAGTATGACTTAAAGATGATTCAATAATTTTTAACACTTGGGGGAAAAAGAAACATCATCTGTTATTTTAGTGAAGAAAATTAAGCGTAAAATGTTTCAAAACAGAACAGTAATTATCAACAACGTACCACCAGCAAATAAAAAAAGGGGCTTATTATCTTTACAGACCTACAACAAGTTTTGTCAAGCTATCAAATATTAAAAGAAAAAGAATGTAGCTCTCATAAGGTAATGCTGTCTTAGTGTCCTTTGTACCGTATACATTTTTCTTAGCATCCTTTCACTTTTCAAAACAGTCTGCAAAGTTTTCTTTCAAGATTAGCTACATGATCATGTTATTCTTAATCTCATTCATAATCTGAAATCTCTTTCCTTTCCATAGTGGTTTTAGATTAGGGAAGATCAAAAGTTACTGGTAATCAAATCTAAACTCTAGAAGGTGGGAAGATGCTGACAGGATGTTATATTTTGACAAAGAAAATACTACATAAGATGCACAGCCAAGTTTGACATATTAATACCACATTTTTATTGTAAACATTCAAATAGTTTCTGCAGATGAATGTCCACATTTCAAGCAAAACTTGTATATTGTCAGTACAATCATTACACGATATATGAACTTATTCAATGGCATCTAACTGCAATCTAGGTAGAAGAGTGTCATGGGAAGTAATGCCCCTGTTCAGATTGGTTACCTGACCCGCTGGGGGAACCAAGAATACACCAACTGTATCCTTTGCAAAAGGGTAAGACAACCACAAAAAGGGCATCATGGGTATGATACTAAACAGGATTCTAATGGTGAGACTCCAGTTCTGGAGCTTCAATATCGTAGAACTAGTTTCTCATGTATTAGTCAAATAGATTTGTTTGACATAATGAAGTATTTACATGTTTAAAATATTGTGAAGATATATTTTTGTACTGTATATAATAGAAAACCAAAATTGTTAAACTGACTTTGGTATGAAATACCCAACAAGGTTTGACATGCTGTAAAAAATACTGACCAACAAACCAACCATCAGCTTGGTTACAAAATTATATAATGGCCATATGACCAGTTCTCTAAGTATTCAAAATGGTTGTATACTTTCCAGATATCCTATACTATAATCTGAAAGTGTATTGGCAATTTATTACTGAAATATAATCAAAAACATAATCAAGCCAATACATGTAAGTTTTCATCTTATTTAAAAAAAAATCATTAATGCCTTCATACACTTGTTAATGATTAAAGTTTCTTTAAAAAGAGGTAACTTCTGAGATTGATATGTTGTGAATGAAAAGTTAAAGATTTCTCCTCTTATACAACATTAAGAAAATAATATTTGTAGTTAATAGTCAAAGATCTTTCAGAAATGAACAACAGGTACAAGACAACAAGTCTAAAATGTGAAAAGAAAAATGTACATCTTTAAATCAATAATCAATATCCTGCTCTAATGGAACTGATGTTGAAATTGGATATCGATTATAGATATTAAAATCAATTCAAGAATAAACAAGATTTCTTTTCTTTAAACCAATTGACTCAAGTCTCAAAGAAAATGACCAATTTTTCAGATATTCAAAATTATCAATTTTAGTACGATTAGAAACTATAATTTTTTAATACTGAAATGGTAAATTTCAATATGGAAGCTTTCAATAGCCAAACATTTACCCACATTGCTTTCTTATTAAAAAAATTATTGCTAACTCTTGCAAATTATAATCTTTATTAGTTAAAGAACCACATTTAAAAAATCTTGAAATTCATATGTAAAGTAATCAAGACAAAATTTATTTTGGTTAACCTTAAGCTATTACATTTTTAAATAATTTGAATAGTGCTAATTAAGTGAACTAATAAATCCAACTGAACTAAATTGAGTGGTATGAGTTCAAGATATACAGTATTGTACACCCCTAACAATTTTTTTTATAGAAAGTAAACTAGATATAAAGTAAAGTTGGTGTCTTTAGTCAAGGGTGACCCGAAGGATCACTTTTTAATGGTTACTACTCCGAGCTGTAGGGGAGAGTGCTACTCCATTCCCTGGATTGCTCCACTTTACCCTTGATCTGTACCTTATAATACTAAGTGTTAAGCAAGGCGGCATCAAGTACCATTTTTTGAGTCTTTGGTATGACTTGACCTGGGATTGAACCCTGGTCTCCCAGGTGAACACTCTACTCGTTAGACCAATGGCCTGGTAATAGGATTTTATTATTTCTAGGGAAATATTTTATAATCAAAACTGATATTATAAGGTATTGCTGATTACCAAAATGCATACAACACTGAAAACTACATAGATATATGAGGTCTATCTAAAAAGTAAAGGGACTGGGTGAGTTGTGCGAGTTATGAGTGAAAGAGGGATAAGTGGACTGTATTATTTAACATGATATCTTGAGAGTATATAACTGTAATCTTAGTTTTCAGGAACAACTGCCTTTGTTTACACTTCCTTTTTTTCAAGTTGTTCAGCTATGAGCACTAAAGAACAAACTCTGAACACTTAGCAATAAATAAACCTGAAATTTTTGATCCAGTTTTTGGTCACAAGCACTTGAAATGCTAAGGCAAATATATGGAGATAACACTGTATCATGCACATGTGTTTTTGAGTATCACAAGAGGTTTCAATAGGATCACAAGAAGGTGAAAAATGACTCCAAGAGCAGGAGGCCTTTAATAAGCAGAGTTGAGGGTCAGCATCAAGCAGGTAAAGGAAGCAGTGTGTGGCAATTGGTTGACCATTCAAATGATTGCAAACTAGCTGAACATGAACAAGTACAGTGTTTGGAAGATTATCATCAAAGATTTGGGCATGCAAAAAGTCTGAGCAAAAATCATAACAAGATGGCTGAATGATGATTAGAAGGAGTGCCACATACAAGTGTGTCAGGACATCATCAAGTGTCTTCAAACTGAACCCAACAAGTGATGAAACATGGATTTTTGAGTTCAACCTGGAAACTAGGTACCAGAGAAGTCAGTAGGAAATCTCAAATGTTACAGAGGCCGAAGAAAACAAGACAGTCAAAGTCAAGTCGGTCACATTCTTCTATGTAAGGTGTATTGTCCATAGTGAGTTCTCGCTACACAACCAGGTAATCAATCAGTAAGTCTACAAAGAGATCCCCATGATGTACACTTCACTCAGTATGTGAAAAGAGATGAGAGTTGTGGTAGGACAAATTGTGGCTGCTTCACCATGATAATGCACCTGCTCAAAACACCCTGAGTATCAAGCAATTCCTGGCCAAAAGGAACATAGATATACTGGAATAACCTCTCTAGTCACCTGATCTTGCTTGGTGTGATTTTCTTTTCTACAAGCTCAAAGAGATATGTTTTGAAGGTGTGAAAGCCATCAAGAGCTGAGGGGCATACCAGAAGAATCCTTCCATCAATGCATAGAAGAGTGGCAGAAGAGGATAAGAAAGAGCATTAAATTCAAAGGGGATTATTTTGAAGGGGAAACCATGCAGTTTGTTGTTCAGAATTGAAATAAATTGTTTACTTTTCAGACACCATGTATATAAGACACCATGTATATAATTGTTTACAATTACTTTTCAGACACCATGTATATAAGAGAGATATTTATTTTTTATTGCCTACATATTCATATTCTTGGTGACAGTCTCAATGTTGTAGAGTTTGGTATTAACTAATATTTAATATCTTCTTTGATTGTATAAAGTTCTACCAGAAGCAATAAAACCCTACTATCTTTGGTTTATAAGAAAATTAACTTTTTATAAAAAAATAAAAAAAATGGTAGTAGATATGTATTTAGGAACTAAAATTTTGGCTAAATTTTTTATACAATTGTTGTGGACCAGTAAAAGGTCCAGAAGAAAGACACAAACTCGGGATTACGAGAAACAAAAGTATAAATACAGAATAGGTAAAAGAGTGTTGAACATCAGTCTGACTGCTAAAATGTTAGGCTGGAGTTAACTTAACACTAAGATGAATATTCTCCTGGTATTCATAGTAATAGGAAGAGTTCATTATAGTCCGTAAGGTAGGTACCATAACAACAACATATACTCTATAAAGTAGATATCAGATAAAAATACAATTGGCAAATATTATAGCTCAAGAAAACTTTTAATCCTATTAAACCTGATGATACCTAAATGCATTTAAGCCCTTCCCTGTATCTAAATCATTTAAATAAAAATCAATTGTACAGAATTTTAAAATATTTGGAAAAAAAATCCATCTTGACACTTAGCAAGTCTTCTACAGTTCATACTTTTCAAAGTTAGTCTTGCAAAGGAAAGAAACACTTCAAATACTCAAATTGCCGCTTTATTGTCTGAAAGTGAAAAATAAGTGACAAAGCACTGGACTAGAAGTTTAAGGGTTAGAAGTTGATCGAATGATATTCTATTAACTGTAAATCAGTCAGGAGAAAAATAAAATTATTCTTAAGGCAAAATTTGGTTATTGAATACAGCATTGAGCAATGTCAAAGTACTTAAAATATCCCCATGTAAAAAGGATAAATCAGACAGACAGCTTATTAGCTGCTTGGGGCCTATTACAGACTGAACATGACAGTAGGTCATTAGAGGTTATTCTGTTTAACAGCCTTGATCTCTATCATCAAAAGAGTCTTTCATAATCTCACTTGTTCTCTATTGTCATAATAAAAATCAATGATGATATACAAGTGCATAAACTCCTACTTAGCATTTTTAAGACATTGAATTTGAAAGGAACATTCTAAGAAATGTAACAAAAGAAACTAGATTAAGAACTTGTGCTCTAAAATGGTTCTTCTCAAACCATAATGAATATTAAAAATTTTTCTTTCCTATCTATTAGCACTCTGTTTGTATCATTCTTAGCCTTTTGTATCAATACAACTAATGCCAAATTGGCACAACATATTCTTTATCGTCTTTTTACAACAAAACAATTTTACACATAAAATAATTACATCTCATATTATTTATAAATAATTACTATAATAATAACCCTATTTTGTCAATAATGCTAGCATTAATTTCTGACCACCAACAATCTTTCTTTCAGCATTTCAATGTGCATTTATAGTTAAACTATTTACAACAAATTTTTATAGTAAAATCATTAGTAATGCATTAACATTACACATACAATAGCTCTACTCTGTAAGAGGGTGGAGTCCCTGCGGTATAGTGGTAAAAGTGCCAGACAGCAACATTTTGTATTAACTCTTGATAACTGACAATCCTTTTCTTCCTGATTTTCAATGAACAAATTGAATACTTGCCAAAACAAATTCTAATATTTAATCAAATTCTTTGGGGGTTTTTATCTTGAGGAATATTTAGATTATTAATGCAGAAAATGACTAAAACAAATGAGAAGAGTCAAGGAAAAGCCAATAGGCAATGATAAGAGAAACTAGTATTTTACCTATGTACAGGGGTTCAAAATAAATGATTAATTCTTCCCTACCAACAAAATTCATTGTGTCATTACATATCAATATATGAAGATTTGAAAATATCTGTTTAATAAATCTTGGCTGTAATATCATTGGTTACATCAACAACAAAATGGATGATTGAAAAGCTAAAACTAGCAATCCTATAATTTAGAGATGAGTCATCATTCCAAAAATTGTTTTGCTTACTGAACACCTCTTTTTGTTGCTATATTTCAGATTATCTATTCAACTAACTTCATTAAATACATCATCTATTTTCTAGTTTTCACCAACCAAAAATAAAATTTAAAAAAAAAGCTCCCTTCTTTCTATAGGGACACCCAAAGAAGGCTGTAAAATGGATTAACTTAAATGTAAAGATAAAAGCAATGAGATCAATAATCCAAATAAATCTTGAAATATTTTGTAGTAGTTAAAGTCCTTTTCCCCCAAAAAAACTTTTTGAGTAGGTTGTCATTTTAAAACCCTATATAAAAAATAATGGACATTTTGTATTCAATTCTATCTTTATTAAGATTCTATAAAAGATAAAACAGTTAAAATATAAATATCTAACCTTGTACTTTAGCAATTGTAATCAAGAATCAGAAAATGTCTTCTCAGTAATTAAAAAATTAAAAACTACTTGATTCAAATAAATTCCAGATGCAGGTAGTGTAATGGTTCTCTATCCAGAAAATAAAATCATCATGCAGAGTTCAGATTCCAGTCAAAGGAGTCAACATTTACCTCATAACGCTTGGGAAAAGCATAAATCTACTTCCCTTTCTGGCTATGAATGAAATAGTAGAGTGAACTGAACTTTCTAGATACGGTGATATGCAACCAGTCTAGGAAATGAACAACTTTAAATTCAAACTAAAGATAAGGTTATAGGAGGCCACTCCAATATCTCTCCCAAGAACAATCATGGCTATACTCAGTTTACTGTAAAGAGTCATAATCCGCCAAGTCAAGAAAGGATGCAGAACTTTTTATTTCTTTCAAATAAATCAAATTCATCTCATCTCTCAAATGGGTGACAGAGGCTAACAGTTGACAACTGAAAGACCAACGCTTGCTTGTAAACCAATAATTCAGGTACATTGCTCTAATGAATAAGTATATTTAAAATTTAAAAAATCTATGTTCACAAAATTTATTAAGCAAAGATGCATTAGGATAACTAAGTTAATAACTATAAAATTAGATACTGTACAGAAACAGGACAAGTCTCAAATTTTATCATAAACCAATCTTTCCCAAAGAAGATAGAAGCCAAGGTGTGATTGGTTTTAAGGCATGTCATCTCTACTTGGGTTATCCAATACCAAAGTAAGTTTAACACTTATAGTCTCTAATCATATACAATACAAAAATGTATCTTCATAATCCTTTTAAACAGGTAAAAAGTTCAGACTTAGAAACAATGTTAATTTTTTAGAGCAAATATATCAATAATTTTCAATCATTCTCAACCAGAATTATTTCCATCACCTCAAATAGATCTATATGGCCTATAGATAGGATCCTAGCAGGTACTACCATTTCAGGTCAGAAAAGACCAGGAAGTCAGAGCAATGAAGGAGTGATTCCACACTTTCCTGAGCTTCGTGTCAACAAAGCAGCTTCCTCAAATAATCCTTATCCATAGATTAATCAGAGATTGTCTTTTCCGCAGAACAGAAACAACAGCTTAAAACATCAAACAGAAAAGAGAACCAGTGACCAATTACAAAATCTTTCTATTCAATTAGGAAAAACAGTTAAAAATGAAAACCATAAAAAAATTAAAACCCATACATAAAAACCTTATTTAATATGTCACCTTCTTTGAAATAAAAAGAAACAACTCCATTATAAAAAAAAAAAAATGATAAAATGATTAATTGCCATCATATAACAAAATGCAGCTTATAACAAAACATCATAAGTACATGCTTGTAACATGCCAATGAACAGATATGTTTGGTCAAGAAAGAGTTTGAGTAGCAAGGTACTGTGGTCATAGTGTCTCATTGCAGTAAGCCTCACTGGGTGGATATATGATTCTCTTTCCTAGTTTCTGACTGATGCATGTAAATGTCATTAAAATAATAATTTATATCTTCAACCATACCCAATAGCAATAAAAAGTTTTATATCATTTTCAACTATATTATTATTATTATTATTACTACAACAACCACAACCACCATCAATAATATTTTAACCCAACCTAATAGCAATAAGCTGACTTACAATTTAAAAATAAAATTTAACACTATATCCAATGCAGTTAGTTTTGTACTGATAAAAATGTCCAATACATAGTTTTGAATCATTTCAAAATAGTAAAGAAGCTACACTCTTTAAGGTTAAGATGTGCTATTATTATTATTCCATTTGTCTGAATGACTGAACTCATTTTTATCATGAAATATAGTAACAAGAACAAATTCAATAGTTTAAGGAACTCTTAGAATAAATAATAAAGAAGCCACCTTTCAAAAAGAAGTTGGAAGCAAACAAAAATTTTTTTTCAAGTCCTTCTACACCACAGCAGTGAATATTCTTTCACTTGTAAAGAAAGAAGTTATTGAAAACATCTTAAGCCAAGGGAATTACCAAGAGTCATGAAGGATACATATCCATCCCACAGTTCAACACATATCACTCATCATTTTTCAAGTTTTTTTAACTCTTAAAAAAATAATAAATAAAAAATATTTCAGCATCTTCTAATATTCAAATACAATTAAAAATATCTACTCAAAAGAAACAACAGATGATGCTAGTTTTTATGTCCTTGTAAGTCTCATTCAGTTTTTGGAAGAAAGTAAAACTTGCTTATGAGATCTGCAATTAATTTTCCAATGACACAAAAATGTAGTCTGAAAGATATATATGTTTGTCTTTGTGGTTGATGTTTGACAGGATGTAATAATCTTAACTAATGTTGGCTTTCAAAATCAGCATGTCTTTCTACTATCACCTGAAAGACTGGCACAACTTTCTACATCTCCACAGTATGACACTATGAATGGTGCTTATTGAGTAAACCTACAATGAAGGATTGACAGTGGTTAATATTAATGAGTGAAATTAACTAAAACATCATTCTATTATTGAGAGAAGGTGGTTTTGTATGCCAATGTATGAAAAACTCCAATCCTCCGAGTGAAAGTGGTTGGGGTTGATTAGACATAATGTTTTCTTAGTTGATTAAAACAATAGGAAATGCAAATTTCTAACATGAAATGGAGTTTAAAAAACAACAGTAAGCTGATTAGAATCAAAACGTACCAAGAACCAGAACAAACATGTCTAGGTATTTATGTTAAGATTGACCAACAGCTTGGATTGTCAATATACAAAAGTGAATTCAAAACAAATGATCAAAACAAGCAGCCTATTGTTTGAGGATACTAATAAATTAAATAAAGAGTAATTAATATTTTGGCTCATGAGGTTGATGACAAATAACTAAAGACAATAGGTTAGTTGCAAATGTCATTCAATCTGGGGGGGAATTAAACAAACACCAAGTTTGACAATATGTGAAATTGTCTAGATATCAGAAAAAATAAAAATTAGTCTTTCCATATTGACAGATTGATAAAGACTATTAAGGAGAAAAGAATTCAAGAACTTGGTTTTTAGATATTTTGGGGAAATTCCAGCTGACACCGTTTCAGAACCACTAAATGGTGACAGTGTGAGAAGCCACGCATGAGCCAAACAGAAAAATCCTAACAAATGGAAATGTATGAGAATATGCAAAAATGTTGGAGAGAGTTGTTTAACTAATGGGAATACAAAAGTACCAGGCAGAAGATAATCAGAGACGCTCCATGAAAGAAAAATGCAAACTCCGTGAAAACAGGGATGTAAAGTTACTCAGTTCAGTTTGAATAGCAGTTGAGAGCTAACAAGCAGTTGCTTGAGATGGTTAGATTTACCATTGAAACTCAGACCAGGGAATTTGTGCACAACTAATTTCTTAACTAGAGGTTAGAGGTATGTTTTGATGGAGAAGAATTAGAGAAAAAATGATTTGAACTTCAGAAATAGTATTAAGAGATGAGAAGCTTATCGACCAAATTATAATAGATCTAACAAATTACTATATGCCACCATTAAGAATCCAATTGAAAAAACCTCAGAAATTAGACATCCGTATCATCTGGTATAGTATTGTAGATAAGAGAAGGGTTAACTCAGCCTGAAAACCAAACCCAGAATAAACACTTTTATCAGAGTTATATTTCTAATGTCATTTTTCATTATTGTTGTTGAATAGTCTGTTCATTTCAATTATGACCAGCTTTATCAAGGACTTCTTCAGATATAAACTAGCACATTATATGAATGATTAATTAAAATACAGTGTGTACAAAATCTGAGGTGAGTGTGACTATATATATATATATATATATATATATATATATATATATATAAATATAAATACATACACACACACTTCTACTTAAGCAATAGATAAATTCAGTTTTTTATTCATGAAATTTACGAGAAAAATGCAAGAATCTATAGTTAGCCATCAATCATACAATAAGTTTAATGAAATTAAAAAATACCAGATTAATTTAAAAAATCATATGCAAACATTGTTGTAAAATATTCAGCTATGGAGTTGGTGTATTCTAACTTGAGAGAGAGAGGGAGATAAAAGTAGAGAGAGAGAGAGAGAGAGAGAGAGAGAGAAACAAGAATAGGGTTGGTTTGGTTTATTTAATAGCAGAAGAAGGGCACCTCTGGTGGTGTAACAGTTAGCAAGCTGGACTAACAAACCTACACAAGTGAGTTCGAGTCTCATTGGGCGCCCCATTCATTCGGCCTTGTGCCACATCGAAGCAAAGAGCTTCGTAAATTACTTATTTAATAGCAGAAGAAACCCATATGAGTTATCTAACACCAAAATTTGATACAAATAATTTGAATATAGTTATATGGTTTCAAGAATACCAATCTAATACTAATCATTTTCAAACTGATCTATTTGACTTGTAGATGAGATCCTGAAAGGTACTATTATTTAGGAGCAGAGTGAATCTGGAAATAATGACAATGAAAAGGTGACCTCAACACTAGTGTCTCACCATGTGATGCAGTTTAGTGTCATACCCAGGACAACAATCTTTGGGGTGGGGTAACTTCTCTGCAGAGGATACAGCCGGTGTATTTTAAGTCCTGCTGACAGGACTGAAAGAAGGATAGGAAAGAAAAGAAAAAGAAGGATAAAAAAAGAGGGGGGATAAAAAAGAAAGATAAAAAGAACAAACAGAGACAAAGAAGATAAAAAGAATAGAGAGGGAGAGGGGATAAAAAGAAAAGGGAGGGGGGAGGATATTGAGAGAGAGAGAGAGAGAGAGAAGAATAAAAAGGGGAGAGAATGGAGAAAGATAAAAAGACTAGAGAGAAAGAGAGAGAAAAAGGAAAAGGAAGAGAGAGAATAATGAAAAGAAAGGAGAGAGAGAGAGAGAGAGAGAGAAGGATAAAAGGGGAGAGAAGAATAAAAAGAAAAGAGAGGGGGAAGGATAATAAAAGAGAAAGTGAGAGAAGGATAAAAAGGGAAGAGAGAGAAAAATAAAACAGAGAGAGAGGGAAGATAAAAAACAGAGAGAGAGGGAGAGGGGCGGAAAAAGAGAGAAAGAAGCAAAGAAAATAAAAAAACAAGCAGACTAAGAAACTATAGATAAACCAGATTAAACCATGTGCAATTTGACCTTTGCATTGGTATGGATCTTTGTCACCACAGCTGATCACTAACCACGTGCACAGTGATAATCCCAGTATAAAAACGTGAGGTAAACAAATTGACTATGTCAGTCTGGCTTGCACATAATTGGTTGGCCCTAATTAGACGACTGATCAGCAGGGCGGAAAAACAAAAAAAATCACTAAATTTCAGTTTATTAGTATTTCTCATCCCCATACTAAAAACTTCTTTATTGCAAGGAGGGAGCAAGCACTAAGAATTTTTTGCTGAATCAAACTTTTTAAATGGACATGTGCGAACGTGTGCGTGAACGTGTGTGTGTGTGTGTGTTAGGGTTTATATATAAGACATGAAAACCAATTTGATGGAATGTTTGTATATTTATCATTAATCTTATACAGAACCAAGTGTAATTAAATAATGATTCTAAAAAAAATTAATTTTAAAAAAGATATAGGTGAATATTATAACTACCAATGAGGTGGCATGACAATGTAATTAGGAACACTAATTATATGAATCCCCCTGCCAATATGTTGACTGCATCCTCTGCAGAGGGGTAAGATCCCTCTCCTGGAGCACTGGAGAGTATACACGCATGTTCACTCTGATCTGGATTGGTAGAAGCTGTTAGGGTCCTATGTATGAGTCAAAGAGCTCTGTTTGAAAATTATTCATATGTACCATATAACCATGTGTAAATTATTTGTATTAAGAATTAGTTACTTTAAGCTATAATTGTTTACTATAGATTATTAGTAACATGAAACCAAATAACTATGTGCACACAAACCTGACTTCTTAAAAAGCCAATGAACATTTATATTAGGTCTGATGATAGCTTTTGTAACTTATTCAACAGAGACAGGTTTGTAGAGATTCTCAGAATTGTTTTGTTTTTAATGAGAATGAAAGCTAATGGCAGGCAAAAAGTTGTTCAACTCAAAATTTGAAACTTGTTTAGCATTATTGTGTCATAATAGCATCACATTTAAGGATACAATAATTCAATGTCAAAATGAGAATCAATTCTTTCTTTAATTTCAATGAAAACTTTTTTTATGATGTAAATTGAACCTGAGTGAACACTAAATTTTTCAAAAATTATTTTTCTAAAAACTCGATTTAATAAGCAAGCAAATATTTTCCTTTTTTGTATTAAAAAATAAAATTATTGTTTAGAATTAAATGTGATTTATACTTTTAGTTGGTTCCATGGGGTCAGCATAGGTTTGAGTTTTCTTTTTGGTTATTAGGTTTAAATAAAAACTAATTTGGATTTAAAACTTTAATCTACTGTCCAATGTCTAATTGGTGACAATCCTAAAATAATATCATTAGTTTGAATAGCTAGATACAAATTAAGTCAATAAATAAACCAAATAATCCATTAAAATTCTTTTACTGAAACTAAAAGTGCATGACTTTTCAATAAAACAAAATAAATTTGTCAAAGAGGGAGATCTTCATTTGTTCATATAGCAAATATTCAAATTCTAAAGTTGTAAGAGTAAACTAATAATTTCAATGAATATTTATCATTTCATCTTTCTTAATAAATATCATTTCTAAAGACACAAGAGGTAAACTGACAAATTTTCATTTCATTTATTTATTTTTGTTTTTATTATGAATTGGAAAGCAGAGTAAATGTTGCAGACATTTTAAATAAAGCTCATTCATAATTTATTTTAAGAAACAAAATGTTCAAAAAACGGTTTTTAATTCATTGATTCACATGCATTTTGTTTATAAAAAAAACTAAAATATATATAAAATAAATTACATCAACAGCAAAAGATCTTAAACAATACTTGTATTCTGTTTTTATTCAATGAAAATACACACACAGAGTATAGAAAATACAATTTTTCCATGTAAACTTTATTTAATGTATGAAAGTGTCTATTATTCTTAATGATAAAAACCTTTTTTCTTTACATGAACTCTGTCTCAAAAAAAAAAAAAAAAATATATATATATATATATATATATATATATATATATATATATATATATATAAAAAGAAGTTGCATCAGTTTTGGTATGTATGTGTTGACTTATAACTCAGAAAAGAGATGTCGTGAAGTTTTAAAAATCACATATATACTTTAATATGTTCATTACAAGAAAAACTACTTAATTTAGTTTTTGATTTTTAATGATTAAATGAAATAATTTAATAATTAAAAATCAATCGATTTGTGGAACTCTTTAAAATTTTCAATAAGTACAAAAGAAAACCTGCCATGTTTAAATATCACACCAATTCCATAGGTGAGATTTGAATTTAATGCTTTTTTAAACAATGATTATTTTATAATTTAGTACTAATTGTTAGAAAAAAATCTTAATTTTTTGGAGAACTAAAAAAAAACAAAAAAAAACCTCATGAAGGTATTTCAAACCAAGGGATACCTTATTTAAAATACTATTTTTAATGAAAACCAAAAAAAGAAATTGTAATATAAAAAAAATTCACATTTTTAATTCTTAGCTCAAATTTTTTTAAAAAAAAGAAATAAACTATTTATAGAAAAATGATTACTTTTTATTTCAATAAATGCACAAAATTTTCTAGCAAAAAATAAGGACATATTTTTTTATTTTTAGTTTCTCTTAATTATTTCATTTTTATAGGATAAAAAAGAAAATAAATTAAACAAATACATTTTATCACTGTAACTAAATAGGCAATTAAAAACTGAATTTATATTTGTGCAATTTTTTAGAAACTCTTTAGAAAAATAGAATTATTATGTTTCAAACCATTTACAAGTTTAGGGATACATTTATTTAAATATTTTAAATGTAAACAAAAAAAATCCTAAAATAAAAGAACATTGTAATAGATGAATACTTAGATTCTTTTATTCTCAATTTTTTAAAAAGGGTAAGTAAAAATTTGAATTAAAACTATACTACATTTTCAAAAATTATTAACAAAGTGTTCTGTAATTGACCACTAATTGTAATTTTGTAAAAAAGGAAAAAAATGAAGATGCTTTAAACTTTTCACCAGTTACATATTTTTATATATAATTTTTAATATAAACTAAAAATGAATACGAAAAGAAAAAAATTAATAAAATTAAAAATATACTTTTCCTTTAAATTAACATGCAAAATATTTCAACTACAAATAAGGACACATTTTTAATTCATAGTTTACTCTTTTCTTCCCTCTTTCTATCTCACTCACTGATGCTTGGTCATGTACCAAGTACGTCTACTAGAAAAAAAAAAAAAAAATATATATATATATATATATATATATATATATATATATATATATATAATATTAACTATTAGACAAAACAAATCTATTATTTTTTATGAAGAAAACTCAAAAACTAAATTGAATTTTAGATTTGTTATATTTTCAAAATAATTTTTTTTTAAATTATTCCCCTTAATATATACGCAATCTATGTTACCAAAACCCACCTTTTCTACCACTTTCAGAACAAAAAGTGACTTTTTAAATAATTAAGTAACTTAATTAAAAAGCTATGAACAAATCTGACTGAAAATCAAAAGCAAGACAGTTATGCAAAAATTATTTTTAAAGCTGAATGTACAAATTAGTTATGTCCATTAAAAAAGAATAGCTAAGTTAGCCAATATGAAAGACATATACTGCTAGATATAAATGATAAATCATGTGGGCAAATACCAGTTATTCTGACAACACAAATTGCATGCAGAAACAACTTTTTCTTACATATGTACTTCTTGCTGTTTTTAATCATTATTATAGAAATGTAGTCACCAATCTTCTTCAGATGTTTATCATACTTGATAATCTTGAAAGATTATTTTATCAGACCTTTTTTTTTCATCCAGGATGTGTATATTGTTCTCATTCTTTGCTTTTTTGTTATGCCTAAAGTCCTTCTAAGGAATATAAATTTCAAACTCTTTATCTGCCAAATTAACTTCAATGTGATGTATAACAAAGCAATCCTACTTTGTTATGAATATATTTCAATTACTTGATGCATAACACATAGTGATTATCAAAATATAACTTCACTTGGCTGTTTATATAACTTCTGATATTGAAGTAGTATTGATAGGATGGATTTTTAGATGTATACAAATAATTGCAAGAATGTAATAATTCAAATTATGAAAAAACTAACTTTTTATTTTTATAAACAATGCCAATAGTTTCAAAGAGAAATCTTTAAATTTTGTGCATGCAGACACATTTTGTTTTGTTTTGTTTTTTTTACCTATGAGTGGATATGGCAAATATTGAAAACATTTTATTGTTTGTGCAACAGGGGATGACCTACAGCTGGTTAAAAAGTTTGCTTGAGGCTTTGAAAATACAAGTTGAATTGGAAAATATTTCAACTCAAAAAATATTGATTAAATTTTAGGAAATAACTTTCTGACTTTAACTAGAGACAATCGTGAGTCCAAGCTTATAAGGAAATGGCCTTTACACCTTTCTTGTCTCATGATAAAAGAATTAGACTGAATTAAACTAGAAATTATTTCAACTAAAATTGTGATTGAAGTTTAGGAAATGGCTTTCTGACCCCAGCTGGAAGCAGAGGAGGGTGGGAACATAGTTTCAAGTCAGATGGTGTGGGTGGAATTTAACATAAATACTCATCTGATTTACTTCTCATAAGAGTTGAGGAAAGGTAGGAGAAAGACAGAACTTCGTATTGCTCACTTTTAGAATTCTCTGTTGTATTTAGTAAAGACATGATTTGCTGAAGTCACAATTTGATTCCAATTCACTGTATCTCCCTTTCTGAATGATAATGTGCTACCTTCTTTTAGTGTACATATTTTCTTTACCAGTACTAAATTCTGTTACAAAATTAACCACTCGTATTTAATTTTTCTGGCAAATAAAGGAGATAACAGACTTTTTTCTTCAGCTTCAGATTTCAAACTATCATATCTCACTGAAAATAAAAGAAAAGTTCACTTTCCTTCTTTTTTTAGTACACAATAACTACCAAAATTCACAAACCAATGTTAATATATTGACTGGGCATTGATCTCATTAGTGCAGTATATCCCTGTAACCAATTCAGATGAAAAGGCAACATCAACCCAAGAAATGAAGGACATGTTGAAGCTGCACACCTGAGAGAATGGAAAAGATAAAAGAGGATCCATGCAGTGGTATTGTTTATATTTGTGTTGGGACCAGTATTGGTCATATGGCGTTGATCATTAAACAGTAACCAGGGATGTATACTCTAGATGTATTTGATGAATGCTGCACAGCTACCAAAAAATGTAGATAATCAGATTAAGTTCACCCAATAATGTAATCATGAATAATAATGGGAAACTAATTTTTTCTGTTTTTTGAGAAATATTTTGGTTCTGAGATTGCACTGTACATCCTTACAATTAGTTGTATCATGACATGACATTGAGTGGATGGCAAAAATACAGCTGAAATACATAGGTGTCTATGCAAAAGACATGAAGGAACTCATCATTGACACTGGGTCTTGAGAGGGCCTTCTAGTTAACTATGCAGAGTAAAGAACTCTGAACCAACAACTCAAGACAGTGCTGGTGACCTCAATGGCAAATAACTGGACACAAAGAAGAGTTGCAAAAACTCTAATCTTTGTCACAAATATGAACTTTGTGACAAAGATTGTCATTTTTTATAGTTCTTGGATCAACCATAAGCTACACTTTCCAGATGTTCAGAGGTGGGATGTATATCAACCATGGTCCACTTTGATTGATGGAGATCTACAAAACATTGACCACATTATTATTTACAAGTCTAATCGGTCTAATTGATTAGAACTGTATGAAAAAGTATACAGAGAAAATGAGAAAAAAGTAACCTCTCAGTTTAAAATACTTTATAATATTGGTTCCTACGTGCCTGACTCACAAATGGTAATACAGAACATACCAAACTATGAAAAAGAAACTGGAATTACATGTTTCTACACGAGTATATAATAATTGTGGCCATAGGAAATGGACTTGATGAGTCAAATTCAAATCCCTTTCAAAGTTGGTTGTTTCCCTAATATCCTTGGGAAAGGTATATAGCCATTTTTCTTTCCCCAGCTATGAGTAAATAGCAGGGCAGACTGGGTTCTTTAGCCTTTGTAGGCCAAAGTGAAAGAAAACTTTAAATTCAAATCAGCTGCATTCCATTCAAAAATTTACCTTTTATTGGATTCTGTCTGTTGCAGTGGGGTTATGTAAATACAAATAAATTTAAATGCTTGAAATTTAATAGCATTCTTATAATATATGAATGCAATCTGTGCATGTATCATATGAGGCAGAAATAAACAAGTTTATTCTCAGTTTCCAGCCAGTGCAGCTGTGGATCATGCATTAAAAATCCACGTTTTTTATCAAATACAAAGTAAAACTTTTGTTCTCTTCCCAAATGTAATCATTGTAATATGACAAATGAGACCCTGAATAGCATAGGTGTTTATGATTGATGTCAAAATGATAAACTCAAAACAAACATTTTGCAACATTAAGAAAAGCTAAGTTGATATTTGTTATAAAATGTTTGTCGAAATTTTCTGTTTTTATACAAATGCTTAATGATAGGGGTAATAAATAAAGACTTATTTGATGACATTGGTTTCTTAATAGAGCAACATAAAATACTTAGTTGCGATAACAGCTGTTCTTACTGGTTCAATGAAGCTCATATGATGGTAACGCTTATCTTCAAAATGAAATCATTAAAATGTTTAATCAATAAGTGACAAGTATACCATTTTATACCATTTTATTAAAGTGAAGTAGATTTAGAGTTTTTAACGGTAAAACAAAAGTGAATAAGGCAAACTGTACAGAAATTTTAGTACATC
The DNA here is from genome assembly GCA_963585895.1 of Sepioteuthis lessoniana. NCBI lineage: Eukaryota > Metazoa > Mollusca > Cephalopoda > Myopsida > Loliginidae > Sepioteuthis > Sepioteuthis lessoniana. The sequence goes on from OY757925.1 coordinate 34,379,894, forward strand.
ATCTTTTATAGTTGAACTTTTGAAGAAAATAAAATTAGAGATAATTCCATAAGACAAAAGATTTAAAGTCTCTAAAAGTTTTCAAAAAGCATTATTATCATATAACAAATTAAATCACCCAAAGCTTACGTGATAAAGAATTTAGAGCTGTGAGATTTTATTAATTTTTCTTTTTAATGATATTTTTATGTTGGCTCAATATTTTTTGTATTGAGCTCAGTTTTATTTTATAGTATTGGTATTGCCGTTTCAGTTTTTAAACTAAAATTTTTTTTTTTTTAAAATGAATGGTATTTGTTGTAAAAATAAACAGAAATTATATATATATATATATATATATATATATATATATAATTACAGATTCATACTTGAGCTGTTCATTTTAATTGTCAGTACTTATTGCATCTATCTAAGAGAAAGGATCCATTAATTTTATACAAGATATCTTCTTAAAAAATATAATTTAAGCCTATTTCTTACAGTTAAAGGTTTGTCAAATGCAGAGTGCCTTTTGTATTTTGATTTAGAAATTTTGATAATAAAAACATAACAAAGAATCTATGTAAATATAGATAAAATGAAAACCAATGAAATGTGCAAACTAAATCACAGAATAAAAATGGCATGAAAATAAAATCAGATTCAAAATGTAGCACTGCCTGAAAAATTTACAATGAAAAAAAAATGTCTACTTTGAATTAATTTTGTCTTAACTTCAAAATCGGCAAAAATATTTTTTAAAACCTTTAAACCAAATCTGTTGTTTTAGTTGCAAAAATAATATTCTTCCACAATAAAAAATAAAATGTTGACAAATCTAATTTCCACAATTAAAGTAATGATGAAACAACTCATCACCTTTTCATAAAAAAATATATAAAAAAAATTTTTTACTATCTAAATATTTTCATTGAAATATTAGTACATGCACTAAACTTGGTGAAAATATTAAAGGAAAAAAGTTCCTGAAAATTATTCAGTTATTCATTTAAACTATTTAGTCATTCTATCGATTGAAAGAATATATAAAATCTTTTATTAAAGAATATACTTTAGTTAATTCTTACATTTGAAGTTCTCAGTTATCTTTTATACTGAGTAAATCAAAAATAGGTTGATACATATAAAGGGTAAAAAAAATATTCTTCATTTTCTATAAAAGAAAGAAAGAAAAAAAAAAATTATAAAATTTAATGAATTCCAAGTAAAAATTACTTAGATTCAAGAGGCTGAAAATTTGTAAAATGAGGGATGAGAGAGAAAGAAACAAAGAAAAAGTTCAGATAACTTTTCTAAAAATATTAGATTATGTTAAACAATTTCTGATATCTGAATAAGTAGAAAATATCAGTAGACTAAAAGATACGAAAAAGAAAGAATGTTTTTAATTTGAAGACTCATACCAGTTTGATTCAAGTTTATTGAGTACATTTTGAGTTTGCTCATTTTTTTTATATTGATCTTCATTTTTATTTTTGATTATAGATAATCTCTAAATTAAGATGAATTACAAAGAGCTTTACAATAAGCAGGAAATTGAGGCATTTTGGTGTTAAAACAAAGGAAAAAATAAAAACAATCTTTTGCACTTGGGGGAAAAAAAACCAAAGAAAAATCTTAATACGATTGATAGGATTAATACATTCTTTTGCAGTTTTGAAAAGGATTTATTGAGTAACTGAAATAGTACTAAATAGATAATTGCTCACATTGTAAAATAAAAAACAAAATATCAAATGTTAATGATGGCATATAAAGTCTTTGTTACTTCTATATACAAACAGGAGAGGAAAATTTTATAAAAGCAGGTTAGGCCCTATCCACAAATATATCTCATCAAAAACTTACTTCATTGACTTTTTTTTTAAAAGTCATAAGCTTATTTTTCTTTAATTTTGCTACAAATTTTACTCCAAACGAAGTATAAAAAGATCAATAATCAAAATACCACTAATAATAACAAAAAGATTAATCTATCATTGAAATAAATACCTTTATCAAACTCATATAGATATTAAGTGCATATGTAGATTTACAGATATTTAAAAACACTACACTATCTAATTACCTTAGAAAAGTATAAGTAATATAGAGACCACCTGGTGAAAATTACAAGAATGTATTGACAGGAATAGTAAACAGGTGGAGACTGTTTGAAATCATCATATCATAATGGTCCTCCAGTAGAAGCTTTAATATTTTCTTTTAATTATCTTATGTGTATGTTTTTTTTAAAGATTGTTTGACAAGTGTTGATAGCTACTAAATACTTTTCTTAAGTTTGCCAATATAACATATTATTTATAAATGTATCTGCTTTGAAACCCACAGAGTATAGTGGAATAATTTCCATTTTAATCCTTATCTTCTTTAAATAGAATTCTCAAGTATCACAGTTGGCAACTTTTAGCATTTAATATTGATATGTACCTGTGAATATACAAGAAGATTTCTGACAAAAATCACTAAATATCTTTGTGCGAAGTTGGAGTCTAAATAAAAAAAATTCCACATCCTTAACAAGTATTATCAATATAATAAACAAAAAGAATAAAATAGATAAAACCTCAAAATGAAGTCATGTTTCTTAAGAGCTTGCTTTTTATGGCAACATGATAGTAGCTTATGACACCATTTTAATTTTAATCAAAATAAAAAATATTTCATAGAACTATTAAGGTATCTAATACCAATAATCTCTTTATTTTCAAATTCTATAACGTGTGTGTATAGAAATCTATTATGTATATGTGCATTAACATTATCTAAATTTTAACACCTTTCTGCATCAGTCACTTTTAGAACTACTGAATGTCCTGCTGAAACTTAAAAAGAAAAATTCCCATGCAAAAAAAAAAAAAAAGATTGTCTGTTTATATTTTTAAGTGAAGACCTATCAAAAGGAGCATATGTAAGCAGATGGAATCAGACAAATATGAAAAATGTTTAAGATTAAAAAAAGAGAAAAAAGAATTTATTCATTTTGATTTTTTCCCCCATAGAAAGGATTTTTTACCTTTTCTTTGATGGCAAAAAAAAAAGTATCAACATTTTTTAAAGTACCTATTATTTTTTTTCACATAAAATGTATCTACATTATTCTTAAAGTATCTGCAATTTAAAAAAAAAAAGCATCTAAAATTCTACAATGATTTTTAAGAGTTTACAATTACAAAATAGAAATATTGTGCCAGTTAAACTAAACCAAGTCTAGCAAAAACTAACAGTTATGGATTAATAAATATTATAGAATAAAAAAGCACAATTTTTTAAATAAGAAGTTAATTTTTTTTTAAACCAAACATACCAGGATTTCATTATTTCCAGTGGTACTTTATACAATCAAAAACAGATATTATTAGATATTATCATTATTATTTATACTAAACTCTACAGCATTGAATAAAATTCTTATATATGAGGTGTACTTATTTTTAGACAGTTACATATTAATACATACACAATTTGCCATAAATCAATACTCTCTATTACAAACTTTTTAAATAAAAAGTTAATTTTCTTCTAATCTAAATATATGAGAAATTTATCATTTATAATGGAACATTATAGAATTAAAAATTATATATATATATATATATATATATATATATATATATATATATATAAAAATAAATAAATAAATAAATAAATAAAGGTGTACTTATTTTGGGACAGTTACATATTTATATTTCTGATTGCAGAATTTCAGTGCTGTAGAGTTTGGTAATAGATAATCTCTAATAATATTCATTTTAATTGTATAATGATCTACTAGAAATAATAAAGTCCTGGTATATTTAGTTTAGAAAATTAACTTATAAAAAAACTGCTTGGGGTGTACTAATTTGTGTGTGTGTGTGTGTGTGTGTGTGTGTGTGTGTGTGTGTGTGTGTGTGTGTGTGTGTGTGTGTGTGTGTGTGTGTGTGTGTGTCAGAGTTCATGAGGCATAAAAGTCAAATAATGACAGTGCAGTCATGTAACACAAATATGAGCCAATGTTGATTAAATATAAGTGAATTGCCAAACACAAAGGGAAAGGAAAGTATATTAAACACCTTTACTGATTTTGCTCAGTATTATGGCTTTCTCTCACTGACTCAGCATCTTTAAGAGGATAATGCTTTAAATTTCTTGATATTCTACTTTCTTCTTCATTTCAGAATATCCCCTTCACAATATTTGCTAATTCCATCCATGAGAAAGAAAAAACTAGTGTAAAAATAAATTTTAGAAAACAAAAAAATGAAGCATCTATAGTCAATATTAGAAGCCTAGTCATAGCAACAGGTGAGAGTGTGGGTGGAAACACTCAATTGGACCAGCTGATAAGACATATTGATCACCTATGGAAGGTGGCGAACAGAGGTAGAAGGAGCAAAAAGGCAGTGGTGGTGGTAGCGGCAGTGGGGGCAAAGGCAGCAGGGGACAATGAGTAGCAGTAGCAGCATTAATAATAATAATAGCAACAACAAGGATATCGATCACAAGATAGGGAGGTGTTTCTTTTCGTATTATGTCATTTTTTTCCTTCCCTTTTCGCTTATTTCCATTGACAAGTTGTTTATATCACTTACCCTGACCTCCCCCACTGCCACCCAGCCATCAGTGTTGATGCCAACCGAATGCAAAGAATGGTCACTTGGGCACTGACTGGATGAGACAGATGACCAGTCTTTAGTGGACGGGAAACCTGGTCCCTACTCTCCATTTCCAGCAACAGGTGATGAGATATTCCTGTTGCTGCACCGGCAATGGATGTCGCAGCTACTATCACTGCCACTCCTGCTGACGCTACTGCTGGTGATGGTGGTGGTGACGGCACTATTGCAGCCGCTGCTGCTGCACAGCATGGAGTGTCCTTTTTGGCAGGCTCAGCCATTAACAAGTACAGCAGCGTGGCCAGCTAAAGACTCTAAACATTGATCCAGTATTATATAAGAAGGACAGAGTGGATTTATAGTTCTTTGTTAATTATTATTTCAGTTGGATGGGGATGGATCCCTTCAAAATGAACACAGGTGATAACAATTTTCATATGCCTCACACACACACACATATATATATATATATATATATATATATATATATATATATATATGTGTATGTCTATGTATATGCATTGCTGAAAAAAAAAAAAAAAAAAAAAAAACACACTTTTCACCTACACATTGAAAGAAACGTACATCTCTTTCTAATGGTATTTTTTTTTACCATAGATGTAATACACATTTTAATACCTCCGACTGCAGAGAAAGAAAGAAAGTGGGTGAGAGAGAGAGAGAGAGAGAGAGAGAGAGAGAGAGAAGATGAAACACAATTCAATCATATTTAACATATTGAAACAATGTATACTCATTACCAAATGTTAATAACCATATAGATTCTTTCAAGTGACACCCCAATTCACCAACATTCTCTTTTGCAGTACACATGTACACAAAAAACATACATCCACACTCCTACTTTTCAATAATGTACTATTATTAACATGATAGAAAGTAACTCTGAACAAAATCCATTGAACCTCATCATTCTCAGAGTTTGTATATATTTCTATAATTACAAATAGGAAATAAATAAAAGTTACACAAACAGCTTCACAGACACCACCACAGTAATATACATATTCTCACTAGGAGAGATGAAAACCAGGGAGATGTATACTGAAGGTATGACAGATACAGTGTTTTTTTGTTTTTTTTTAAACCTTGGGATATACCATATCAGAAAGCAATTGGCATGAGGTTATGCTTAGGGTGGAAAAATCTTTGGAATAATCAATATACATGAATATAGTCATAACTGAGAGTACATTAACATGTATCTAGCAATACTTACAAATACAAATTCTTAACTATAAAAAAACTCAAGAATTGTTCTTTTATTTGTATCAGCACTCGCACACGCACACACTTGTGGTGTAATAGTTGGTTGGTTGGGTTTTATGACTTATCAACCTTTGTAGGTTATTTAATGCCAAATCCATTTTTGTACAAATAATAAGTTCTATTTCAAACAATTCAGTTTAACATGAGTAAACAGTTTAACTGCCAAAAACATTTCTATTTCAAGCTATTCATTTTAGTCAAACACAGTTCTAATTTAACCAATTCAGTTTAGTATAAGTATAGACTTTGTTTACACAGTTAAATGTCAAAACAGTTCTATTTCAAAAAACTCAGTTTAATGTAAGTACAGTTTCAATGTCAAAAACAGTTCCATTTCAAATAATTCAGTTTAGCATAAGTACGCAGTTTAAACGTAAGTACACAGTTTAATTGTCAAAAACATTTCTATTTCAAGCTGTTCCGTTTACTCAAACAATTCTAATTCAAACAATTCAGTTTAGCGTAAGTACAGTTTCAATGTCAAAAACAGTTCTATTTCAAACAACTCAGTTTAGTATAAGTACACAGTTTAAATAACAAAACAGTTCTACTCCAAGTAATTTAGTTTAGCATAAGTACGCAGTTTAGTTCTATTTAACTCATAGTGCTACAACTCTGGCAATAAAGAGGTGCTCTGCATTCCCTAAAGCTCCAGCATCACTGGAACCTCACCATCAGATTATTTAGTGTCATATCTAGGACACACACTAGTTGTGGGAGTGGGGATCTTACCCTTCTGCAGAGGAGCCGTTGGTGTATTCTACAGCCCCAACCAACTGTGTAATACACAGAGTTAAATGTAAAATCAGTTTTATTTCAGATAATTCAGTTTAGCATAAGTACGCAGTTTAGATATGAAAACAGTTCTATTTTGATCAATTCAGTTTAGCATAAGTATGCAGTTTAAATGTCAAAACAGTTCTATTTTAAACAATTCAGTTTAGCATAAATACACAGTTTAAATGCGAAAACAGTAAACTCTCGAAACCACGGTTTAGTTCTATTCGACCCATAGATACAACCTTTATCAGGTGCTACCACTCCAGGCCAGACTGGACCTGAGAGCGATGGCAATGAAGGGGTACTACACATTCCCCAAAAGCTCCAGCAATACTGGAACCGCACCATCAGATTGTTTAGTGTCATCCAGGACACTTGTTAGGGGATCCTACCTCTCTGCAGAGAAGTAGTTGGTGTATTCTACAGCCCCAACTGACAGGGCAATTGTGGTTGTAATAGGTATCGTCGTAGGAAATAGAATCAGTGACCTGAGTTCAAATCCTGGACAAGGCTTGTTGTGTTTCACTTCATACTTATGCTCTTGGGAAAAGCATGAATCCATCTTTTCAGGTTATAATGGGCTCTTTAGCCTTGGTAAGATAACCAGTCTAGGAGAAGGAAAAAGGAATCCAAACCAACTGTACTCGACTTAAAATTGATGTTGTGTCATATACTGTCAGTAATGGAGTGTTGGGTAAACACGCGCGCACGCACATGCGCACCTGAAAAGATATTTTTACTTATTTATATAAAGGACACTTATCTTGGAAATTACGTTTGATATCCAGCCATCCCGTTAATAGAATTTATATCATAAATAACTGCATATAAATAAGAAGTACTCTATGATTAGCATTTAATAATTATTTTACTTGTGAAATTATAATGGGAGAGGTTAGTGAAAATGCAGACCTTTATTACCATTATTAAACTGTCAATTGTACTGGAAATTGCTTTATTCTCTAAGTTAAAGCATTTTAATGTAATTGTATTATGAACATTTCAAAACAATATGCCATTTTTGGCATGTTATAATGATAGATACTAATATCAAATCAATAGAGAATTACAGACAAATATGTACACTTACATGTATGGCTATATACAGAAAAGAACATAATAATTCCCTTACAATCACTAATTGCAGAAAATAACTAGAGAACTCTTTCTCAAAGAAATTGTGACCAAAATTTAATTACTTTCCTCTTAAGTAAAATAGATTAAAATGACAGACAGAAAATGAAAAGTATTTATTTCAACCAATTACAAATATCTCCAAATATACTTTTTGATTCATAATAAAATTATAACCACTTTCTTAATGTTGTCTATAGCAAAATCCAAAATCAAATAAAAGATAATTCAGTCAGTACTCCGTGTATGTGTATGTGTTTATAAATTGATGCTAAAGAAAGAGCATTTTAAGAGTTATTTTGTTTCTATAAGATTAAAATATTATTAATTTGAAACTTATTTGCAATTTTTATATATGAGACTTGGTTTGACTTTTGCAAAAATAAATCAGGAATCAAATCTTAACAGTGTATTAAAAATCTTAAGGCTTTTTATCTATCCCTCATATCTTGTGTATATCTGAGTATATAAAATTATATGATTGGTTGTTTGTTTGGGTTTTATTGCATATCAACCTTTGTAGGTTATTTAATGCCAAATCCATTTTTAAATAAATAAAAATAAGTAAGTTGGTGACTGAAGGCTCCCTTTTCGATAGCTACTATACCGAGGGGCTCCCTTTTCGATAGCTACTATACCAAGGTGTAGGGGAGGGTGCTACTCCTTTCTCTGGATTGCTCCACTTTACCCTTGATCCATACTTTATAATGCTGAGTGTTAAGCAAGGTGGCATCAAGTACCATTTTGAGTCTTTGGTATGACTTGACCTGGGATTGAACCCCGGTCTCCCAGGCCATTAGTGAACACTCTAACCATTATGCCAGTTCAGTTTAAGTATGCAGTTTCAATGTCAAAAACAGTTCTACTTCAAGCAGTTCAGTTTAGCATAAGTACAGTTTAATTGTCAAAAATATTTCTATTTAAAGCTATTCATTTTAGTCAAACAGTTCTAAGTTGAACAAATCAGTTCAGCATAAGTACACAGTTCTATTTAAATCCATTTTATACAAATAATCAGTTTTATTTCAAACAATTAAGTTTAGCATGAGTACACAGTTTAATTGTCAAGAATATATCTATTTCAAGCTATTCAGTTTAGTCAAACAGTTTTAATTCAGTTAATTCAGTTTAGTATAAGTATAGATTTTGTTTACACACAGTTAAATGTCAAAACAGTTCTATATTAAACAATTCAGTTTAGCATAAGTAGTTTCAATGTCAAAAACAGTTCCATTTCAAACAACTCAGTTTAGCATAAGTATGCAGTTTGAATCTAAGTACACATTTCTATTTCAAGCTATTCAGTTTAGTCAAACAATTCTAATTCAAACAATTCAGTTTAGCATAAGTATACGATTTAGTTCTATTTAACTCATACATAGGGCCCTATCAGGTACTACCATTCCAGTCCAGAGTAGACTTGGGAGCAATGGCAATGAAGGGGTGCTCCACATTCCCGAAAGCCCCAGCATTACTAGACCCTCACCATCAGATTGTTTAGTGTCATATCCAGGACACACACTTGTTGTAGAGAGGTGGGGTTTTACCCCTCTGCAGAGGTGCAGTCAGTGTATTCTATAGCCCCAGCTGACTGGGCAAAGAATTATATGAATCTACATAAATCTAATTGGTTGTGTTATTTATTGCCAAATCCTGTTTTATACACACATACATATATATGTATAATTTGTAAGCAAATAATTTGAAGGTAACATTATTTTTAGATGAGCTTGAGCTCATATGTTTGCATAGTTAAATGGTTACAAGTATAACTATCTAACACTAATAAATCTATTCAACATTATTCATTCATTTACACATTGAAAAATTGTTTCTAGTTAAATGGTTTCACATATAGTAAATGATTAAATAGTTCTATTTGACCAATAGATGGGATCCTAATAGGTACTACCACTCCAGGTCAAGAACCTCACCATTGGATAGGAGGGTTTTACCTTTCTGCAGAGGTGTAGTTGGCATATTCTACAACATCAGCTGACAGGGCAGACTTAAAGCTAAATCTATGTATTGATTTCAAAGGTGAATTAAAATCATTTGTAGGGTTCAGATCAGATTCATAATCTATATATTACTAACAGTCTCATTATGTTTTATATAACTATAACCTAGCAAGATTTTTATTAGAGCAATACACTAAAAATATTCAGAGAACGTAGAAATTTCCATTTTAATTTGCAATTGAATGATGATTTTGTTGTGTCTCTGTTCATGCTGAACATAATCTTTTTAAGCATCCAAATTCTTGATATGATGATAATAACCATAAAATGTTAATTAGAAACCTTTACTCCTTCCTAAATAAAAGCAACAATATAATGATGGATTGCTATTACAAGATTCTAATGAATTTATAATCAGTTAGTTTAATAATAAATCACCATAACATTATTTTATTTTGTCCATGTTTCTCCCTGACTTCACCCAACAAAGCTAAAATACAGACATACTTGGTGCAATGGGTAGGAAGAATCGATGACGACTCTTTTAGATTTTATTTTTGTTCAGATTTCTTTAAGTGTCCTTTAATTTAAGTTAATAACTTCCATGAAGTAAGGAGACTATCCTGATTCTAACAAAGTAATATCTGAAATCCTCAAAAGTGGACACTAAAATTATAATCAAGTATTGCTTTCTGGAACTTTCCCAAGAAAGAGGCTGGGAGAATCTTGAATACATACAAAACAAATCTTTAAGCAGTTTACTGAAGGAATGATTCAGCAAGTGACTCATCAAATTGACATTTTGGCTCCATAGAAGCCACAAGGGATTGTTAACAATTGTGAAATGATAATGACCAGCTTTGCATAGGATGAGTGGCTTTTGGTTTGGTGTCTTTGTTTAAGGGCATATCAACCTTCATGGGTTATTTAATGCAAAGTCATCTTTTCAGAAGAATAGCAGTAATAACTATTTAACCCATAACCGGAGACACAAGGGGTTTAATACCTTTCCTAAGGATGTGTTGCTTATATAATCTTAAATGAGGTCTATAAAAATAATTTTAACAATGTGAATATTAATCATCATAAATGTAATTCTGCCTTCTCATCACTTGTAAGTAATTAGGGTTTTTCTCTAATTTCCTGTAACTGGTTATGTTTTGAATCTATTCAGCATGTCAAGCAACTGTTGATATTACCCAAATAACCACAAAATTTAGTTGTACAAGTCCAATACTAAGAGCAGTTTAACCTTTTTTATTCACATATCTTTATTTTTATTGTTCTGTGACATTTTAGCTAATCTTACCAGAAGTCATAAGCCATATAAAAAAATCAGAGATTCAAAAGAATCCTTAATTTTCACTCCTAGAAACCCTAGGCTTAGGAATCAACTCACTTATGTAATTGAGTAGCACATGGCATGTTTAATTGCTTCTTGCAAATTTGGAATTACAATGTTTCTATAACATATCCAACTAAATCAGAGTCTTTATTTATGTATGTTACAAGAAATGTTGTAAATGAATCAAAATCTAAAATTGCAGGGGTCAAATTATGCACAAGTAATGACTATTTTCTATATATTATTATTGTATTGTCTATTATTATATTGTGTATATATATATATATATATATATATATATATATATATATATATCATTAAGAAAAAAACAACGAAACCAATCACAAAGGATTATAAATTTATTTCAATCCTGTTACGCATTTTTGAAATTTTCAAAAACACGAAAAAAAATTAACAGGACTTCATCAGATCAATTAGATAAAAAAACTAGAGTAGACACTTGAGAGTGGGAGGGGATAGAAGAGTGAGAGGGGTGAAGAGTTATCTCTTCATTAAGCCCACTTCCGTTTTAAATTTAAATTTACGGTTAGCAATGTAGTACATTTATTTTAAAACAATTTTTAAAAAAAATTTTTTTTTTTTTTTTTTTTTTTTAAGACTTAAATTACAGATATTTCTAATTAAATTTAAATTTTAATTAATAATCTCACGTAAAGATGCAGTAATAGATATATTAAAACAAAAACAAATATTTAATTTACTTAAATATTTTAAAATTTCAAAAATTTCAAAATATCAGTTACATTTTTTATGCTTAGTACATATATATTATATGCTATTTCATAATTTTCTATCTAATAATTTATTATAATTATTCTCAAAATTAAACCTCATTCTCAAATAAATTTATGCTTTATAAAAAAATTTTTTTACTTAATTATTTATAGTTTAAATTTGGCCCTATGTCTACACCTGGCTATTAGTTCATTTCTCTTATTTAGTAAAATTTTTGGCTCAGGAAAAAGCAAAATGTGGATCTTTTCTTCAAGACATAGATTGCACCTACTATCGAAAGATTTTGGGGTACTAGATCTTTTCAATATGGACCATTGAATGTCAGGGGTTAACCCTTTATTTTTTAATCCCCAATAATGTTTTGATAGAGCAGTTTGATTTTTTTGATGCTCATGGGAAAAGGAATATTTATGATTTCCATATCTAATCTTGAAATTAGTAGAAGAAACGCCAATATAATATTTCTTATCACTTATGTCCTCTTTTGGATAAATAATAGCTTGGTATACTACATTATCTAAACTACACAAACCATTCATTGGACAATCACTTTGAGATTTACAATTACATTCTATTTTTTTACTATTAATGTTATTATTATTTACTTGGTTATGAAATTTATTAATTAATTTATTATTATGGCTATTTATTATTTGAGAAATATTATTAGTGCAAGAATAACTTATTTTTCAAGGTTTTCCTATTAAATATTTTATGCAATATATTATCTTGTTTAAAATGTTTATCTATCAGTCTCAAAAAATATTTACCTACATCTATATTGGCTAGTTTACAAAAAGGGGGGTTAAACCATATAATTTTCCTTTTTCTATTTTTTTGAACAAAATTATTATTTTCTTTAGTAAATTCAGTTGTTATATTTTGTTTTAAATACCTAAAATCCTCCTTAAAACCACTATTTTTAAGGGTGTGCTATTTTTGCTGGCATATATATATATATATATATATATATATATATATATATATGCCAGCAAAAATAGCACACCCTAACAAGATTTTTATTAGACCAATACATTTAAAATGCTCGAAAGAAAACAATTTCCAGTCCAATTTGCAACTGAATGATAATTTGGTGGGGCCTGAGTTTCAGTCATTGTCATTTTTTAATCATTCAAATTCTTTATATAACATAGATAACTATGAAATGGTAATCAAAATCCTTCACTCCTTTCTAAAAAGGAGCATCAATATCATCATGGACAATTGTTAAAATGAATGAGTCATCTAATATATATGAAGTTTGTTATCTATCCTGGTGCATAATTGTATATAACATTGTGACATCAAAATAGCTTTGTATCAGTTGGTTGTCAAAAGCAAAATAATTCAAACTCCTATAATTCTTTTTGCTTCAAAAACTTATATAAACTATCACCATTCTCACTCAGTATAAATGCTCAGTGGCTATGGGAAAAAAACTCACATATTTTTTGTATATATGATTATTGCGCCAAAGTTAATCTCTCTGGTCTTTTCTCCCAGGCAACACTAAAAACTACTGGTATTTTGATTGACCTGTGTAAAATGACAGCCTAGCTGATCACTCTGCATATAGGATTAGTGGGTACATTTGGGTTATAAGCATTTATCTACCTCTTAAACAGAAAAAAAATCTAATAATTTGGGTTTATTGACTTTTAAAATATATCTAACAAACAAGGGAATTAAAAAACAAAACAAAGAAAAGGTTTTATTATTTGAAAGACATTACATATATTTGAAATTTTTCAAGATACCAATTTTACAGAAATAAGATTATGCATTAATAAAGGTTGCAATATATTAACAGAGAACCAACACAGTATTATACCAAATATCAAACTGAATAAAACTACTACTACTACTACTACTACGACTACTACTACTACTACTACTACTACTACTACTACTACTATCATCATTATTCACTCATTAGAACTTTTCACATCAGTGTTAGCCGATGGTTTTCACTGGAGTCTGAGTGACAGTAAGTCTCCTTGAGTCTCCAGGACTCTTCTTAGTATTTGGGCCATTCTCAACAATGCTGTCGTTTGGATGGTCTCCACTCCGCCAACTTCCAAGTTCTCTAGTCCCTTTAGCAATCCTTTAGTTACAGTTCTAAACGCACCAATCACAATTGGTATAATTGTCACCTGCATGTTCCACAGTTTTTTCAATTACCTAGCAAAGTCAAGGTACTTATCCTTTTTTTCACATTCTTTCAGTTTTATTCTGTGGTCAGCCTGGACAGCAAAGTCGACTATTTTGCAAGTTCTCTTTTTTCTTTTTTTAATAAAAATAATAATAATAATAATTATTACTATTATTATTATTATTAGTAGTAGTAGTAATAATAATAATAATAATAGCAGCAGCACATTTTTAAAAGGTAATGTATCATCAATTTTTCTCTCTTGAAATATTGTTTAACCACTGAGCATTGGCTGATAATGTATCAAGAGAAATTCCTTTAGGTTACAATTTTTGATTTGTTTTTACTCAGGCAATATATCAGATTCAAGATAATTCATAGTGATGAAAGCACTGAAAAGAATGATTGCCATTCATTGTTAGAGTCCCATTCTGTACCCTCCAGACTTCTTCAGAGGTCTGTCATTAATTAATCCTTTATTCAATCCATGGGAGGTAGATTGCTCTCATTCTGCTGTATCCGTTAAGTTTTCCTAGTTAGTTTGCTCTTGTAATGTCACTTGCCTGTCTTTTCAACTAAACCTGAGTAGATAGCTCAGGGATTGAACTCAGCCTACCAGATAACTAGATGTGCTTTAATCCATTAGTGATTAAATTAATGACTTTGCAGTAGATAATTTCTAAAAATTTACCAGAGAGAAAGATCCTGTTACACAGGGAAATATATATCATCCCATAGACAGTGATTCCATCTAAAATCATTTCCATTCATCAATAGGAAATGTTGGACAATTTGTTCTAATTTTTGCTAAATTAAAACACATAAAAATTCGGTGCCACACACAGTCTTCCAACTCCCTATTTCTCCCTAAATAAACATCCATAACAACACATATTTGGTTTCTTTTTTAACCAAATTATTTCAAACTAAAGAATAAAATTACTTTAATGGGTGACATGATAAAGGCTGTGATCAAAAGTTTCTGATTGGAATCAACAGGAAAGATATGGGTTCAATATTTGGGCCCAGGTTCAGCCAAAAGACAATCAATACTACAAGAACAAAATAACTAAGCTAACAAATTAGCCAATACAAGATATTTAGTTGGTTAGTTGGTTTTATGGCATGTCAAACCGAGTTGTTGATGCTGAAATCAGTTTAAGAATTATTGTCTCCAGTTATATACGATAAAAAAAATCTTTATAATCATTTTAAACAAGTAAATATCTCATCATTTCAAACAGATCTATTTGAACCATAGATGAGACCCTAATAGGTATTACTAATCCAGATTAAAGTGAACCTAGGAATTAAAAGGATGACTACACTTCTTAGTTTCATAGCTGGAACCTCAACACTAGAGGCACTTTAGTAACATACCCAGGACAACTTTTCGAGACATATTCAAAACCTGACTGACAAAGCATCCTTTACACTTTGCTATTCTAATTGCTAATGAGAATTATGTCAATGATAAATAAAATTTAACTTAATTATATTTTTATGTTTTGAAAATCCAATATTACTTTGAAAAAAAAAAAAAAAAAAAAAAAATATATATATATATATATATATATATCTGAAGTAATCTACTAGTTGTCAGCATCCATCAGCTGGAGCTTTGTATGAGACTTTCGTGTTTTTTCCAAAAGGAAATTTGGGGTAAGTTCTGGTGGCATAGTGGTTAATGTGCTGAACAATGACATCATAGTGAGCAAGGTCAAACTTTAGTTGCACTATTATGTTCACTTTTGGACTAATATCCTTGGGAAAACTCTGGAATCCCCCCAGTTGTGAGTTTAAATAGTAGCAAACTGTCCTTCTACAAAGATGGTTTTGGGCATTAAATAATCCATAAAGGATGATATGCCATTAAACAAGGAAACCAAAACAAAATCAAGAAGACTTCTGATGCATATGTTCCCCCAGTACAATAATGGAAAGGAAGAGACACTTTGATTTTAACATGAGTTAACTTTTAAAAACTTAAAAAAATATTTTGGATTTAAAAATTCAGGCTATTGTTTAAAATCACACATGCCATTGTATTTTATGACCATTAAAATAAGCAGCATGATTCAGAAATAAAGTAGCTGCCTTCAACAAGACTTGAACCCGTATCCTGAAAGCCTGTCTGATATGAACATTGCATCTAGCAATTTGGTCACAAAAACTTCACAGCTAAGCAGTTAAATCTAAACTCATATAGCTATTTTTCTTTATTCAATTATTTAAGTCATAATTTGTTTACTCTCTCTACTTCAACGTCTCATTTTGGAATTACTTTTTTTTATAAATATAAAGACTTTTGTTAAGTTACTCAACTCTAATATAATCCTATTTACCAACCCCTCCGCTCGGGCGGGATATGACACAAGGTCAATTTTTAAGCAGAGTTTAACAGGTTTGAATTCAGAGTTGTCCTTCTCCTAGACTAGTTGCCTCACCAAGGCTGAAGAACCCAGTCCATCCTACTATTTACCCATAGCTGGAGGGAGAATAATTATACTCTAGTATAATATTAGATCTGGTGAGCATCCAAGTGAAGATGAAACTTACAAATAATGATATACAAGATGTGCTTGTTAATTATCACTCTAAAGCAGGCATTCCTTCATTAACCTTCAATAGGTGATCAGTTAAGAAACATTTAATATTAGAGATCAAAAGTAAATAGTGAATCATGACAACTTGTAAACTACAAGAAATAAGCCTAACTTGGGGGATAATTTCTGTTCTACTTGTGTTGGACAGAAAAGTAGATTAAAAATCATCTCAGAAAATTTTCTAATTATTTCTATATTTAATAGATATGAGAATCCTACACTTTATATAAGTTTAATAGTGAAATGATAATGGATACTAATACAACTTTATAATGAAAAATATGTTATAAAATTTAAAGTGATTGATATTTAAGCTGGGAGAAATAAGTTACAGAAAGATGCATGATAAAAATGAATGATAAGTGATAAAAATGAATACTCAAAAGTAAGAAATCCTCAACATATTTCTTATAGGTGAAATAATATATAACACATTTTTCTTTTTATCATGTATCCTATCTATAGGATAAAAGGATTTGAATACAAACGAGAGTCATCCCTTTCTGAATTGAAATTTGTACATAAACTTATTCCATCAAATTTTTTTCAGTATTTATTTTAATTTTTGATCAAATCAATTTCTTTTCCAATGCATTAAACTTTCAAATAAAGAAGAAACAAAAGATGTAAGAATACTCACAGGCCACTCTTGACCATAAACAAAGATATGACTCCGAGCAATATCAACCCGATCCCAGGTCAAGGTGAGACTCAATTGATCAGGTGCACTGGAACTTGAGTCTCGGTTAGGAAACACCATCACAGCTGAGAAGTGAAAAAGAAACAGTGATGCAAAGGTCAATTAATTCATAGCAAAGAAATATAAAAACAACATCAAACCTTAAAACCAAACATGTTAAAAGAAAATAATCTAACACATTTTGAACAATATAAAAAAAATTCAGAGAAAAAATATGGCACTAGACATTTGCCACTGTTAAACTTTGGCTGTTTATGAAATAGAATTAAGCCAATATATTTCTTATGAATAAAATTTCATTTATGGCATTATTGAGAGCTGCCAAAAATAGATGTCAGCAGACTTCTTTTTAGCTTAGAAAAAAGATCAGCAGCTAAAAATATTCTATAAATGCAATATAAATTTAATTGAAAATATGTTTGACTTTTTGAAAAACATCTTTTTTATCTTTCTTCAGCTTTCAACTACTTAGCAATGTTGATTGGCTTGGATACTAAATAACATAGTAGATACAACATCAGCCTCTATGCTCCTAAATATATGAAAATAAGATTTTAAAATTGGTATTTAAAATGACCAACTGAGTAGAAACCATCATTTCAAAAAATATGGTAAAATTTAACCGATAATGCTTCACAGTTTAAATAAAGATGTTCACTTCAGTCAGTAAACTTGATTATTCTTTAAATTTTCTTCTAAGTTGACCAAAAAAGACATTTTTTTAAAATATTAGATGACACTAAAACTAGTTCTGATATAAAATTACATAATGTGCTTATATTCAATATAATACAACATAAAACTAGATGGCTTCTACATTATTAGTTAACTTACCAGTGTCATTATGTAGCAGTAAATATTTTCTATTGTGCTGAAAAATACAACATTAAGTGTCTGTGCCCTCTTAGTAAACTACTGATAATTTTTAGAGGATGGACATTGTTGTCTCATGATTTCATTTATTAATGACAAAAAAGCATATGTCAATGCACATATACACACGTGGCCAATGTAACAACGAAGGATGAATGAAAAGATAATAACCTTTCTGAACAGTATGCTAATAAAAAGATTAACAAAGTGTCTCCCACTCAGTAAAAGGTTTTCATTGTTAATAGAGCAAGGCTTTACTGAGTCAGACATTTATATACTATACAAAGAAGTCCATACACAACTTATTTTACAAGAATATAATCCAGAAATCAGCAGGATTGATATATCACAAGGAATATTTTTGTTGAAAAATATATATCAAGCACGAACATATTTGTGTACAAGACAAGAAATATATTTGTCAGCATTTCCCAAAACTTAAAAAAAAAAAAAAAAAAAAAAAAAAAGAACATCATTTGGGACACCTCATCACAGTGTAATTCTACCAAGCTAGTCTTACAGATCAATTACAACTAAATAGTGAGTTTGATCTTCACTAGGTGGCCTATACTTGTAAAAAAATCTCAAAAATTTAGTTTTGGGATTTAATGTCAAACCAAACCAAAAGCACTGGTTCTCATCAGACCACAGAAGTTAAGCAGTGATGATCCTGTTCAGTATTTAGATGGGTGAATACTTAAGAACAGCAGATAATATAAGCAACCCAAGGTCTTCTTTTCAGATAAAGCAAAGCTTAGAAAATAACAACCTTACTTGGTATAACTGTTTAGTTTTGTTGGATTTCATATAGCTAAAGTCTAAATGATTGATAGTTCTAAGGTTCTATTGCTTGAGAGTAACCAGATATGATAAACAAACATTACTGAGGTCTCTGCATCAAAAAAGTAAAATTGAATTCTAATATTGTTGAAATCATACAGCCTTGGATAAAAATCATTAAATACAGTATTATGGTATGGTGACTGCAAAAATAAAAAAAGAAAACTGAATATAGTCTAACTTTTAGTTTAGGCTATTTGTGGTCACTTTACACTTGAGAAAAAATGCTGTATGCTGTTTTCAACAAAACCTGGAAGCAGCTGTACGGCTACTTGCCTCCTATCTCACAAACCATTCAAGATGAACGAGACATGCAGAGCACTGCTGGAGAAGTAAAGATGAACTCATAAGTGACATTTTCTTATGGCTACACATAGATATACCAATGTTGACTGAATAGCAAAGACTTACATATATCAGCTCTGCACAGATACAAGATGCAGTCTAGAGAAGCTGGCAAGAATGATGGCTGATAGCGATAGTTGGCAAGAGAGAGTCAATGGAATCTATGCAATCAGCACAATGTGATGATGATGATGATGATGATCTTGACAAAAATGTTATGTCAGTGGCATACTATGATAATTGACAAAGAACAAAATGGATGCAAGTGGACTTGAGCAAACAACTCTCCACTAACTACATTACCTGACCAAGTAGAGGTAATAAAAAAGATGTTACACCTATAGGCAACATTGACTAGGGAAAATGATTTAAGATAATAAATGACATAAATATGCACCAGCGACAGAACAAGAAAAGCTGGAGAGAATGATACTTCATGAGTAATGGAAAAGAGGATTTTACCATAAAAATTTGAGGCATATTAGAATATGAAAAAAGGATTCTCTGCTGCCCTTGAAATACGACCTGATGACCAGCCTACTTAAAGAGAAATATCCATTGTGAAAAGGACAAAAAATAACCCAAACACATTTGTAATGACTACTTCATTTTAGAACAGATTGTTAAATGTAAAACCCCTCAAGAGATACAGAAAAAAATCAAAATAAACAATGTAGGCTAGTCATTAAATGGTAACTGGTCCTGTTTAGCAGAAATAAGTGTGGAAGAAAAAAAATGGAGTGAAATTAAAGAAATAAAATGCAGATATAATATGCATTCAACTTTTCTTTCAAGACAATAAGACAGAGTAGTGATATACCTCACAATACAGTCAAGTTGAATATACAAAGTTATAAACTAATTCTTGATGTGGGTTCTTTTTTATTTTTCTCCTTTTTACATCAATTTCCTGAATAGTTTAAATTCCAGCCTCTCTGTCAAATACTCCCAACAGATACTACATACTCCTCACATATAAAGATTATCAATAGGACATATATTACATTGAGTGTAATAGGCTGCAGATATTTTGGAAATGCCTTTGTTTAATGTTATACTTACCATATATAGGTTGAACCTTAAAATATGGTCATAAAATCATTAATTTATGGAATTCATTTTTGAAGCTAAAAGTTGCTCTTAGTCCTTTTCATTATGTATGAATTTCAGCATTACAAAATTATTACTCATGTATAGGTTGATGCAAATTTTTGGCCCTAAAATTAGGTTTCCTAAACTCAATCAGTACATAAGTATATGCGGTAAGTACAATTAGGTTTCTATCTTCAGCATACTGAGGTTTTAGATAAAAAAATTATAAATCACACACACACACACACACACACACACACACACACACACACACACACACACACACACACTTTCAAAATTTAATTATATATGCTTATAGATATTCACTAAGCTTATCTTAGATGTTTGTTTGTTGTTTGTTTGGGTTTTATGGCATATCAACCTTTGTAGGTTATTTAATGCTACATCCATTTCTATAAAAATAAGCAGTTCTATTTAAAGCAATACAGTTTAGCATAAGTACACAGTTTAATTGTCAAAAACATTTCTATTTCAAACAATTCAGTTTAGTATAAGTATAGTTTATTTGTTTACACACAGTTTAATGTCAAAATAGTTGTATTTCAAATAATTCAGTTCAGCATAAGTAAACAGTTTAGTTCTATTCGACCCATAGATAGGACCCTATCAGGTGCTATCACTCCGAGCCAGAGTGGACCTGGGAGCGATGGCAATGAAGGAGTACTTTGCATTCCCCAAACCTCCAACATTATTGGAACCTCACCATCAGATTGTTTAGTGTCATAATCAGGACACTCATTTGGGGTGGGGGTGGAGGTCTTATCCCTCTGCAGAGAAGTAGTTGGTGTATTCTACAGTCCCAGCAGACTGGGCAATTATATTAGTTTGAATATCCAGTTAGTCAAACTTGTTAATGGCTTGCCTGAGTAGCTTGCAAATCAGTGCTTTATGGAAGGAGCTATAAGGAAATTTTTCTAAATTGTAAGCTCTCTTTTTATTTCATAAGACCAACTTTTTGTTTAAAATGTATCAACAGAACTAAAATGCAATGTAAGTCAAGAAATTATTTATACACTAGTGTTGTGTGCCATATGATAGAGTTTCAATTCTAGGAATCAAGTTCTGTCATTGTAGGTAATATAAGGTTTGAATATATTTGGACATCCAAAATACTCAAGTAAGCTTTCATCATATCATAATAAAGAAGGCTAAAACAGTGTGTCACTCTTTAAAACAAAAAACAAGATCCTGCTGAGCTCAAAAGAATTCAATGATTTCATCAAAATTTTGTTGGACAAAAAGAAAAATAATATGATTTCTAAAGATTTTTTCAAGGTTTTATTTCAATGTATCATCAATCAGCTAAAAAATCTAAATAAGAATTATTAAGCCAGTCAACAAAAACACTTAATGTGTCTTTTAGACACATTAAGTCAAGTAGAAAAATGAAACTAAACTTTGTTGGCTGTTTTGTTTTGAAAACAACTTCTCCTCTGTTTGATTGCAAAAGAAAAATCACAAATAAACACTCACACATAAAACAGGATCTGTGTTGCGGTACTTTCACCCACCATCTATAGTACAAAGTCATAGCAATAAACATAGAACTATTTATAAATCATCATCTTTTTTTTTCAGTCCACTCCAAGATTCAATTTATCCTCCAGTTTTGTAAAACAAGTCAACATAATGAGCCTTTTCATGACATGGTTGTATGTGCCAGATTCAGTTATATTTCCCTAGAACTGTTGTTCCACAATGACAAAAGAACCAAATCTGCCCTACTATTTAACTTATAACTGAAGGGAGGAGTAGAAGAAACAGATTCATACCTTGACCAAAGGTATTAATTTAAAGTGAATGCAAACAGCCTTGGTCATAATTTGAACTCAGCTAGCAGATTCCATGTTTCATGACCATAACCATTGTGCCATCAACACATTCTATGTACAAACACAAAAGCAATATATAGTAGTCAGTAAATTCATGACTACTATGACAAGTTTCCTACTCAGTAAGCCATAGTCATTTGTAAAACTGTTAACATTTACAAAACTACATCAACTGTGTAAGATAAAATGTCTTAGTGTCCCAAGAAGAGTGACTGCACTCAAATGCTGAAAATGCTACTACCCAATAAGCATTGAAATAGAATATACAAAAAGACCATAGTAACTATCAAAAAAAGCATTAGACAAGAAACCTTAGCTTAGATTACCATTGTCATTCAAGTTATGATGGTCAACATAGCTCTTTATCACACAATAAACTCTTTAGCAAGATTGAAAAATCCTGTTAATAACAGTAATTCGTAATGTAACAATAAGCTCAAGACTGCAGTTAAAATAACATTTAGGAATAGTTTGAAGTACTACTAAGATTTGAACCCAAAATTAACCATGAACTAACTAGAAAAAAAGGCCTCTTCTCAGAATTATACAGAGATTTTTTTAAAAATCCAATTCAGGCAAAATAACTTTCTATTGAAATGAAGGATATAAGAATAACAGATATCATTATAGGAAATGGAATCACCAACTTGATATAAAAACCTGGATGAAGCTGTTTGTATTCACCCAAAGAAAAAGTATGAATACAACCTTTCTGCCTCAGCTGTAGGTAAATAGTAGGGAAAACTGGATTCTTTAGCCTTGGTTATACAACTAATCTAGAAGGGAAACTCAGAATTCAAACCAGCTGTACTCCACTAAAAATTTAACTTTGCATCACACCCTGCCTATGGTGGAGGGGTTGGGTAAATACGAACATCCAAGGTATTCAGGTATCAGTAAAAGTTGTTCAGACTTTGTTGAAGTTCAATATACTTCCCAGACATAATTTGGTAAACTGACAATCAAATTAGGAGTGTCATGCTGACATAGGGAGGGTACAAGTTTCTGTTAAGCTGGATAAAGTTGGGATTAATTATGAAAAAAGGTTTCATTTGTCAATCTGTTATCTGATCCTAAAGTTCCCCAGAGAAAGACAAGATTCCAGATACTTTAAGGAGTGGACAGTGATAGTCATGATTCACCATATTCAAGAAATTCAGACTTATCCAGTCAGAATTGCTTCAGTTGGAGAAACAGATGGTACAGAAGTATATAACTGTTCCAAGTGATATCTCAAAAATAATTCTTTCTGTTTCTATATTCTAGCTATTCTTTCTATTTCTATATTCTAGTCATTTCGAATGAAAATTTGGAGATTATTTCATACAAATATTTTAGCAGTAATTCAGAATTTTTGCCTAAATCTTCATTATACCAATGTATGCAAACTAATATCCTCACCTTTTGAATTAAGAATAAGAAATTCCATTTTCAGCTGAAAATTAATCAGTCTCCCCACTACAACCAAGCTCCTTTATCTCAAAAAGGAAAAAAAGAAAAGATTGTGGGAAACTTTTGCATACACCTAATATGACAATAGCTTTCTGTCACTGAAATAGTTTAATTTACATTTTTCTTTAAATATATGAAGAAAGAAAAATGTCATTATTTCAAGAAAATCTGAAGCACCAAACTTAAAATATGCCACAAGAAACAATTATAAGAAATTTTAAACTAATTGAGTAACCATGAGGGAAATATAATTAGCACTTAAGTTCTGTTTTTGAAAAACATTTTTAATGAGGATTTGCAGAACTAAACAGCACCAAATTTACACCTAGAAGAAAAAGAATAATCTATTTCCTTCAAGAAACAGCATAGGTATGCAAGTCATAATTTATCACATAGTTACAGTCAGTGTACGTGGATATAAAGGTTGTTGAAAATGGACTTAGAGTTCAAATCCTGAACAAGGCAGTTTGCATTTCATTTCACACTAATACTTTTGGGATTGGCAAAAATCCATTTAATTTCCTTACCAACTGTAGTTAAATAATATTGCAACTGGGTTCTGTAAACTGAGTATGACAACCATTTTAGGAGGAAGAAAACTCTGAATTTAATCCAGCTTTACTTCACATAAAAATTGACCTTGCATTATATCCTGTCCATGGTGGAAGGGTTGGGTAAATACATACAGTAGATACACGAAACTTTAGTAAATAAGTTACATTTTGCAATAAAGTCTCAAAGACTTCCTATTCTTGATATCAGTAAATCAGACTTTTATGACTAGGTTTGATTTGTCTTTGATTTCACACTGTTAGGTCTTAACTTTGAGGAAAAAAATTTCTCCAAGGATTTCAATGAACTGGAAAAATGACCCAGGTAATGTAAAACAAAAATCACAAAATTCCATGGATTGGGAAAAAAATTCCCATCTTTGTAATCTTGATTGTCATTATAGTCATTGTTTTGATTGTTAGATCCTCTGGCCTTTGCCTTCTTCAGGTATCTATTGCAGTTAGTAACCAATTAAAAAATTCAAATGTGAATCCTTTTTTTTAATCCACAAAAAAAAAAAAAAAAGATTGTTTTCATTCTACTTTTCCTGCTTACAGAATATATCACATTAGTTCATTCTTCCTAGTTAATTGGTCCTTGACATGTCACTTGTCTTTTATACACCACCCAAACCAGGAATTGAACTTACAACTGCCAGGTAACACGACACACTTTAACCAATGTTTAATCCACTAGACCATTACCCTATAGGACATTTTAGTGGTCGTAACTTGGAACCTTAAATCTAATGCCATTGTCTGTTTCTTCAGTTGAAAAAATATCTTGTGATATTTATAGTGTGATAATTAGGTGGTAGAAGGTTTTAGTCTTAAGTTTAATATTCATCTTTTCTTAATTAGAGGTTTCTATATGGTATTTCATTTCTATACTAGGCCAACTAAAGAGGCTATTAAAACCTAAAAGGTGCACTTATTCTTTTAATTGGTCTTTTATACTGACTTCATTCCACAGAGGTTAATGATCCCTCCTTTCTCTCCATACAGGATCAGCTGATTTTATCATCTCCATTTTCATTACAATTTTCTAATGTTCCTATAGCATTAGACATCTAAGGGACATTTCATTTGGTTGATTAATTTCAATGACATGTCAACCCATCTAGAGTAATTTTATGCCTAGAGGTTAG
The DNA here is from genome assembly GCA_963585895.1 of Sepioteuthis lessoniana. Classification (NCBI taxonomy): domain Eukaryota; kingdom Metazoa; phylum Mollusca; class Cephalopoda; order Myopsida; family Loliginidae; genus Sepioteuthis; species Sepioteuthis lessoniana. The sequence goes on from OY757925.1 coordinate 34,405,370, forward strand.
GGAATTTTGTTCAGGTTTACATTTTTGTATAGTTGTTTCTGAAGAATTTTTTTTTTGTACACAGTCCCTATTGAATACAAATCATTTTTGAATAGATATATTTGATCCGTAGATGGGACCCTATCACGTACTAGCACTCCAGGTCACAGTGGATCTGGGAACAATGGCAATGAAGGGGTACTCCACACTTAACAGAGCTTCACAACTGAAACCTCACTATCAAATACAGTTTAGTATCCTACCCAGGACACGCTTTTTTTTGGGTGGGGAGGCTTCTTACCCCTCTGTAGTGAGTAGAGTTTGCATTATCTAAGCCCCACCAAGAGACATTAAGTTTAAGTTTGGTTTATTTATTTAATGACATCAACTCCTTATGGGTTATTTAATGCCAACTATATTTTCAGTTTGATGTGGTTTCTTTATTTAGTACTAATTTATATACAATTTATTTATATACAATTATATAGTTTCAAGTAACTATTCCTATCTAATGATAAGAATCATTTTTTTTTTGCCCACAGTTATATGGTATCAAATTTTCCTATCTAATACTAATAATTTCTAAACTGATCTATTAGATCCATGGATAAGACACAAACAAGTAATAGAACTTGAGTACTAGTTTCCCCACCAGATGCAGTTTTGTCATACCCTTTTGGAGAGGAGCTCCTAGCCCTTTGAAGAATCAGTCAGCATATTCTAAGCCTCACTAACAAGGTAGTTGATAATTTACACAATTATATGGTTTCAATTGACTAATAATATTCATTTATAAATAAGGTAACTATTCTTTATACAAATAATTTAGGGACAGTTAAATAGCTTCAAGTATTAGTATTTAACATTAATAATTGCATTTGATAATAACCATTTGTTTGCACATAGTTATATAACTTCACATACTCCTATCCAATATTAATAATTTTTAAATAGATCTATTTGACCCATAGATTCATCTTTATATTCCCTGTTACAACAGCATAGAATAGAATATATAGTTCTTTGTCACATTCTCTTCTGAAGGAGTTTTAGTTCAGAAGAAATCTCTAAAAAGTTGAACTGCATTTGAATACTGTCCTGATCTTGTGTGAACTACAGATCTCCAGAATATTTTACAAAATGACTAACCTTAAAGTAAATTAACTCAGGCAGAGTATTGTCTTCAACTTTTCTATCTGAACTCATGAATGTTGATGCTATGCTTACAGGAGAGCTGTTATCTCTTAGGGTATCTCTAATACTGATCATCCTCTATTGATATGTGTCTAGGTTACTATTTTTGAATTTTGTAGACAACACACAATCCCTATACTCTATGGATGGTTAGAATTAAAATTAAAATATTTTCTGCTGAATATTAACTTATGATATACAGATGTCTTAAACACATCTTCTGAATTCTTTGCAGATCAAAGAAGATCAGATCATCTCCCCACTTCTTTTCCATTGTGAATAGGATTAAGGGTCTCTATATGTTGTCCTGCAGGCCTTGTACGTCTTCCTGGTGAGACCAAATTATAAAAGATGTCATCAACATATCTCAACCACATGACTGGTTGGAGAGTACAAAGGCTGAAGTGTAATTATAATAAAAACCAAAATAAAGACACTAGTACATCAGTAAATAATATTTCAGAAGTCATCTTGTATCTTACATGAGAAGCAATTCTTGTTTGCAATGTTGTAGTTGAGCCTCTTTTTCCATTACAGCTAGAGCCAATGTAATTACAAGAAGCAAAAGAATGTATAGTATTTTATATCTTCCTCAACTTAATTGTTCAGTTGAAAATACAAATGAATGAAAGTATTTTTTCTCTAAAACAAGTAATCAGTATGTTTAAGCCTACTTCTTACATGGGTAAATAGGGTATTGCAAGATACTTTAAAAATTCCATGGCCTCAACAATAATTGTGCAGTTTTTTAAGATCTTTCACTGCACTGTTACAACTACCACCTTCTACAGTTCTAAAGTGCCACAAAATAGAGTAGCAGTGGTGATACCGATGCCCTACACATAAAAGAAATTGTACAGGTCCTAGCAATGATTAACTAATCAATAATTAAGGTAAAACACAATAATAAGCGGTGGGGAGAAAGAGTTGCAGTGTATTTTGATATATTGAATCTGGCGTAATTTGGAAAAACAAGTGTAAATATTTTTAAAGGAGAAATAAATAAAAAAACACAACATTATGACCCAAAGTTGGTATGTTTTAGTTTTTAGTAAAACCTTATTAATAATTCTTTTTTGGCGGGAGGTGGGGCTAATTTTTTTTTTTTAATAAACTTTTTCTAGATGAACTGACTAGATATGGCTGGCCACATATGTGTTTGTTTATAACTGAATTTAAATGTGTTTCAAATTTAAGTTTGAGTTACCTTTAAACTCATAAAATCTTGAAAAAATTTCAGTCTGGGAAGAAGTTGTGGGTATGTTAAAAAAACAAAAAACAATGACTCACCTTTCAATAATGCAGTAAGGATTGCTAAATCAAGATCAATATCTCCCATTCTAAATACTGTAATCTGAAATGAATACAAACATTTTATCAAAAGAAGCAAAATCAGGAACATTTAATAAAAATAAAATGTTTTCACAGGGCGTACTTGTCCCCTTAAAAAAACAGAGTTACCTTTCACATGTTTATATCAATGTTTGGGTGGGAGTATTATATATATCTTCAAAATATGTAATTATCCTTCAAATTAATTTCAGATGGTATAACCATCAAATCAAATATTTTCAGTACAACATTTCTAATTTAGGTTTTTCTGAGTGCTTATCTTTACTATTTTTCTTCTTATTATTATTATTATTATTACTACCATAACCAAATAAAAGGGAAATGCTGTTATTAATTTCTGTTAATCAATGTATTATACGTGATATATTTTGTAAATGAAACATTTACAAATGTGTCTGAGTCTTATTAGCTTGATTGAATAGGCAAAATTGGAAAATCAATAAAGCTCATAATTTTACAAGCTCATTCTGCTCTTTGTATAAATAGGACTATTTAGCTACTCTAAAGATTTACATAACAATACTGAAATCCATTATAACCAGAGTCCATGAGTGAAAAGAAAAATAAACCCATTTTATGTCATATTAGAAATTTTATATATAATCTATAAGATATAACAAACATACAATATAAAATAAACATTACTAGAAAGAGGAAATGATGACAGTAATGATAAGGAACATAAATTTCAACTTTTTGTAAAATCCCCTGTAGTTCTGGCATTCATAGAATTGGATCTTGGAACATATTTGAAATGAAACCACCACAATAGTGCTCTTATCTAACTAAAATGTATGAAGATGGTGAAATGAAACAACACTTAAGACCATGTTTTACATATGAACTGAGAAATCCATATTTTCATGAATACCTATATATATGAAACTAAGTATTAACCAAGTGGATTTTTTTGCTAACAAAGTATTACATTTTTTAAACAAATTGCCTAATCATATCAAAAATTTAAGATTGAAGATTTTAGAAATAATCCTAAGAAAAAGACATTAAGAGGGCATCTTTTGGAAACTGTTGAATAAATAACTTAACAAAATTTGATTTGTATATAAATATTGTATTAATAGTGTGCAAACATTTTTTAAAGGTTGAAGTGAGAAGATAGTGAAAAGGAGGCATAAGAAACAAAAAATAATGATAAGCATTTATGATAAGCTCAATATGGTTAGCAGAGATCACTTATAACTGGAAGCTGAGATCTATCAAGTGGTTTTATAAACCAAGGCCACTGGCTTACGGGTGACACTACATATACAAATATGTTTATGCTTCAAAACTTAAAATAAAGGTTCAATGATTGTGCATATATTTACCAAACCCTTTCACCATGAGGTGGATGTGACACAAGGTCAATATTTAAGCAGAGTACATCCAGTTTTGAATTTAGAATTTTCCTTCTCCTAGACTGGTTGCCATACCAGAATTAAAAATGCCCAGTCAGCCCTACTATTCACCCATAGGTAAGTAGGGGATATTTGCATTCATACCTTCCCCAAAGGTATTAGCACTATGTGAAATGAAAACAGCCTTGTCCAAAATTTGAACTTGGGTTGCCAAGTCCATTTCCTATGATGATAACTATTAAACCATGAGCACCTCCAGTAAAGCATGTGTAGAACCATGTAAACAAGTGTTGTGACAGATAAAAGTTACACTCATTATATGGTCAAGGGGAAGAAGTCCTAAAACTGGAGACAGATACAGACTAAGGAGTCACAGACCAGAGAGCCCCAAGGGATGAGGGTGAAGTTAGGCTTCAGTTGGAAGAAGTCAGACAGTCAAGGACAGAATAGAGAGGAACATTGATGAAATGAATGCCCACTAACAAAATAGTTTTGTGATTTTTTTCCTCACCTTGCCTACATCATAATTCATGAATAATTGTTCAATAACATTATGGACTAAACAGGTACTATTCTTTTCTACCCTCCTATTCAAGCCAAATGAATTGAAATTTAAAAAACAAAATGAATGCATGTACTTTTCTCTACTTCTACTTTAAATGTTCCAGAAAATTTAAAAAAATGTCTTACCAGTTCTTTTTTCTTAACACACAGCATGAGTTCTATGAAGAGTTTTTCTGCTTGCACCTGAGTGTACTGGAATGTCTTTTGTATTGTCAAAATCAGTTGGTCATGGATACCTTCCACCATATCACTGAAAAATAAACAATAAAAAGATCATTATTTAACTATTTAATTAGACAAGTACTGAGGAAGTTAAAAAGAAAAGGAATGTATCGGCAGAGTAAGGGACCAGAGAAAAAAAAAAACTTAATAATTTACATATTGACATGAAACTACAAGTTTCATTGGTGAACCAACAACAATTTTTGGCACAACTTAACAATTACTGTTAAATGAAAATACTCGCAGATTTTTGCTTATGAAAATGTGGAGAGTTCTTAAGTTTTTTGTGGTGCTATGTAGATAAAGTGCAATGATTTATAATCCCATATATGTATAAATGTCAAACTTTACTTTTAAATTATACTAAGAGATTAAAGTATAGATTTTTTCAAATGGAAAAAAATTACAAAACAAAATCTTGAAGAAAATTTTCTCAGTTATAAATGTGCACAGTAAAAAAAGCCATTGATAGTTATATAGAAATATAGTTATATAGTATTAGCTTAAAACAAAACTGATGCAATTGGGAAGGACGTTTTTTACTCAATTCGAATTTCAAGTTTATTTTTTCTTTCATTTCCTTTTTGTAACAGGGATATTAAAAAAATACCCTTATAGTTTGCAGTATAGTGCCATATAATACTTTAATTGAGAAAAGCTACTGCTATTCTTAAAATTCCAGCGAGCTTACTAGAAAGCATGATCAAAGTAAGAATCCTAAAAGACAACATTTAAAATCTCTAATTTGCAGCTCTAATAATAATAAAACCCTCCCTTATGACAGTTAATCTCAAAAGTGATATAAATAAGATTACTAAATATAGAAGTCTTTCAGTTTAGTTTGTTTACAGTGAAATATATTTATCTCTATTAAGTTATCATCAAGGAGAGGACCATAAAATTCATAATTTTGATGGATCAATTCACTGTTCTAAATCAATGTAAGCAAATACAAACTACTGAAATGTAATTACGAATTTTAAAGTTTTATTTCGAAGATATTCTTACCAAATATAATCAAAATTAATCATCTTTACCAAAATACTGAAAAGAACGGACTATAAACCTCTTCAAAACATAAACCGATTGGTTCTCCCTTTGAAATGAAATACATAATAGGCAAACCCTAAATGAAAACATTCATTAAAACCTTTTTTAAATGACTCAAGTACAAAGCAGTAGTTTAATAAGCAAAAAAAGAAAAAAAGGGAGGGGACTTTACTCACCCGTCATCTGAAGTATACTTGTGGGTGAAAGCCAGCAGATCAGCAGCACGCCCACTTCCATCACAGACCACAACAGGAATGGGTGGAGAATCAGTTACATATTCTAATACAGATCGGATGGTGTTGGCACCACCCTCGAGCACCACACAGATCACTGGCACACCCCGCCCTTTCACACCACTATCTGAAATTTGAAATTTGATATAAATTAATAAATAAATAGCAAAATATGAATTTTTTTTAAATCATATATAGCAACAAAAAAAATCTCGTAGTATTTATTCAAAGAAAAAATACAAATGAGAAAATTTCTCTGTATTTTGAACAAATCTGTTTTTGAAAACTGACAGAAATCTTGAAAGCCTTCATTGAAAATATTTCAAAGGAAAACATGGAATTACTGATATCGGCTTGCAAGATTATTTTCTGGAATTCTGAATTGAAATAAATGATTTTTGCCCACATGGTCAGGCTTTTGCATAATTATAGACTATAGAAAAATTAAAACATATCCAGTAAAAATACTTAATCAATCCATTCACCAAAATAGGAGATAGATATACGGATATGTGTGCATGTATGTATTTTAATATAAAGATATTCAGTCTTATGCATCCGAATAACCTGATAGTTAATAAAATGATAGAGATTCATCTAGCCAACATTTTAAGCTAATTACTGATTCCTTTTCTTTTCTTTAGTAGCATTCAGAGGTCACACTTTGACTAATTCATGTAGAGCCATCTATTCATTAAACCAATAAACAAAATCTGACAGATTTAGTCAATATAGATCCCAGAGCCATTTTTAAAGATGGATTATTATTTGAAGCTAAGATCAGAATAGTGAAACAGAAAATCAATTATAATAGTAAATAGGGCTTTTTCACTCAAGCACAAGAAACTAAATCTCCAGGGTCCGTGGTTAATGTTTATTTATTCAATTTTAACCTAACTTCAAAGAATGCTTCCTCATTCCATTTGGATTTACAGTTCATGACAGAAAGTGACCTAAGAGCTACAGTGAACAAAATGTAATAACAACAAGGAAAAATCAGTCATTGGAGTAGTGCATAACTGCCTCAAAGTGAAGCGAAAGAAACCAAAAGAAAATGAGATAGAGACAATGTAAATAAATGTACTGTTAGATATAAAGATAGAAAGGAAAGAATTTAAGTTTTGAAAAAAATTTCCTCTTAGGAAAATATAATTCACAACAGGTCTGTTCATCTATGCCACTAGGGCTCTACTATTTTTGGTGATATGTCAAACAAACTTTCCAGAATTATTAAGGCCATTGCTGAAAAGGTTTTAAACTGTATTTTGCCTTGGTTATTTGATTTTTTATTCCCTAAAATAAAAATATTTCTTACAACAATAAAACATTAATTAATCTCAAAGTAAACTTCATAAATTACAGTTAAAAACTCGACATTCATAGAAAACTGATGTCATATTCAAAACTCTAAGCAACAATTTTTCCAAGATATATTAGGAAAGAGATAATTATCTATTAACTTATTAAAATCTATTATATTCTGTAGGGATATTGGACAGTGGCTGTATGTAATTTGCATATGAAGAAATGGGATAAATATATAGTCATGCAACTAGGAGAAAGAGAGAATATACTTAAAAAAAAAAAAAAAAAGAAGAGAATGGGCACCCAGTGTGGTGTAAGAGTTAGTAAGCTAAACTGGCTTGACTCTTATTAATGAGTTCCAATTTCACTGGGTGCCACAACAAAGCAAAACTTAGTAAATAACTATACAAAAGAGGATATTAAAATATAGACAGGAAACAATAACTTGATAGCATCATAAGATATTCATTATTCATTATATCAATTTTAAAGTAAAAAAAATATACAAAAAACATATTTTACATAGACTAACATTTATGCCAAATATGAAGACCAGGAAAAAAATCAAACCAATACTTCTGATTCTTTTTACTTAATAAAAGAGAGTCCCTATGGTGCAATGGTTAAAGTGTTGGACAGCAGCATTGAAGTAAGTGAGTTTGAACTCAGGTTACACGACTAAATTCACTTTTGGACTAATACCCTTGGGAGAGGCAGGAACCCCCTTATCCTCCAAGCTATGAACTCCAGTCACACTTTTACATATACTTTTGGACTAATATCCTCAGCTATGGGTTAAATAGTATCACAGCTATTCTTCTAGAAGGATGGCTTTGGCATTAAATAACCCACAAAGGTTGATATGCCATTTATAAAAAAAACAAAAAAACTAAACCAAACAAAACCAAACCTTTAACAAATAAGATATATATCTTTGTTTTGTCAACAGTCTTTATAGACAAAACAAAAATATATCATTATCTACATGTAGATATGAATTAGCTAAAAGGGATTTTTAGTATGGTAAATATTTAGTATTAGTGCTTTTTTAATTAAATGACTCAAGGTAGATACAAATTTATGTAATGTTTGTATGTTGTCCTCCATTTTCAGAATAATTTTTTTTTTTGCATCTTTAGGACATTATCTTCTACATTGATAGTTAATAATTACAACATTTCCTTATAGCCATTTTCTGTTCCTAAACTGTTCTGTGGTAAAGTTAACTTTTTTTTTCTTTTTGAAAACTAGACCTAAGAGTAAATTATTACAAGCCATCATTCTGGGTTTTTAAGAGGTTACACCATATCTGAACCACCTGAAATGTTTAATAACATTTTTATTCAGAAATTTTTGCCCATTCCCAATGAAGTTAAAGAATTATTGACACTTTAAAATCTCCTAAACAACTGAGCAATAAAACTGAGTTAAGTAAATATCATGACTAAAGCCAAACAAACCAAAAAATGGACTAATAAGATTATCAGCAGGATTTTTGCCCAGTAATTCTATCTCAATTCTGTTATTCAATGTCTCTTATGAATAATTTCTATCTCATTCAACTCAAAGGTTTAGTTTCCCAGTTGGCTGGGGCTGTAGAATACAATGACTGCTTCTCTGCAGAGGAGTAATGCTGGGGCTTTAGGGAATGCAGAGTACCCCTTTATTGCCATCACTCCCAGGTCCACTCTGGCCCGGAGTGGTAGCACCTGATAGGGCCCTATCTATGGGTTAAATAGAACTAACAGCATACTTATGCTAAACTGAATTGTTTGACTAAACTAAATTGCTTGAAATAGAAATGTTTTTGACAATTAAACTGTACTTGCATTTAAACTGCATGCTTATGCTAAACTGAATTATTTGAAATGGAACTGTTTTTTTGACATTGAAAATGTACTTACACTAAACTGAATTGTTTAATAAAGAACTGTTTTAAAATTTAACTGTGTGTAAACAAAATCTGTACTGAATCGTTTGAATTAGAACTGCTTGAATAAACTGAATAGCTTGAAATAGAAATGTTTTTCACAATTAAACTGTACTTACATTTAAACTGTGTACTTATGCTAAACTGAATTGTTTAAAATAGAACTATTTTCATAAAAATGGATTTGGTGTTAAACAACCTACAAAGGTTGATATGCCATAAAACCTAAACAACTAATCAAAGGTTTAGTTGTTCCTCATTAAGAATGCACTAGAAATACAAGATGCTAACATGATTATGAATTGTGTCATGTCACTTAATAAGTCAGGCTAACAACTTATCAAAAATAAAGAAGTCGTGCTTTTGGTGAAATAATAGAATAGAAACTTAGATAAGAAAATAAAAATAATTTCAGGGATCAGAATAAAATAATACCTAAAGTGTCAAATGAATCAATAAATTTTGGCTTCTTTAGAATAATAGAATAAAAAGAATACAATTTAAATAATTCATGCCAAAAGCTTCTTTTTTTTTAAATTCACTTTCTCAACTGCATCAAGGAAAAATTTAAACAATAACCTACTTGTGTTACAGTCAAGTCAATGGAATTTACAAAATAAAAAATGCAAACAAGAAACACAAAATGTTAACTAAAGGAATTGCTAAAATAAAATTGCTTCCCTCACACGTTTGCATGATTCAAAATATACTTAATAATATGAATTAATTCTCAGCATTTTTTGAATTGATATTATTTTGGTTTTAATTCATCTACATATGGTATTTTGTATTTATGTATTTGTCAAACAATTTCTGATCATATAATACATTAGATGGAACAAATAGAACATACAGGTTGTAAGATGGTAATTATTAAAAATAAAGAATATAGAGTTACTTTGATTCAAGTTTAGAATAAAGAGATTCCACCAAAAAACTGGTCTGAGATTGATCTCCTAATAAACTTTAAAACCTTTCCAAGCATGACAAAGAATTTAGGGAAGTTTGGTTGAAATGGATCCAAAAATAGTGGAACTTTAGCAATATGGTCAGATGAACATTTGGTGTTTCATCATAAAGTTTCATCTTTTTTTTGTTAAGACATATCCATATTTACCAACCCCTCTGCCAGGACAGGATACGACACAAGGTCAATTTTTAAGTGGAGTTTAACAGGTTTGAATTCAGAGTTTTCCCTCTCCTAGACTAGCTGCCTTACCAAGGCTGAAGAACCCAGTCTGCCCTACTATTTACCCATAGCTGGAGGGAGAATAATTGGATTCATACCTTTCCCAAGGGTATTAGTGCGATGTGAAATGCAATCAGTCTCATCCAGGATTTGAACTCGTGCCGCTGCGTCCATTTCCTACAACAATAACTATTACACCATGGGTACCTCCAACGTTAAATGACATATCAACCTCTGTGGGTTATTTAATATCAAAGCCATCCTTGTAAAAGAACAGCAATGATACTATTTAACCTATAGCTGGAAGGATAAAGGGGTTCATAGCTTTCCAAAGGATATTAGTCAAAAAGTGAATATAATAGCGTGTCTGGAGTTCAAACTCACTTATTTCAGGGCTATAGTCCAACACTTCAGACATTACACCATGAGAACTCCTCATTTTAATATAAGATATTGGCTTATCTATTATAGTTACGTTATAGAAAGTATCAAAAGAGATAAAGCTGAATAGAATTAATAAATAATAACTACTTGTATTGTCCAGAAATGTGTAATAGCAATAACTACACTTGTAAAGTTTTTTTCTATAGCTAGTTGTATACAATGTAGCATTATTTACTCAATCCTCACTGGTTGCTTGACATTATAGCCACATATTAGGTTAAGCATAATAAATTTCTACTCAAATATAAAATGTAAGGTGATGATGACTAGCAAACAAGTCTTATGTCAATGTTAGTTCAATGAATTTGATCCTCACTAAGTACTTTTTATTGTCACCTATAATAAATTCATAAAATGAATAAATTTCTCAATGAAATTTTCATCTAACAATTCATCTAAAAAACTAAAACAAATAAGCCTTTTAATTGCTTACCCTATTTTTCATGAAAATGAAAATTCTGTCAGAAATTTTAACAGGACAATACTAATAATAGTTACTTGAATAATATAGGAAGAGATCATTTTCAAAACAGAAATTAAAGGGGAAAAAGAAGTAGGGAGAGAGAGAAGAAACTAATGGATAGAATACTGAATTAAAAAAAAATGAAGTGAGGAAACGGGGACATGCTGTACTTACTAATGCATATTTTCTGTTGACTAATGTATTTCTCCAACTTCTTGCGCAGCATAATCTCACCCCCATACTTTCCCATGGTTCCATTGTCGATGAGCAGGAAGTAGGAATGATTACTGTTGAGCACAGCACAGTTTGATTTGGGAGAGGAGACACAATGATAAGGAACAACCTTCTGCAAGTGAAGAAGAAAAATATTTTTGAGAAACAAAAAAAAACAACAACCCCCCCAAAAAAAACACCTTCATGTCTTTGACACATAAAATAGAAAAGAAATTTTTTTCATGTTTTTCCCTAAACAAACAAGTACAGTAGATTTTACTTAAGCAAAAGATTCCAGGACCCTAAATGTTGGTCCCTATAAGTTATTAATTCTTTTAAATGTATTTGCATGAAAATGACACTCTAATACAAAATATTGATTCTGTTCTTATACGAACAATCCTACATAAAGTGACAATTTTTGTAACGAAGGTTCCATTTAATCAGAATCCAATGTATTTTTTTTTTTTTGATTTACATAAATATAATTCTTACTGATATGTGATTTAGTATTTCCAGTGTCACTATATGAAGATTTAGCATAGAGAAGTGCAAATATAAATTCAGGTCTCATCTAACTGAGGTCAAATTGGTTAACCCATCATCTATGAAATTTCAAGACATGTAATACAAGTTTAAGTGTCAATAGAATCTACTTCTTTATTCTTACTTGATGTTAACTTAACAGTCAAAAAATATTTAACCAAGAAAGTTGTAATAAAAAAATAACAACAATAAATGAAGAAAAGACTAGTGAAAAAATAATAATGAAAATATTTCAAATAATATTCGATATTGTAGATTTCAAAAGCATGAGAAGATTCTTGGTGTTCTATTTAGAAATCAAAATCTTCCTTCTGTAAAAATTACATGGTTTTCTCTCCAACACAAATACTATGTTATAATTAACTTTTTATATATGACCTACAGAGAGACAGAGAGAGAGGAGATGAAGAAACTGGTTTCTGATCAGAGTAAAACATCTCAGAGTTTACAATCAATATATAGGCATGTTAAATGATGTGGCACAAACAAGCATCTTAGCCAATCACAGAAAAATTAGTAAAAAAAAAGAAATATTCTAAGGCCATAAAACAATAAATAGTAAGGTTACTTCTGAATAATTTAGCATCTTTTTAACCACTTATGTTGATTAGGATCTTAGCTTTAGGATAAGAAGCAGAGTTAGTATCCCCCCCCCAACACTTTTTTCTCCCTCTCTTTTTCCAGCAGCAATCCAGATTCCTTTAACAGCCCAGAGAGCAGGATACAGCATTTAGAATCAATTCAGAGTTTATTTCACATTTTGACTCTACAATCAAACTCACTGCATAATATAAGTACACAAATGACTGTATATTCCATACAATAATCATGCGATAAAATGAAGGTTTTCTGAATAAAAAGGCATCAACATCAGAGAATAAAACCTTGAAAGAAAAAATGCTATTGGATATTTATGACATGGTTATAAGGATTAAAATGATGATTTTATTAGAATAGAGAATGACGTACATTTTGACTAACTTTAAAATAAATCATCAGGTGAAAATCATCAGTTGTATAAATCACTGCTCTATTAATAGATGGTCAACACAAAATAACATAACATTAATCAGTGTCTTATAAAAAATCTAGAATTTCCTTTTCTCTTCATTTTATCTAATGAATTCTGAATATAAAGATATTCCAAATCTTTAATCATTTAAAAATCAAATAGACATTTTTTTTAAGAGGCAATTTTTATGAAACACAAATTTAAAAAAAAAAAATTATGAAGATAACAATTGTAAAAATGTATTTCTCAGCAAGATGCTAGTCTTTATGCTAAAGCAATGTTCATTTTACAGTGACTATTTTGATTTAAAACACAGCATCAGGCAGGGGGTGAGATGAGTCCCTTAGTGTAACCTACTTATGAGAAAGAAAGTAAACTTAAACCAGTTTTTCAGCTTAAAACTTGATGCATCCATTAGCAAATTAGGGTAAACGCCAACTTGAGTAATCCCCAAATAATTACAGGATTATTGATAAATAATGGGGATGATGAAATACAACCAGTTTGTAAAAGGTTCCGACTTCAGTGTTTAATCACTGTATGAGCTGTAATGACATCTTGGGCTTGGGATGTTAGTAAAAGCAAAAACATACTAAAGTTGCACTGGAGAAATAGACAAGGAATTCTTCATCCTTTAAATCGAAATCTTTTATCCAATTAAAGATCAAGAGATCTGAAACCATTCTTGAAAGAGACAAGGGTTTCTTATTACGATTCTAATTGAAAAGGGTAGCAGGGAGAATGGCAATTCATGGTTGACATCTGAAAAACAATGCTAAAAATCACCTTGAGGCAAGTCCAGAATGTACTGCATAGAAAATACCTGAGAGATTGTCTCAATGCAATAAACTTGAGATCTTTGGAGGGTGAACACAAATAGAAAGTGAATAAAATTGAATTGAGATCACTTGGGGAAAGGCTTCATGGGAAATTTGTAGTGATCATCACTTTTAGCCATATCTTATAGAACAATTATTTTTTTAGAATTAGCCTGTAATATGAGCAAAACTATTCATTTCTAATTATATTTTGCACTAAAGAAAGAAGAAAATATATCACTTTAAAAATGATGTTGGGACAGATGTACAGTATATGCAGATATTTGCAAATTCATGATTGGCTTTAACAAACATTTGCATACACAAATACAGATGAATAATTGCGTACACACACAGAGAAGTATGTTTCTACACATGCAGTAAACAAGAAATATCTTTTTGATTATATCCATACAAATATAATCAGACTATATATATATATATATATATATATATATATATATATATATATATATATACACACACACACACACACACACACACACACACACACACAGAGGGAGAGCAATAGGTGAATTATCATCTGAATTATGCCAAAATGAAAATAACACTGACATCTCATGAAAATATTTTGAAATAGTATAGAGTAAATTTATTCAAAGAAATGGTAATTGACTTCAACTACAACCCCCAGATTACTTTGGAATCTTCCACAAGCCTTTCCAAAGATCTTATTTAAATTGTTAAATACTGCTGTTATCCTTGCCTTCAGGTCTCATCTTTGGTATTGCACCGAGTTTTGTTAATCTTTCACTCAAATGCACCCCACACATAATAATCAAGAGGATAGCAATCTGGTGAGTTAGGTGGCCAGATATTAGGGGTGATGTAGTTGCAGAAATTTTCTGACAGTCAAGACAGAGGATTCTTCTGCTTATGTGTGTGGTATAGTGCAGAGTCCTGTTACCAGATGTGTGGTTTTCCAGTAGCCACCCTCTTGATCTAGGGCAGCAGTACTTCCTCCAGGCACTTGATGTAAGCCTCCATTATGAGTCTGAGACCATGTGGGAAGATAAATGGAGGCATAACATCACCACATTGTTAGTGAACACCCCAAATACCAGAATTTGAACTGGGTGTTTGGTTTTCATTGATATGAATATGAATCTATCCTCAGATTAACACCCAATCACTCTGAAATCTTCATATCAGAGCTTCCAACATGAATGCCAAACAGTACGGTATGCTTTTCCAAATTCCTGGAGGAGTAAATTGCATCATATTGCTGCTTCTCTCACAGACAGTGCCCAACTGTGGCACAGTAGACACTTGAAACAATTAAAGCATATTTGCAGAATTAATAATTCAAGATGGCAACAATTTACTCATCGCACCCTGTACACACACACACACACACACACACAGTGTTTCAGAAATATTTATATTATTTTGTAATCTAATAATTTAACCAATTTTCATTTAAATGAGCTCAAATTTTAACAGGATGTGTATAAACAACTGAAAATTCGAATTTTAATATTTAAATGCATTTTCTTTTCCAGGGAATGACATTTTTATAACTGAAAAAAAAAACAAAAAAAAACAAACAAACATTAGGCATAGAATTTTGAGTTGTTTCTAAACAACAATATGTAAACAAATTTTAAATCTTTTGAATGAGAATTGTTCAAGTTATTAGATAACAAAATGATATAATTTTTTCTAAAACATGCTCAGTGTGTGAGAGATACAGAGAGATTTAAACTTAATGGTAAAAGCACCTCTAGTTTATAAAATCCTTAGAGTGCTCAACACACAAAAAAAAATAGATTCCAAAACATTTCAACTGAAAAAAAATACATTAGATGTAAAATGTATAAGACATAATAAAAACTCACAACTCGGAGTTTTTGAAGTACAATCTTCAGGTAAGCTGATATCCCACACATCTGACTTATTCAACTGAACTTCAGTACTTTCCTTGAGCCATGTAGCAATAACATGGATAGCATAATAAGTTACATGGTTCAATCTAGCATCAAATCACAAAGTAAATATTTACTTTCTTGGCGGCATCTCACTACCACACACACAAACAAATATGAAACTACATGCAAAGAGATGCATCTACATACACACAAATATACACTTAGGTACAGACCTAAGTAGTGATACAATGGTTATTGGTTTTACAGTAAACTGTGATAAAATCTCCAATGATTACTAACTTAATTATTGTAATTACCATTACTACTGGTAACAAGGTATGATAAACTCAGCTTAAAACTGATTCCTTTTCCTGGATTATTTTAACTCCTCTCTCAATAATTAATTTTTCTGTCTTTTTAAAAGGGACAGTGGAGTGCAAAGAGACAAGTTTGTTGCAGACTCCAGTTTTAAAGAAGTTGGAACAAGATTTATTACCTTATCTATCTATCTATCTATCTATCGAGAGAGAGAGAGAGAGAGAGAGAGAGAGAATCCCATACTAACCCCATACCACCTCAACAACTTCTAAAAATGGCACTTAAAATATGGCAGTTTTCTTTCAATTTTTTTTGGCTACTATGTGTGTGTGAACAACAGCACTTTACATTGAATCATGTTAAAAAAAACGCATTTCCAGTACATTACACAGTACTTTGAACATTATTGGCACATTTAACAAATACTGTGAGAATACTGTTAACCATGATATTTTTGGTCACAATAGATAGAATATGAAATTTCCATGCCATAGCCTCTCAATCAATACAATACTATAAATCATATACCGATTGCATATGCATACAATCACATATACACCCTCTCAGATATCAAGTGCTCTATATGCACATATATAAAAGCATTAACAAAAGACCACTATTAATCTATATATACCTTCTTACACCAATATACACTCTTATTTATTCAGTTGTAAATAGATGTTCACATACAACAAAATGAGAGAAACTATTTCCCAAATAAACAATTGTGCTTCTAGCTGATAAGAAACACATTCTGATAAGATTCTTTCTTCCAGGAAGTTAAAGAATCTAGGGTCTGCAATAATTATTTGGAGATGAAAATATAAAGGAAATAAAAGAGCAAGAAGCAATTGCTAAAGATTCTGGTGTAATGAAGCGCACAAAGAAACCACTTGCAAGCCAGAATTACGTACATCATTTCCAATAAGAAGTTCCTTGTTCTCAACAATCCCCCAGGGGGCAATACCAATGGCAACCACTTTGTTTTTTGCTTTAGTTGTGCGGTCACTGATGGCATCGCCAACATGTCTGGTTACTCCTGCAAGAGAAGCATCAAGTTATTCTGATTTTAATGTCTCGAAAAGGCAAAATAAATAATCAGGTTCGAATCTCAGAAATCACAGGTAAAAATGCAAAAAAAAAAAAAGCAAAAAAAAAAAAAGCAAACAAGACTAATGAACAAATAAATTAAGACTTTTATTTCTATTTATAAGGATAAGATGCAAAACTACTACAGTGAGTCAAAACTTATACAATATTTAGCAACTATGGCTGCTTTTGCTGAGGTCATTAGACAGTGAGATACCAAGCTCTCCTGATATTCTCTGAGTGCTACTCACTGGAATTGTCTATGTCTCCGAGCCATAGTTTTAGGCCTCCCTGACCGAGCCTAATTGTCAAGGTTTTTGCAAACAGAGCAAAATTTCTTCAATTATCTAGTTACTATACTGTGATCAATTGTACCTTTACTTTTTGGTTGCTTCAGCTGTATTATGACCCAGTTTGAACTTGTAAGGCATAAGTTCCTAAATTAAATTAAACTATACATTGCACATTCATCTATGCAACCTTAAAGTAATACACAGAATGAAACAATGCATGTATCAGTGCACCAACTATCATGATTCTACTATCCACACTGGGTACTTTCCATGGCTTTAATTACTGTGATCATATGATATATGTGCTTCAAACTAGCACATAGCAAAATATTCCAAAACTTGATTCACCTAAGTAATTTGATGCTTACGATTTTAAAAACACAGAACTATGCTTCCAGATGAACTTGAAGCAAAAGATTTCTTTCTTTCTTTGTTGCTTTTTAATACAATATTTCTAGTCAATTCTTTCATCAGTAGATAAAAGTAAAGAGGCTTAAATCTTAAAGTAGTAGCTTCCAATAAGACTTGAACGTGAATTCCATGGATGAAGCCTTAACCATACTCAGCCATGGAAAATTGCATAGAAAACCAGAGTTCATCTATAGGCATTCTGCTACCCATTCTTGTCATTTTTATATCATTTGTCTAGAAGTGATAATATAGAAGTTTTTTCTTTCAAATCTTGAGATCAGATATTTTTATTAATCTTCTTTGTCATAGATTCACTTAGAACATTCTAATAAAATGTAGCAAAAATAATCATTCTAAATTGATAAAAAAAAAATTAAAAGTAATAAAAATATTCCATCTAATAAATAAAAAACAGATAGCAATCCTTGTAGAATGAAGACACGATGCTGAAGGGTTTATCATCATGAAATTGCAAGAACCTTACACCTCCACACTCTAATAATATGATGAGTGAATACCCAGTCATAAATTTATTAAAACCAGGCATTCACTTTGTACATCCTCATTTTGATGCCTCTTATCTTGTTTACAATTTCACAACCTGAATAACTGCTAATACTGTAGCAGTGAATTCATTTGAGTGTAGTTACCATACCGAAGAGTTTAATATGACAACTACACTCAAGAGAATTCACTATCCCAAGATTAACTGCCATTCAAAGTCATGATATAAACAAAACAAGAGCCATAAAATAAAGATCATCTTTTCACTGTTACAAAAGACAAATTTACTCAGAATGAATAAGACAACTACAAGAAATATAACAGCTTACGTAAGTAACTATTACTATGATGATGATGATTATATCATCATCTTCTAAATCTCCTTCAAATACAACTGCTGTCCCTGTCTAAACTAATACATTGTTTGCATAGACAATTCAAAATCTACATTGCCACTGTTGTGTTTTGCTTATACAACCACTGTGCAAAGAAAATAGCCATCAGGGTTTTGTGCAAATTAATACATTCCTCCCATGAACCAAATCTATCAAACTATCAGGTTTGTAAATAGTTGCAGATAAGGTTTCCATTAATAGCAATACCATACACAATCACCCTGGCTCAAGCTTCTCAAGGGAGATTGTTCTACACAGTGTTAGTTGCCATCTCTCAGTCTATATAGGGTTTCTGCAAGAAAATATGGCCAAAACCAACTTTATTGAACCACAAAAGGTACCAATTCCTTTCTGTTCTACAACATTACAGCACTGAGGAAATGATCAAGAAGGCTAATCAACTTGTTGAATTCTGGCTCAAATTCTGTGGCCTCTAGCAGATTTGACAAGAACCAATAGTACATCCCTATCAAAAACTTTGGAAACTGTTATCTACACCATTTTGATCCCATGCACCAAGTGCAAATTGTCACAAATCAATTGTCTGTCCACAGTGCAGTTTGGCTTTAGGCCAAGGAAGCCATCAACAACAATTTGCAAAATTTTTAACTCTGTATTCAGCAGAGTTATGAGCCTCTAATCATTTAGGCTAGTCCAGCCCATCTCCATTATAGTTGCACTTACCCTTGATTACTTTGAAAGGGACCCCTTCATAGTCAAACCAATGGCTGGACATAGCAGTTAAAAAAGAAACCAACTTGGGTGTTAATTTGTATATACAAATAAAAATGGGATACAAGGTAGAGAGGAAATGAGCTATCATAAAAAATGAAATCCCTAGCAACGTTTCTTGATGAAAAGAACAAAGTCATTTGTTGATTATTTGAAAATTATCTGGTTTAGAAAATTTAGAATTATCTTGATTCATAAATCTCATTACATTGAATTTTCTAAAAAAATTATAGAGACAACCTAAATCAGAGAAACTAAAATTAAACAAAAAATAAAAGGAAAGTCTATGAATCCATTGAATAGTCTTATCAACAACTGAGTGTGACAATGAAATCGAGTTTTTAATTTTTTAAAGTTTTTTGTTAAAGACAATTTACCTGTGTTAGTTCCACCAGTCACAATCCAGGCACCTGCAGTTTTTGCAGCCTTCAAAAGACCTTTCCGGAAGACCCGCTTCAGTTTAGGCTGGAGGTCAAAGTTCAAAATGCCACCATGGACTGTTATCAGCAGTTTGGGCAAGTCAAGTCCCCAGAATTTTTGTAACAGCTCCAAAATATTTTCTGGTTTGCTATCAAAACTGCTCAAGCGAACATACTGAAATAAGAATTTTAAAAGTAATAATAATAAAGATTTTAATGCAGACAGGTTACATGCCAACTGATTCCATTCATAGTTTTAAAGATCTTGTTTAAATTGACAGAATTTATTGAATCAAATGAATTCTTTAAGAAGAGATACTATATACAAAAACAAAGAGATTAGTTAACAAAGACTGGCAGGTAGAACCATTAAAATGGTTTCCATACTAAGATGAAACTACTTTGTGCAAATAATGCAGAGGGGGTTACACTGGAAATGTAGATCATAATAGCCCTCCCCACTCTAAGAAAATAGCTCATTCCTTAATTTCTTAGCTTTAGGTATCTTATAAGTTCTAAAAAAGAGAAACTAAAACAAAAGAACAGAAATAATTGTAAATCTACTGAAAAACAAATATACAGTCCATATTTTATTTTCACCTTTTATGTTTTTGCATATAAGATACATTTATTCTTGCTTTAGTCGACACTGGAATAACAATTCCCCCCCCTAGCATTAATGAAACTATGCAGCACGCATTCTTTCATACTTAACAATCCATCAATCTGCCTTGAGCAATTAGATATTACTAGGTATATGAGAAGATCTCTGTAGCTTCAAGTCAGATAAAACATTATCTTAGCAGGAATACATTCTGGGACATATATTTATTGGATTATACTATTTTGGTACAAGATCAGCAAAACGTCATCTCAAATGAAGAAGAACAAATTTACAAGCAATGAGTTGCAAGATTGACAGGCTAAATACATTTATCTATGACAGGCACCATTCCAATTTATAACAAAAATAAGAGCTGAAAACAAAAGACATGATATATCATAAACTTATAATAAACTGCTTTTCCGATAAACATATCTCTTGATATAAAACAATAAAATTCACATAAAAGAAAATTTTGAAAATAAAATAAAAAAGAATAGATTTCATTTAATCTCATAGAAGGTAACTTTTTAAAAAACTAAATGTTAGAGGCAAAAAAATTATTATTTCATATATAATACTGTGGATATAACCTACTATGCAAAATCATTTGTTGGTTGGTTGGTTTTATGAAATGTCAGCATGAACAAATACAATACATTTTATGAATAGTTAGTAATTGAACATTGACTTTTGAAAGACAAATTTAAGGAAGGAAATAGGGGAAAAAAAGAGTTGGAATGTATTTCAAGCTAGAATGAATAAATGTAGCAAATCCTTTAATGGTTCTTGGTTTCAAAATTATAAACTAATTGTTTTTGAAAGTTTAAAGATAAAAAAAAAATGGAGGTGGGGATGCTCCAATTTTTTAATTTTACATTTTTCCTAGGAATACACTCCTTATTAATATTAAATTATAAAGAAAGAATTTCTAAAAATTGATAACATAATTTAAACAACAAAAATGTTTTAAACTAAATGCATTAATATCTCTGCAGGCAAAATTTCAACGGAACATTAATGATATCATACTGAGAGCAGAATAAATCTCTTTAAATAAACTCGACTTTATTTTATTTTTTGAGTAATAAATTAATGATATTAATTATAAACCTTTAGTTTCCTACACTTGAATTAATCCCAGTGGTAAAGAATGTGCTTTAAGAATATAAATAAGAGTAAAGAAGCTATTGATGATGCTGTTGCAATAAGAGGGCAGTAATGAGATAGTGCCAGAAGCAATTATTATTTTGTATTACAGGAATATTTTTATTGCAGGCTGAAAAGAAGAAACCATTTCTTTTTTTTTTTAAACTAATTGGAACCAAGTCACTTTTATGTGATATAATATATACGAAATGTATACTGTTCCAGAACAATCATTGCTATCATCAACATCTACAAGTCTTGAAGTCACTGCCCAAATAAAAAGACCCAACACAAATAAATTATCAAAAAATATCTTATCATCTACTTCTAAATGATAAGGCTTAAGTTTTTCTTCAGCAGATCATTAGTTATTTTCATTTGCCACCAAAAGTTTCTCATTCCACAAAGTTGATTCATATTCTTAGTAATTATAAATAAAAGACATGCACTTAAACCAACTACATCAACCAATGTTTTAAGGTACAAATTCAGAAGAAATCATTTTATAAGTGGAAACAATAAAAAGTTTTTATAATAAAAGTTAACTCCATCGAATTTTAATCAAGAAGCTAAGAGGGATAAGAGTTATTATTTTAAATATAAAGTGTTGGGTAGTATCATGTTAATTGGCATGAAAAGAGGAATTGGCACTTCGCAAAACTCCAGTTAAGGATGTCTAAAAAGCCTTGAAAATGGGCAGCAGTCCATTCTCTGAATGTTCTGTTCGACTTAAGGGATATCTTGAAATTTTTCAAAAACTTGCATAACACAAATAGCAGAGAAAAAGAACTTTAGCGAATGAATCTTCTTATAATTGTTACCTACCAGGCTATAGTAACAAGAAGCAGTTACACTCCACCATTATTAAGTTTAACAAGGATTAATGTACGTCTCAAATATGGTGGCTTACACAACACCAATTGGCAGCAAAAGTGAACAAGATTTCTGTTGCGCATATATGAAAGCATGTGTCCATTTAATATTTTCTGTTTTTACCAAGTATGTATTAACAGATTCACTGTATTTTAAAACTTGTTGTCCCCTTTTGTTCCAATCTTGATGACCAATTTTTAAGTGTTCGGGAGGTAGGGGGCAGCAAGCTCATCAAATGTTTACTAAGTTATGAGAACAACAAGAATAAAAAGAAAAAGAGTTTTAGATAAAACAGAAAAAGAGCACCATTAATGCTTAATGAGCTCATCTAGTAAACTATTATGACTATTGAAAGTTTAATCTTCACAGGGTTTCATATAAATGTGGCCTGCTTTGAACCAGATAAGGCTAAACTAAGTAAATATTACAGTGAAAATTGTCAAAATGAAATAAAAATATTTCCATTATTATTATTTACTCCTCTAGCAAGTCTCCTCAAGTTTCCAGGACTCGTCTCAGTATTCTGGCCATCCTCAGCAATGCTGTCGTTTGGATAGTCTCTACCCGTCTGCCAACTTCCAAGTCCTCCAGGCCCTTTAATAATCCTTTAGTTACTGTGCCTAACGCACCAATCACAATTGGCACAATCGTTACTTTCATGTTCCACAGTTTTTTCAATTCTCTAGCAAGGTCGAGGTACTTATCCTTCTTTTCACTTTCCTTCAGATTTATTCTGTGGTCCGCCGGGACAGCAAAGTCAACAATTTTGCAGATTCTCTTTCTTTTGTTGATTATTATTATTATATATATATATATATATATATATATATATATATATATATATATATATATATATATACACACACACACACACACAAGGGGGTGTACTTCTCTGAGGATGGCTACATATCATTTTTTGTTTCAATGCTGTATTAAATAATACTTAATGCCTGCTTTGATTGTATAATGTTCTACTAGAAATAAAATCCTGGTATCTTTAATTTAGAAGAAAATTAACTTTTTTTTTAAAATAATTCATAGATGTACTTATTTATGGATATATGTGTGTGTGAGTATATATTTGATAATGGAGATTGTGTGTGCATCAGTAACTGAAACTACATTACAACAGATCTCACAAGTCTCTTCATTATTTATGTTATATTCTCAATGAATTTTTCATAATCATTTTTTAATCCTTATTAGCATCTCAGTTGTTAACAATGTCTATTAAAGCCTAATTTGTTTTAAAACAACCTTTGTCATTTAGAATCCTACAATGTGCATTTTAAAGAAATAAAGGTTTACATAGTAAATGTAAACTATTTAATAGATAAATATTATCAACAAGTGAATAACAATACCAGGTTTAATGAATAATTAATTTCTTATATTATTGTTTATTCTTAAACATTAAAAACAATCTTATCTATAATTTTATATAGAAATAAATTAAAATAAGAGTAATTTCTTTAAAATGATTTATTTAGTTTTGTTAATCTTTCTAATCTAATTTATTTTATTGCATTAAAACTTCAGTACTTGCACCCACAAGATCTATATTTTATCTAGTGTATATGTATGATTCTATATGAGCATATATTCAGCTGATGAAGACTTTTTTTTAGCTGCAGAGTTGTTGTTATATCTGCAACAACATGTGTATATATATTTGACAGACAAACAAATGAGAAATTTAGTAAGAAATGATAGCTAATAATTTCTATTTAGATTGTATAATATTCATCTTGAAATAATAAAATCCTGAAATCTTTAATTTCCAAGATAACTTTTAATCTAAAAAATTGTAAGTAGTATATTTATTTATTGGTGATATTGTATATTGTCCATTTTGACTTTATGACGTTTACTAAAAATAGGAAATTCCTGGAATCTTTGCTTTAGAAAAAAATTAACTTTTTATTAAAAACAAAATTGTTAGGAATGTACTTATTTATGAGTGAAACAGTAGATGTCAATGAACCAAAAAATTATACAATCTAAAGATGTGGCTATTACTTGTACACTGTATTTTAAGTCCTAAGATGTATTTTGATTGAAAGGTAGTTTGCTTCAAAATGTTTTTGATAACTGTAATTTAAAAGATGCCTTGTATCTGTTTTTGTCTGTCACAGAGATTAGCATGTGTGCCAATATTCAAACCTGTAATCAGAAGCATTTAAGTAACAACTACCTAATTCCACTGTGACAAATGACAATTTCTTCATTTTATCAATTCACTATGACAACTCAATGTTTTTGAGGTTGTCTTCA
This sequence comes from Sepioteuthis lessoniana, assembly GCA_963585895.1. Classification (NCBI taxonomy): domain Eukaryota; kingdom Metazoa; phylum Mollusca; class Cephalopoda; order Myopsida; family Loliginidae; genus Sepioteuthis; species Sepioteuthis lessoniana. Next base: position 34,430,193 of record OY757925.1, read on the forward strand.
AAAAAATAAATTTTTGAAGATTGAAATTTTGTGGTTATTTCACTTTGCAGGAATTCATAATTGAAGCAATTGTTAAAATTGCTTTCTTGATTTATGTTTTATTGCTTTCTCTTGATTTTTTCTCCATTTTTATTTATTTCAAAATTGTATGATTTGTACTCGCTACATCTTAACATGCACAGCTCGTGAACTCTACAAAATGTCAGGTTTTGAAATCAGAAAATGTTTTTTTAAAGGTATTTTATCAATATTTTCAATATTTTTTGTTTTTAGATGGGTGGTAGTTTTAATGATTCCATACAGTTCTTAACAGCTTTGTTACTCTTCATATTTCAGATAGATATTTGTTAAGCTTATATGACACAAGTTTAAAAAAAAAAAAAAAAAAAAAAAAAGATGAGGAAAATTATCATTATTTTAAATGGATGGGTTTTCCTGCTTTATTTGAAATCCTAGCTTTTACTTGGACTCAAAACACAAGCCTTTACTGCTGGTGGGAGATATGTAACTATAACAAGCTCACACAAGAATGAGCTCAACTTAGTCAGGCAATGCCCACAATAATTGGAGTCAGCAAGTAATATTTGAACTTTCACTTCTTGTAATGGTCAGTAAAATGATCTTTGCAAAACTCTGTAATGAACTCATTCAAATTTTTTTTTTCTATCCAACAAAAAGTGGTCATTTTTTTATGTTGCCTATTATTCATTCTATATAATTTCTTTATTTGACTGAAAAAATTATGGTGTAAATCTTTATTTTTGTTTAAGAAATCATTGAAACCCTATGTGTCTTTTGGACTGGAATTAATACATTTTTCTCTTCAAAAGAAAATATTCAATTAAACATTAGTAAAGGACAAATATCCAAACATACTTGATAAACTGACTCATAAAAAATCACAAGGTATTCAGAGGATGATTTGATTTATGATTGAATTATTAGCCAAAGTTGAATATTTTATTTTTTTTATACATTAAGCCTTCATTAGGACATTTAAATGTGATGTATCTTCTGAACTCTAAATTAAATTTTTTATTAAGTTAAATGAAATGAAAAAATGAGAAAGTTTTAAGCATTATATTTCTTTTAGGGGTGATCTTTTTCCAAAACTGTGTGATGTAATTAGAGTTCAAAATTTATCTTTAAAACATAACATATTTCATTAATACAAAAAAAAGTGTTCACATCACATCAATCTATCTGTGTTCACATTTATCTCATTCTGCTCATATCTACCAATTTCAACCATTTCATATCACATTTTATCTTTTTTCTGTCTATCTCTATCAATGTGTGTGTGTGTGTGTGTGTGTGTGTGTGTGTGTGTGTGTGTGTGTGTGTGTGTGTGTGTGTGTGTGTGTGTGCATATATTAATGAAACCAAACTATTCAAAGGAGGGATTTTGTATCTTTTTAGCACTAATTTGACTAAATAAGGAGATTCGTTGAAAAATCCAAGTCTTTGTTTAATATGTGGTTGTTAGAAATAATGCTAGATTCAACAATTTTCCAATGGGTTTTATTATACATTCATAACATTTTGGAACTTTTAAAATTAAAGTTGTGATTACTTTCTAAATTATGTCTGACCATACCATTATTTATGTTTCCTTTCATCAAGTCCCTTTTATATTCTTAATTTTGTTTTTGAAGATTACAGAATGTTTCACTCATGTACTTCTCTTTATTACAATCCTGACATTGGATCAGCATCAGCTTTAATGTGGATATTGTTATTTTTATAACTGATTAAATTCCTAATTGTTTTTGAAGAGTTACAAATGGTTTTGATTCCAAGGGGTTTTTTTGGGGGGGAGGGGGGTTATGATGTTTGTGGTAAAATATATCTGTAATAAGTCATTGTGACTTTCAAGAGTTTTCATTTTAGCACATTGCATAAAGGGTTTAGGATACCAAAGCTGTGCAAAGGATTTTTCTATATAGTCAAATTCTTCATTTCAAAATTTGGGAGTGCAAATCTTAAGAGCTCTAAAGTAAAAATGTATGATAATTCTGCTTTTTTCTTTTGGTGTTAATGGTGTGAGTAAAAATGTATATGGTCATTTTTATAAGTGGAAAATATCCAAGAAAAGTAAGGTGTTGTTAGTTTCAAATTTGTAAGCAAAATCTATGGTAGGTTCAGTTTTGAATGATTTATCCTTAATTTTTTTAGTCATTATTCCATGGACATATAAGTAATATATCATCTCTATAATATAAATAGAATCTTTAGGTATTATAAATTAAAAGGGACCAGATTCAAGAAATTCAAGGAAAAGGCATGCGAGGAGGCAAACCCATGGGTAAACCAAATTTTTTTATTTATAAAAAATACCATTGTATTGAAAAAAAAAGAAGCAATGTTTCATGCATAATGAGCAAATTTTAATTATTTTGTTAACAAGTAAAGGTAAGATAATGTTAGATTTCTTTATATGAATTTCTAAATATTTAATACATTTGCTAACAAGAATATTGGTAAATAATAGTTTTATGCTAGATAGAGATTTGTCTTTACATGCTTATATTATTCATTTTGTTGAGTAAATCACTGGAGTTCTTGATGTAATCATACCTAAAAGAGGAGTCAACATTCCAGCTACAGATTTTTTTATGTGGGGCAGTTCCAATCCCAGAAATAATTGGTTGTAAAGGAATTAAAGGTTTATGAGTTTTAGGTTTATATATATATAACACAAACACACACATATATATGCACACACAGAGAGTCTATAAAAGAAATAATTTTTAAGAAATTAAAGGAAAAAAAATTATTTAAGATATTAACATTCATAATATACAGTTTTGTAGAGAAACATTTGAAGTCTATTATTAAGGCTTTCTGTGGCTTCAGGTGCTTTGTTGTCAAGTTAGTGTATCAAAAACAAGAGCTGTTGAGAAGGTATTTTGTGTGCTTGATTTAAACAAAACAAACTGTTACTGTCATGTAACAAACATTTTAGAAAACATTTTAGTAAATCACACACACACAAGCACCCATTCTAATGTAATAGTTAACAAAATTGTTTTACAGACCAATACGCTAAGTCTAATCCTCATTGCATGCTTCTTGATCTTGTACTATATAAAGCTAAGTATGTTTATTTTGGTGTACACACACACACACACATATATATATATATATATATATATATATATATATATATATATATATATATATATATATATATATATAATGAAAGAGTATAATAGTTCTTTGATGCTAGTTCCACAAAAAACAAAAGTAATCTAATATGCTCCAAAGATATAATCACCCCACCTGACCCACTTTGGTATATTTAATATTAAAACTATTAATTTCCCAAAGCTTCTCTATTAGCACAGACACAAAGTATGGATTTATTTTTAATATAAACATTAAATGTGTCTTGTTTTTAGTGACATCATTGATCATATCATTTCACCTAATACGATGAGTATTTAAAGAGTAAAATCTAAATCACTAAATTCTGGAATAATTTCATTAAAAAAAACCACTGGAGTCAAGAGATCTAACAAGTATGCTGATCAGAGGAAAAAACAAAAAATACAACCAAAAAAAAAAAAAACAAGCAATTTATTATCAATACAACTGTATGGAGAATTTTTCTTCAGAAAGAATGGAATAAGGCAAGTGGCTGGGTAAAACCTATTTGCACTAAATATAGAAAAAATAAAAATATGTTACTATATTTCTTGTCATATAATATATACCTTGAAAAAAAAAATTCCATACATGTGGCAAAAAATATAGTGATTTAACAAATAAGTTTACTAGACCTCTACTCAGATATACGGCATGGATCAATGCCTCATAAGCCAATCTTGAAGACCATTACTACTGTTGTGAGTTAAATAGTCATTGGGTGCCCTTTGTGTCAGACTAAGCTAAGCTTAGTAAATGTCTATAAAAAATACAACAAATGATGGGGAAAAAAAAAAGAAAAAGATTTTCTGTTATTCAATTTGCTTTCATTCTTCAAAAACATTTTATCAGCCTTGTACTGGTTGGACTTACTCACTAATCTTAAATTCACTTATCCAGCAGCTTTGATAGTTGTGACTTTGATGTTTTGAATCTAGTGGACATTTAGGTATGAAAATTTTTGTCCAAAAAACAACAATTGATGGAAAGTGAGAGCATAAAAGTTCATTTTATCATCAAAATCTTTATGACTAGAAAATTAGAGAAAATTCTAATATAACAATTATTTGAATACATTCTATAAGACTGAAGATATTTGTGAAAAGTTTGAGAATTTTTGTTTGATTGTAAATTTTTGAAATCATTATTTTTATTGGAAAATTTTTAGGCAAAAAAAAATTTTTTTTTTAAAGATCTGCCAAAAATTCAACTTATTAGATAATTTGCAGAACTTATTTAATAAAGGAAGAAAATTATTCTAAAGAAGTTTCAACTCCAAATTTTGGAGAGGAAAACACCTCTCCTTTCATGTGATCATATTCCCTTAATTAATCTAATGATTTATTTTACTATTGTAATCATTCTTTTTACCTAAAAAAAAAACAAAAAAAAACACCACAGAGGAATTCAGAAAACTGAAAACTGAAGTACACCAAGCTATTTGCTTATGTAGGTAGTACTCATATCAATAATACAATAAAGTACATACATTATTTTGTCATTTTTTTATTCCAAGTTTTATTAATTCAGAGCTGCTCAGTTTATTGTATTGAAAATACAGTGACTGCATCCTCTGCAGAGGAATAAAAATACCTGTCCCCCACAAAATAGGGTGTCCTGAGTATGATACTAAATTGCATTTGGTGGTGAGACCCCAGTTCTTGAATTTTGAGGAGTGTAAAGTCATCTTTTCATTGTTATTACTCCCAGGTCAGTTTGGACCTCAAGTGGCAGTATCCATTAGGGCCCAATCAATAGATCTGTTTGAGATACTAAATTTTTCCTCCATTTTAAAATCATTGTAAAGATACATTTTTGTTTTGTGATAAAATTGGAAGCTATAATTTTTATACTGACTTCAGCACAAAATAACCCAACAGAGATTGACATGTTGTAAAACCAACCAACCAATTTAGAAAATCTGCTAATCTATCACCTGTTGGTTCCAAACCTTGCCAGATTATTGATATTCAATCTGCATTTTTTAAATCAGTTTTTAGTTATTGTTATTTAGCAATTTAGAAATTACTAATCTGAACATGGGCAATTGATTTTTACTTTATAGACCTAACATTTACAAACTGAATTGATTAAATGCATTCAACTCAGTTAAATCTACCTATCATTTTTACCTTTACTTGTTTTTAATGTTGACAGTATTTTATCCACTAAGTAATATCTCATCATGAAAATTTTTTTCACTGCTCTGGACATTTTGCCATGAATACCAAGATTTAAAGTAGGCTTATGAGTTGAAGTCAGTGGTACCAACACACCTTTGTTTGCTAGTATGCTCTACCCACTTACAACTCCAAAATTAATTTATGCACATTATATAAAGGAAAATTTTACTTCAAGAACATCTGACAGCTAATTTTTTTTAGAATTACACACACACACACACACAATATAGAGATAATCATCCTAGAATTTTTTGTCTCTGAAATTCAGACCAAAAAAGCCAAACAAATTAGTCTAAATGAATCAAAATAAAATTATAGTAGCCAAATACTGTTATTTATGATTAATATCTGGAACTTAAATACTTTCAGTCATGAAGCATTACATACATAATAGTTGGATTCTATCAAGAATAGTTGCATCTAATTCTTGACAACTCAAAATCTTTTATTTTCAAATATACAAACAGAGATTAAACTTGTTCAAAACAATTTTAGCACAAAAGTGTAAAATTCAGTGATTAATAATAAATTTTACACACCTAACATGAATATTAATTTTGTTAGTACAGAAAATTACCAAAGCTAAATAGAGAAACTGTGGTAAAGTCAGTGGGTAACATAAGCTAAAATATTATCTCAGCTTTTAAAAAAGCTTTAAAGAGTCTAAACAAAACCTCTCTACTAGCTTTCTTTTTATGTAGTCAGGCATATGTGTGCATTTATATATGTACACACATACAAACATTTCAAAATTTGACTTGTTTCAGTTTTCAACCCTTAGAACCTTAAAATCCTGATAGCTTTGGGCCCTTCAACCTTTGACTCCTGGTTGAAAAATAGGATGAAATGTAAAATGTTGTAATCCTGTATGACTGTAAACTTAAAAGATTCAACTATTTGACATTTTTAACTATTTTTCAGCAAGGAACTGGGTCCAGATCATAACATTTTATAGGCAATAATAATTTACAAATATGACTGCCCAGCAAGAATTCAGGACACTTAGCTATACATACTAGTTAGTAGTACAAATACAGGATTTTTGTGTTTTAATGATTAAAGACCCCTTTGGTATGGCTAATGAATTTTAACCAAATCTGTTTATCTGTACAAACAAAAACAAGGAGAGCTAAAAGTTACTTAATTACCTGTGCTTTACTAGGATGGGGAGCTCCTTGAAATTCTATTGTTCCATATGCATCAGTTGGTTTGACTTCGGTGTGACGGAGCGGGTGCCACCGTTCTTCTGTGTAATCAGCACTGATTTCTCGAGCCAATGCCCCATGTCTTTCTTCTTCACGTCCACAGCAGCATCTGCAAAAATAAAAAAAAACAAAAAAACATCAGAAATGACTAGCAAAATATAGTAATGATAATTTTATCATTACTGTACATATATCTAAATATAAAGATGATCAGAAAATTATCTATAGTAAATTTCCAATATAAGAGTTTTATATTACACTCTGACATAAAAGATACTGAAAATAGTAAATACAGTAAATGACACAGAGTATAGCCAGACTGACATTAGTTATATGGTTACTTATATAAAAATACAAAAAATATCTTTGGAATCATTATTTGTATTGATACTTCTGTCTGAAGATGGACAGTTAGTTATCAAAGCTGACAATTTGACATTTCTAAGACTATACAGCTTGAATGAAATTAACTTAATAGTGAAATATATATGCGAGTAAAAGTAAAGTAAAATTGGCAACCTTAATCGAGGGTGACCCCAAATCTCCCTTTTCGATAGCTACTATACCAAGGTGTTGGGAAGGGCACAACTCCTTTCCCTGGATTGCTCCACTTTACCCTTGATCTATAACTTATAATGCTGTGTTAAGCAAGGAGGCATCAAGTACCATTTTTTGGGTCTTTGTTATGACATTGATGAACACTCTAACCATTATGCCAATATCCAGTAGTAGCAAAAGTACCAGGTTCATAACCAGACAAAAACAATTTTAGGAATACTGGTGAGTGAGATATAAAGTGGTAAGAGAGGAGTAATGTAAGAATTAAAAATGTGTCTTTATTTGAAGTTGAAAGATTTCACCTATTAGTTCAAATGAAAAGTATTCTTTTATCTTGGGAATTTTTTTTTAGTTTACATTTAAAACAATATATAAAAACATGTAACCCTATACTGGTAGAAGGTTTAAAACATATTCATGGATTTTTTTTGGGGGGGTCTCCAATAAATTTTCATTTTTTTACAATTAGAGCTCAGTTACAGAACAATTCTTTAGTTAATAATTCTTGAAAAAGCAGCACATAGTTTTAATTCAAATCTTTATTTACTCTCAAAGAATCTAATGATAAGAGAGTCTAAGAATTCATGTATTACAATATTCTTTTATTTTAAGATTTTTTTAACATTTAAAATATCACGTTTAAAAATGTAAGCCTAAACTTGTGAATTGTTTGAAAAATTATCATAATTTTATGTTTCAGAAGATTTTTTTAAAAATATTACAAAAATTTAAATTCAGTTTTTAATTGCCTGTTGAGGAGGTAAACCCGATGCCATAATGGCTAACATGCTGGACTGTGACAATGTATTGAGTTCAAGCTTCAGTTGGGCTATTATATTCACTTTTGGACTAATACCCTTTGGAAAGGTATGAAGCCCCTTATCCTCAAGCTATGGGTTATTTAATACCAATACTGTTCTTTTATAATGAAAGATTTGCCATTAAATAACTCATGAAGGTTGATATGTCATTAAACAAACAAAAAAAAAACAATTGCCAGTTGAGTTAAAGCAATAAAAAATGTATTCATTTATTTTCTTTCTTATCCAATAAAAATCTAACTAAAAAAAGAAGCTAAGAATAGAAAATGAGCATTTTCAAACAACTTTCAAAGTTTTTCAAAAGTTGGAAAAGATACTGTTGTTCTATTTATCATATGTTTGAGTTTTGTTTAATTGCCTGCTGAGTTATGGAAATAAAAATATGTGTTATTTAATGCCAAAAAGTTTAATTGGTTTTGTCTTCTGTATGAATTTTTATAATAGTACTGGATCATATCTGGTCAGATTTTACTAAAAAGGTTGAATTGGCAAGATTTTAGTGAAAAGGTTGATTTTTTTTTTTTTTAAAGAAAACTCTGGGTTGATGTTTTTGAAAAGGTCCTTTAGGTTGCTTGTCTGGTAATATTTTGGGCGAATTTGCCTGAAACTGTCACACTTTAAGAGAATGTTTGATTGTGAGGGGCACTTAGCATATTGGGGTGTCTTCTCTTTTGAGGAGGTGTGAGTGAGTAATGTTGTGTCGCCAATGTGAAGTCTGGAAAGTATCACTTCTTTTCTGCTTCTTCTGTAACCTACCAACCACTCACCAATGGTATCTCGTATATGGTAGAGCTAGTGTATTAGATCATCCCATGATTTTTGCCATTTGTCATGTATGAATTTGTTAATGGTTGATTTTAGATCAATGTATGGAATTTTTGTATTGGATATGTCGGTCAAGAGTGATTTTCTTACAGCTTTGTCTGCCCTTTCATTTCCATATATACCAATATGGCTTAGTATCCAGGTGAGAATAATGCTATTATTTTTGGAAAGAGTGTTCATTTTGCTTAAGAGTTTTAAAATGAGAGGAATTCATGTATCTTTGTTCTGTAGTGCTAGGGGCACTGATTTAGAGTCAGAGTAGATGATAAATTTGGAAGATTTGTGGTTAGCTATAATGTTCATGGCTAGGTCAATAGCTGCGACTTCTGCACTATAGATTGATGATTTATTAGGAAGACGTTTTAGCAATTTTGGATGTTGAGGAGTTTTTCTTGGAAAATGATAGGGTATGTTTTGGGTTGGATAATTTGGTTAGTTCTAGTTTTATTAGTTGATTTATAGTCCATGGTGCTGTTTTGAGGAGGATGGTACCATGTATTATTTTGGGGTTGATTTTGATTTCATTGAGGAAGTCATAGATTCTTATATTTAGAGGTTTGATGATCTTTGCTTTATTTTCAAACGGGTTTTTGTATATTATTTCCATGATGCAGTTATAGTAGAATTTTGCGGGTATGAGATGAATTTAGAATAGTATTAGAGTGCAAGTTTATTCCTTCTCAAGGAGAGAGGAGTTCATTAGCTTCAATGCATAAACTTTCCAGTAGAGAGGTAGTGATACAGAGTTTCTGGAGGTGGATGTTATATGTTCTTGGAGGTAGGACTTTCTGGCTGCTATGTATATGAAACAGCCATAATCAAGCTTTCATTGTATTAGGATCTGTGTAATTTGATTAGGATTTTTTTTATCAGCATCCCCAGTCTGTATGGGCTATGGTTCTCAGGAGTTAGATGGTTTGGTTGCATTTTATCCTCAGTTGTTTGATAAGGGGGATAAAAGAGAGTTTTGAGTTAAGAATAATACCTAGGTTTTGTGTTGATGTGTATTTCAGTACCATTTATTATTAGGACAGGGTAGGTATGCATTTTGTGAACTTTTCAGAAGTGCAGGTGTTTGGTTTTGTTATTTGAGATTTTCCATGATCCATTTTGATATCTTGTTGATACATTGTTGGATTTTTCTTTCTATGGTAGCCACATTTTTGGAGCTGTAATAATCGAGGAAGTCATGAACATACAGTGATCCATTGATTTCTGGAGGGAGACAGGTTGTTTTCTTATTGATTTTAATTATGAATAGAATCACATATAGGATACTACCCTGAGGTACACCTAATTTCTTGTGGTCTTGGATCAAACAATGTGTTATAAATTTGTGTTTGGAAAGTTTGGTCTTCTAGGAAGTGTCTTATAAAAAGGGAAGTCTGCCTTGTAAGCCAAGATCTTTGAGTATGCCATATGGGCATGATGTATCATAGGCTTTTTCAAGGTCAAAAAAGACTGCAACCAAATGTTCCTTTTTAATGAATGTTTCTTGGATTAGGGTTTCTATGAAGACTATTTGGTCTATTTAACTTCTTTTGGCTCTGAACCTTGTTCATAGGTTTGAGAGGAACCATATCAGTTTTAGATTGATAATCTTTTCAAGAGTTTTGCTAGAAAAAACTGGTTTGTCATATGTGGATATATTATGATATTATATGAATATGTGATTTTAAGAGTTTTAAAATGATATTGTACAGGGTGGAACGATAAAATTGTTGTCTTAAAGAAAACAACACTACAGCTTTATTTTAAAACTTTTATTGAAAAAATCAATTCAGGTAACTTGATTATGTAGTAGAGCTGACATCTATTCAATATAGCCGCCTTCAGCCTCAATCACCACCTCAATATGGATCTGGAACTGGGAGCATACCTTTTCCACAAGCGCCAGCAGGAGCTTGGCAAATACTCCACGGATGACGGCAATCAGGCTGGCTTTGGTGTTGTGGGAGGTCATGTTGGTGATGTTCTCGACGTATGACCAAGCGAAGTAGTCCAGCGGGTTCAGGTCGGGGGAGGAGGGGGGCCAGTGAGAGAAGGGTACAAAGTTGTAGCACTCCTTCTGAAGCCAAGCCTGGATCTTTTTGGACTTGTGGGTCTGCCACCGGCTACCTGATTGCACCAGGGGATCACCACACTTCTCAGCACATCCAAGTACACTTTGGTGTTGACTTTCAAGCCAACTTCGAAGATGTGAGGTGGCATGATGTGACCCTCACTTGAAACCGCACCAAAGACCATAACCGTAGCCGGAAACTTTGTTTTCATCACCCTGGGCACGTCCCTGTTATTCATGGCAATCCAGCGATGGTTCTGGCTGTCATAACTTGGATTGGAAGAGAGCATGAGTTGTACAGCGGCGCATCTCCGATCTCGCTAGTTGAACATTGTGTCACTTTCAGACATGATAGAAGGCTCCTATCACTCTTGGGATTTGTACACAACTGGCCAACTAGTAGATGGTCTGCAACAAAAAAAAAGAAAACTGGTTTTCTTTAAACAGAAATGGAATCATGTCGTCTTTTCTAGGGCGACAACTTTATCATTCCACCCTGTATTTGAAAATGCTCATAATAAAATGTTACAAAAGAAATAAAACAATGGTAACACCAACTTCAGGTTTTCAAATCTTGCATGCATATGATATCTATACTTTTTTTGGTTGCAGATGCAGTAAGCTCATCAATAAAGCATTATGTATATAATAATTGTATTCTGTGGAGCCCATTAGAAATTAAACATATTTTGCATGCATTTGCCATTATCAGTTGTTAAAAATAGATTTTGCATAAGGGATGTCTTCCAACCAGTCAGAATCACTCTTACAGCGATAATAACTAAAGTAATTTCTTTTTTTTTCTTTTGGAAAGTCAGGTCTTTGCTCAAGGAGTATGTTCTTGCTTCTATAGCCAATATGATCTGTTAAATAAGCAAACCCCAACAATATTTTTTCCACAATTTGTTTCAAAGAAATGTTCCTTGTGAACATTCTTCCAGGTTGTAATGTACACATTTACTGATGGACATTGCTTTCATGTTTATTTTATTGTCCATAAAGTTATCTTTAGTTTTACCACTAAAAAATACTTTTGTCTTCCTTTTTTTATCAGTTTTCTTGGCTACTATACATGTGTCCATCTATCTCTCTTTTGCTCCTACTTCTTAAAACCTTTCTACAACTATTTTAGGGAGACAGAAGTACATTTAGGGAAGTCAAGACTATCTCTAAGACAAGGAAACCTACTAATGTTCAAAGTTAGGTAGAAGAATTTCTTTGAAAGACCCAAAAATATTTAGTCTCAAATACAGAAGACGATAACTTCCATGACAATTCTATTAGAAACAGTTGCTTCTAATTCTTCCCAACCACTCACAGTCTTATTTCCAAATGTATAATACAGATTCAACTTGTTCAAGACAATTTAAATCAACACATACACTAACATGAATATTTTCTCTGAAGATACAGAAAATGGCCAAAGCTAAGCAGAGAAGTAGTGGTAAAGTCAGTGGGGAAACAAGCTAGAAATTTGTCTAACTTGGCATTGTTTCATTCCATTCACTACAGGCAGAATTTGCTGTGTCTATAATTATCAGAGTGAATGAAAGTTTTGACATATTTGTTTAATCTTATCTCTGACATCTCAGTAAATGCACCATACTTATAGCCTAGTCCCAAATTCAAGCTATATTTAATTTTTTTAAAAGGGGTATTACATGGAGTACAATGATTAGCAAGCTAGACTAGCAGACCATTACAAACGAGTTTGATCTCTACTACGTATCCTCATACTTCTAAATTGAGCTTGGTAAATGACTGGGATATCTTGGGTTACATTATTCTTATAATAAACATAATCTCATATCTCTTGTAAATGTATAGGTGAAAAGATAAATTTACACAGAAAAATTTATCAGCTTCAAACTTCATAACATTTGAAAAAATAAAAAATCTAATTTTTATAAATGTTATTCTTTATTGCAAATAACATGTAATGAACAACCAAGTAATAATAAAAGTGTTAACAAATGTTTCTATACTTTTGGGAACATTGTGTATTAAACAGACAAAGAATATTCATAAATATTGATTGGATTTCTTCATGTTGATGCAGCAAGCATAGGGTAATTAGCAAATTTATTAATTTTTTCTCAATGAGAATTAATGAGTCTAAATCCTGTGGCCACACATAAGGCCTGAAAATATTGAGAACTTAATATCTATGATTATAAAATTTTGATAAATGATTATAGAAAGCATGTAATTAGGATTTTTCTTTTTCTTTTTTACAGTCATTTTATTGTTTCATCAAATCCAAAATCTGTTTAAATATGCAAATATTTTTGTACAGATTAAATATAATTTTTCTTTTGTAAATCAGCCTCCAGACTTGTCCTCTTGCTTGCTCAGCAATTTCTTCCTTGTAAAGAATTACATTAAGAATGTTTCATAATTATGGAATGGTATTTCATTCACACTAATAGACTTTGAGATTTTTCCACAACCTCCAATGTACATCATGAGATATGAGTATTTGACAAAATAGCCTACATAAAGTCTTTAGTTTAAATAAAAAAATGACAACTTTCAATGACCTTTCCCTAATACTGGGTAATCCTGAATTGTAATCCAGTTCATTGGCCTAGTGAGCAGAGTGTTTGCCAATGGTCCAGGAGACCAGGGTTCAATCTCAGGTCGGGTCATACCAAACACTTGAAAAAATAGTACTTGATACTTCCTTGTTTAACACTCAGCATTATAAGGTGTGTATCAAGGGTAAAGTAGATCAATCAAGGGAAAGGGTAGTGCTCTCCCCTACACCTTGGTGTAGTAGCTATAGAAAAGGGAGCCTTCAGGTCACCCTTGACTACGGTCGCCAATTTTTCTTACTTATTATAACAACTAATTTTATGATTTTTAGGATATTTTAAAGTGACACTTCTGTCTTCTTATTCTGTTTATACAGGGGTTTAGCCCAGTAATTCACTAAGATTATTAGTTCTCTGATTGTTTTGGTTTGGCTTAGTTTTATGACATATCAACCACTGTAGGTTATTTAATGCCAAATTCTCTTTATACATATCTATTAGAGTTATATGATTTATCCAAGTATTGCAATGTATCACAAACAATTCAATTAAACATCAGTCATTTGTTTACAAACAGTTAAATGATCAAACAGTTCTATTTCAAACAATTCAGTTTAGCATTAGTCATTTGTTTGCACACAGTTTAAATATCAAACAGTTCTATTTGACCCACTGATAGGACCCGATCAGAATGAACCTGGGAGCAATGGCAATGAAGGAGTATTCAGCATTCACCAAATTCCAGCATAACTGGAGCTTCACCCTCAGATTGTTTAGTGTCAAATCCAGGATACTTTATGTTTCGGGGTGGGGTTGGGGGATGGGGGTCTTACCCAACTGTAGAGATGCAGTTGGTGTATTCTACAGCTCCAGCCCACTGAACTTTAGTTCACTGAGTATAACAAAAATAGCAATTGAAAATCTTAAGTTTTATTCAATGTTCAAACTACTGAAATATATTTGAACACATCTATTAATAGCAATGAGAAAACAAAATTATTGAGATCATTCCAAGAATTTTTTAAACTAATCTCTTATTTTTATGAAAATGTTTTTGCTAGTATATTCCTGTCTGAACTACTGTGATAAAAACAGCAATGATGAAGATGTTAGTTTAAAAAAAACATCAAATAGAAAAACTGGAAACACAAATGTTGTATTAGTACTACTAGTAGTGGTGATAACCATGGAAACAATGTAGATAATATTGATGATGTAGTAAAATAATCATGATGATGATGCTATAATAGCAGTAATGATAATGGCTAATATTAGAGTTATATTAGACGTAGGTGGTATTATATCAATGAATTTAAATGACAATGGAAGTAGTAGTAGTATCTACCACATGAAATTTGCAGTTTCTACAAAATCAGGTTGATAATATTAAATAAAGAAAAGGGAATAGATTCAAAGTAGCAGTGAATGTAAGAATAATGCATATCATGGTCTGCTGTATGGCCCAAGTAGCTAAATATTTCCCATTGGTCAGTACTTGAGCCAATATGAAAGTCAAAATTTAAATGCTGACTTTAAAGGTAGGTCATCTTCCACTGGATTATTATTTATTCAACAAAGCTTTGTAAATATCCTGAATAATAACCATTACATATATGAAAAGAAAAAAAGAAATAAAAGAGCAAGAATAGTGAAAGAGAGAGATCTTTTGAAACAGAAAAATAAATTAAATGTAAGTATGAGTTTATCCAACATCTCCAGGCGAAATATAACACAAAGTCACTTTTTAAAACAATTGTTTTGAATTCAGTTTTCCTTCTTCTAGACTTGTTGCCATATCAAGCCTAAAGAGATCAGTTTGCCCTGCCCATAGCAATAAATGCAAATATAGAGAAAAAAAATGAAGCACAGTTCATCCCTATTATCCATAGGGCATATGTACTAAGATTGTCAATAGATGCCTGAAAATGCAAACAGTAGACTAGATAGATAGATAGATAGATAGATAGGATGAAATTTAACTTATAGATTGGGCACAATAAGAGATGAACAATAATAATTAATAACAGAACAATACTAGCATAGTCCCCATAAAAAATTATTTGGATTATTTATGTATGGATTTCCACTTCTAGCTAAGATCAAACATTGAGTGTGTTCTGACAAGAATTAAAGTCTCCCTATCCAATTCTCTGCCTAGGATAAGAGTGCAGTAACTGTTCACTCAGTGATAAGTGTTTCACACACACACACACACACACACACACACACACACACACACACACACACACACACACACACACACACACACGAATTCCATTCCCAGTTCAATATTTCAATGTGTCATCAAGTCAGTTAATTCAAATCTTACATCATTGAATTAACAGGCATCCCTATGATGTGATGGAACCAACAAAATCTGGTAGCATCATAATATATACCTAGGATGCTTTGAGTTAGCACTTATGATACTTTGACCTTGAAACCATGAACCAGAGTCATCATTTGATGAAGGATTTTTTAGTAGTACAACTGTTGTTTTTTTTACAGCACCATGTGTATATACTAACATGTTTTTAAACAAAATTTTACTCTTTCTTATGCTGAAAGTAAATAGAAAAGACCTATTTTTTTTGGTCTTCAAACATTGGTTTGTGATCAAGGAGTGAATAACAAAAATATGATAGGAGACTATATTTGGCAATTATTATATAAAGTGATTTACATAACAGTTACTAATTGAAAAAAAAAAAAAACTCTTCTAAACATTTTTTTTGTATAACAGAAGAAAGATGCATGAATCTGCCACAGATTCTCCCAAACAATATTCCTTAGATTTTGAATTCAGTTTTCCCTTCTCCTAAACTGGTTACTCTACATAGGCTAGAGAGCATAATTTGTCCTACTATTTTACCTATAGTAGAGTAGTGAAGAAGACATGGACTTATGCCTTTCCTAAGTGCATTAATATGAAGTGAAATGCAAACGGTCTCATATATGATCTGAACATGGCTTCTCTTGTCTATATTATATATGCATGTTCCATATACATACAAACACATAAAAATATATAAACCTACACACAGTATTTTGTATTGTATATATATATATATATATATATATATATATAGATATATTTTGGCCGCATTTCTTTGTTGATACAAATTTCATTAAACATAATAGACATTTTATGTCTACATATTTTCTTCTGGATCCGTTCGAATTCCCGTATTACTTTTATTGTATTCGGGGGGGGGGGGGGGGAATTGATTTATGTATTGTCCATAGTTGTATGTATCCCTAGTACTTTCTGCCCAACTTTGGGCCATCATCAGGGGAGGATCTATTACAAAAGTGATGTAACTTTTGTTTTAGCATATTACCACTAGGTAAGAGCATCTTTACTGTTGAAGATTATGGCGTTTGCTTTTAAATGGAATTCTATAATTCCACATTTCCCAGAGATCCAGAGCTGGAGCCTCGCAATCAGATAATTTAGTGCCTTATCCAGGACACTCATTTGTGGGATGGAGATCTTACCCTTCTGCAGAGATGCAGCTATTGTATTCTACAGCCCCAACCAACTGAGTTATGTAATGAATAGATTTGTTTTTTTTTACAAAAATCTTAGCAACTTCAGTACATGAATTATTTTCATTCTTTTAAGTTTAGAACTTTCATCACTTCATTTAAAGAAAACACTGTACAACTTCTGTTTTGCATATCTAAATTGTCAGTATCACTACACTTGTACTTTGAGGCCATAATTAAATAAAACTTATGAATTTTTCTGGAGTTGACCAACTAAATAAAAACACAGAGTAAAGGGAATGTACCACTGAAAAATGGTTACAATGAGACTTACTTTGAGGTATGAGAATTCCTATTTAATTTGTAACCAGTTTTAGAGATTTAATAATTATGGCTAACTTCTTATAAAATCATTTCACTTTTCTACTTAATAAAAAGTAATAATAGCTTTTTTTAAAAGTCTTTCATTAGTTGGTGCATTCTTTACTGATCAATTCTTTGAAATTTCAAAAGTCACCAATATTCTAAATAGCTACTTTTCATCATTTTATATAAATAACACATCACTTAATAAGTTCTGGGCCTAACTAATAAAACAACAACTTTTAGGCAAAATTTGACTTTATTTATCAACATAGTCTCTTTCTAGGTTGATACACTCATTCCAATGCTTCTCTAACAATTCGATGCCTTTTTTGTTGATCAATTTGTCTTTGGTCTCAAAATACACTTCAGTTTCTAATATCACTTCTTCATAGGAGCCAAATCTCTTTCCGTGGAGCATTCTTTTGAGGTCTGCAAACAGCCAATAGTCGCTAGGAGCCAAATCTGGAGAACTGGGTGGGTGCGGAAGCAATTTGAAGTGCAATTCATGTAGTTTTGCCATTGTTGTGATCGACTTGTGACACGGTGCATTGTCTTTGTGAAAGAGCACTTTTTTCTTCTTTATTTGTGGCCGTTTTTTTGCAACTTCTTCCTTCAAACGCGCCAATAATGTAATATAATATTCGCTATTGATGGTTCTTCCCATCTCAAGGTAATTGATGAACAAAATGCCTTGTGTATCCCAAAATAAGGGGGCCAAAACCTTGCCTGCTGATGTTTGCGTTTTTGGTCACTTTGAACAGCTTTCACCTGCTGGCGTCTATTCTGCTGACAGTTAATTTGACTCCAGAGTGAAGTGGTAGATCTATGTTTCATCGATTATCACATATTTATGCAAAAACACCTTTTTGTTGCATTGAAACAATTGCAAACAACGCTCTGAATCATCAACACATTGTTGTTTTTGATTGACTGTGAGCAAACATGACACCCACTTTGAACGCAGTTTTCTCATTGACAAATATTCATGCAAAATGGTGAATACATTACCTTCTGATATCTCATGCAAGTTCAATTTACAGTCGACCAAAATGTGTTTGTGGAGTTTTTTGGGACAACAGCTGAATTTGGGCGACCTGAGTATTCACCATCATTTGTCTCTGTACGACCACGTTTAAAGTCAGCATACCACCATTGTTTCCAACAAAGCAAAGTCCGAATAACACTCATCAAGCCATCATTTTGCTTGAACAGTATTTTTTCCCCATCAGAAAGTAATGCTTTATCAACACATGAAATTCAGATTTTTTCATTGTTTTGAAAATTTGCAACAGCAAAGTAACAGTAAACCTTAGGCGAGGGTGACCTGAAGGCTCCCTTTTCAATAGCTACTACTCCAAGGTGTAGGGGAGGGCACTACACCTTTCCTTGGATTGCTCCACTTTACCCTTGATCTCTACCTTATATTGCTGAGTGTTAAGCAAGGAGGCATCAAGAATCATTTTTTGAGTCTTTGGTATGACTCAACCTGGGATTGAACCCAGGTCTCCCGGGACATTGGCGAACACTCTAAAACTGATAATCTGATTAGGCTTAAATTTTCAGATGTGCCATTTGAAGGTTAGTACTTAATAAAAATCCTATGGATTTTTTTTATTATGGCGCCATCTATATGTCAGGCCTGGGACTTATTGAGTGATGTATTAAATAAAGCAGTATTGTAAGAAACTTTAACATTTAGAAAGCAGTTAAATAGCCACCCTGTAGTGATCATCAAGTTATGTTTATAGCAAAAATTCCTTTGACTTGGCATCCAATGTCTGCATAGAGCTGATGAATATAAATCTTTGCTGGTCAGTCAACACAGGTGTGTCCATGTGTGAGAGTTCACAAGAGAACTTCACTTACGAGTTTATCCTTGCTTCTACAACAATACCCAGCATGTCTTGTACATCTAACTTTGATGATTTGTGAGATGGGAGGCAAATAGCTATACATTTGCAGTTTTGTGGGGTGCTGCTTCCAGGATTTGTTTAAACAGAAAGCAGCATCCTTAAAGGGATAAATATCAGCATATCAAGCCTCAAATATCACTTTAAAAAAAAAAAAACTTCTCCCAGTCCTCATTTCTTATGAGACTCTGCTGTTTATCTAATATATATGTTTATTCAATAGTTTCTACACCACTCTGACACAAGGCCTTAAGAAAAAAATAAGCATAGCTTAGATTTTGGCTCATGGCTTCAGGTATGGAGCATCTAGTAAGGACTGAACTCACTAAACAGTAATGGTGGATTTACCAGACTATCTTGGCACTCATTACACCATGGTCGGTTGGTGTCTTATGGTATATCAACTCTTGTGGGTCATTTAATGCCAAGTCATATATATATATATATATATATATATATATATATATATATATAAATAAGAGAGAGAGAGAGAGAGATATGTAAGCAAATAGTTTGTTACTTTTAAATGAGTTAGCACTCAGTTGGTTAGACAGTTAAATGGTTTCCAGCATTGCGATCGAACACAAATAATTCTATTTGATATTAATCATTTGTGTGCACAGAGTTAATGGTTTCAAGTACTGCTATTTAACATTAGTAATTCTATTTATCAAATGATCCAATCTAATATAAACAATATGCACATATCTTTATGGTTTCAAAAAACTAACAATAATAATCCTTAGTAAATGATTGAACAGTTCTATTTGACCAATAGATGGGACTCTAATAGGTACTACCACTCCATGTCAGAGTGGACTGGAGAGTAAAGGTAATAAAGAGGTACTCCATATTCCCCAAACTCTTGGACTGGAGCCTCACCATTAAACTAAGTTTAGTGTCATATCCAGGACACTCATTATACCATAATGGAATGGCCAAGTATAACAGTAATGGATACATTTGTTTATTATATGTAGACTATGTAAGTATATTTAAGGCAAGAAACAACTAGTTATGGTTAAGAAAGTTAATGTTAAGTCAGCTTTTTGCAGACCCACCCCCTTTGTCTAGACATATCCTACAATTATTTATATTAATCAGTATTGAATATTAACTTTGTGCTGGTTACAGATCTGTTACTGTTGTAATACATACATATATATATATATATATATATATATATATATATATATATATATATGTGTGTGTGTGTGTGTGTGTGTGTGTGTGTATATATATATCTGATGTTACAGTCTTTCTAACAGATGTGGAGTAAAGATAATTCTATTGATATACTTAAAAAAGTTTTTTGTAGTTTTGTTTTAGGTGGGGAGGGGTTTTTTGTGTTTCCTTGTTAAATAGCTTATTATTCAGCTGTATTGTTCATGTAAGAATGTCTTTTTCATATTGTTTACAATTTGACTTTTGTGAAACAAGTATATTATGGGTCAACTGCCCAGGTTTGAATTTGGCTGAACTTGTAGTAACAAATGTCATCAATCAATCATCAACATGTAACTTGCATGCTGACTACATTGATTCAAATGGATATTGTTAGAATTGGCTTTACAAAGAAAGAAA
Source organism: Sepioteuthis lessoniana (assembly GCA_963585895.1). Classification (NCBI taxonomy): domain Eukaryota; kingdom Metazoa; phylum Mollusca; class Cephalopoda; order Myopsida; family Loliginidae; genus Sepioteuthis; species Sepioteuthis lessoniana. The sequence goes on from OY757925.1 coordinate 34,450,877, forward strand.
GAAAAAGACAACTGCCATTGCTAAAGGTCATCAGAAAAAGTTTTTTGCTTTCTTAAGCTTTGAAACATATGTATGACTTTACTTCCTCACATCAATTAAAAGTAATATGAGAATTGCTGTAAAGTTCTTCGCTCAACCAAGAAAGAAACAGCCTTTTTATTTATTCACCAACCAATTCAACTTTTTGTAAGGGTCAAAGAATTTTTTTTGAGAAATGATATGATTAAAATGTTTAACTGCAGGATGAATATGTGGAATAGCAGGTACATTTCATAGCTTCAAGTCATTCCCTTCTAGATTGGGGCAAGGGCTATTTAGCATCCTTCTATTTTCAAAAGGGAAATTTTTTATGCAAAATTACTTTCAGCCACTTTTTACTAGTTGATTGCACAATTATGTTGGAAAAATAAGAAAAACATGCTTCTTGAACCTCTTGTATTTATAATAATAATCTAGCCATGAACTGAAACTGAAAGTGGATTCTTTTGGTAGTAAAGTCTTGGTTTTTTAATTTAAAAAGTCATTAAGTTTTTTGAAATGTGAGAACTCAGAATTCCCAATTCCACAATGGTAACCAGAAAGTAGTCAATAGCAAATAAAGTTCCATAATAAATAAGACACTAAAGAAAAGAAAAATTGATATTCATATAAAAACACTTTACCTACAAAGATCATCAGTTTACCAAAAAGCTGAATTTCCTTAGCATTCACCCAACTCAAAAACCTTCTGTAATTTCTAAAGTGGCCAGACATGGCACTAAATTTTGAAAATTCAAGTTACAAAATAAAAGCAATTCCTATTTCTGTTGGTATTTCTTACTCTTCATCCTAAAAGGAAGTAATATTAACCCAACAAGTGCCATTGTTCCAAGTAAGAGACATTTACAGAAATTGCTATATTTACATTCTAGTGACAACATCTTATAAGTGGGATGGAACTTTTTGTATATCATAAATATTTACATCAATCTAAAATTATGCATACATTATTTTTAGAAGGACCCAATGCTAATTATTAAGGAAAAGTTAAAATCTTCCTCCTGAATAATTCCAGAGGATACTGGGTCTCTAAAATCCCACAATCTACTTTATAGTCTTGTAAAACGTTATAAAAGAGTAATCTTGTAGGCTATACATTATCATTAAAGGAAAAATTCTTTGAGTTCCATGGCTCTTTTTATAAAAAAAAAAAAAAAAAAAAAAAAAAAAATGACAAAAATTATCCACATTTGAATATCACTGTTAACTGCTACTGAGGAGAAAAATGGTAATAACAAGGGGATGGTAATAACTTTTCATGTCCTGGCCCCCAAAAAGGTTTACAAGAACTCAACAAGCATTTGGGTGTTACCTATAAAGCATTTGGCATTTTCCTGACCACTTCACATCGTGACTGGCCAGCGCTACAAGTGGTGGTGTATCCTTTAGAAGACTAGCCAATCCAGAAACTCCTCCCCTTACCAATTTAAGTCACATTTTTGGTTACGTGCCAACATCATACAATCATCAACATTATCATCTGTCTTTCTGTCCCTTTTCTGCACTACCAGGCGCTAAATTCTCCCACCCAACCCAGTAAAGTGAATGCAACCTGTAATGGCCACTTGGCTGTGTGCAACTCTTGTGTGCCAATGTTGTAGTTAACTGCACTTGGACATCTCCAAGTATCAATGCAAATCCTGACTGCAGTTGGATCCATTTTAATTGGACTTGCAAACACTATAATCTAGTTCTTTGACATCCTAACTCTTTATGGATTCAGTTAAACAACTTTAATGGTAAAAGCTACAGACAACTTCATTACAGACAACTTTGTGTATCATCAAATTGCTTGTCTGGACATGTGGAATTCAATTTGCTTAATTATTATAATAAATGTGTTGAGTAAAGATGTTCAAACATATGAGATCTTAACCAACTTTTACAAGACTGATACGTTTCCTTAATCATTTAGAATTGAAAAATCCTGAAAACATTTAGTAATTTTCATGAAGTAAAAATACATTAATAAGCTTCTTTCAAGCAGCATAAAAAAGACAAGATTAAGAATTAAGTGTCACAACATTTATTAAAGAACTAATTAGTCCACTGAGAGTAAACTTATTTCTCAGCTTATTTATTTTAAAGCAACTTCTTTAAACTAAGACAGTTAAAAATATTTACATGGGGTGGGGGTGATCAAACTATTTTTCAGTCAGCAAATCATAAATAATAAAATATTTCTGTATAACAGTTTTTAATTTTTTTTACATTGATTAAAAATAATCACTTAATATTAGAAGTAGGTAACTTTTGTATTATGTGTAACAGATGTCAACATGTGTCTTAGTGAAAGTTTTCTTTGTTTTTTAATATAAGTAAAGTTGGTGACCGTAGTCGAGAGTGACCTGAAGGCTCCCTTTTCGACATCTACTATACCTAGGTATAGGGGAGGCTGCTACTCCTTCCCTGGATTGCTCCACTTCACCATTGATCCTTACCTTATAAATGTTGAGTGTTAATTAAGCAAGGTAGCATCAAGTAGCATTTTTTGAGTCTTCGGTATGACTCAACTTGGGATTGAACCCAGGTCTCCCAGGCCATAGGCGAACACTAACCATTATGCCAATGTCTAGGGGAGGCTGCTATTCTTTTCCCTGGATTGCTCCACTTCACCATTGATCCTTACCTTATAAATGATGAGTGTTTATTAAGCAAGGTAGCATCAAGTACCATTTTTTGAGTCTTTGGTATGACTCAACTTGGGATTGAACCCAGGTCTCCCGGGCCATAGGCGAACATTAACCATTATGCCAATGTCCCACCAGACATTTTTAATATAATGTTATGTGATATCTTAAAGTTTTGAGGTTTGAAGTTATATTCAACATTTTTCATTAACATGTCAAATGCAAGAGCTGTAGTTTGATCTATAGAAAAAGAAAGGATTTTATAAGCACAATTAAAATTTTTGATACCAAATTTACAGGCAACTTAACTATTTATTTTGTTCCAATGATTTTAATGTCAATTAGTAAAATTTTTCCAAATTAAAAGATAGACAAATACTTGGACCTCACCAGAGAACTGAAAAAGGTGTGGAACATGAGGGTTAAGGTAAGAGTAATTGTAGTTGGTGCATTTGGAATGGTTTCTAGAAGAGACTAAAAGAACTCTAAATCAGTGGGAGAACCAAAACCATCCAGACTATAGCATTGCTTAGATTGGCTAGAATACTGAGAAGAATCCTGGAGACCTGAGGAAATTTGCTCTCACTCAAACTCCAGTGAAAGCTCACCAGCTAATGCTGCTGTGGAAAATTAATAATAGTAATAATAATGATAATGATGATGATTTCTATTGGATTAAAGCCCATCACTACTTTTAGAGTTTAGTTCAGACTCTTGGCGAAAAATCATAGATTATCTTTGCAATGTGTAATTTCAGTCTTTCAGTCATATCGACAAAAAATGTAGAGTACTATCTCTAGTCAAAAGTATACACCTGTATATGTGTTTATGTGTGTGGGTGGGTGCCAGCTATATCTGTTCATGGGGCTTTAGAATATAACCATCCAAATGGTCCTGCCTAATAATACCATAATGAATGACCACCACCATATTAGAACTTCTTATATTTGCACAAAAAGAAAATCTTTTGGGGAACTTGGTCAAATAGGGATCATTGATAAAATTCCAGTTATATTCAATATACCATCCTACAACACTTTTTAATATTCATTGCTGAAATGATGGTAATTCTTATCTGCCATTAAATATAGTATACATACTGACTTTTTTTTTAAATTACTAAATCCTTCAAATATTTTAAGATTGAAACTGCAACAGTTTATTTATATATGTCATCCACAAACAGACTATTTTGTTGTATCACAACTCATCAGTGTGGCTAGACACGCAGAAAGCTTCAAGCTGGTATTGAAACCTGCCCAACTTTAGTATCATACTGCTCAGCCACCAGTCGACATATGTCAGCTCTGGCAATGCTACTTGTGACGTTATTTATTTTGCAAATGCCATTGCTCATAATTATTAAAATATATTTTGGATATGTTTTAAAAACAATTTAGATGCAAACATTTTATCACACACAAAAAGCAATTAACAAATAAAAATGAATTAAAGTTACTTTAATGCAGACAATTTTAATTCACTTTTTAAAATCCTACATACAAATTTGAATTAAATCAACAGAGCTGCATGAAAAATGTTATAGTTGCATTATAAAAAACAAAAAATGAAAGCTATATAAAAGCTATGAATGAATGAAAAATTACCATAGAAACATTAGTGCTTAAAATTTAGTAATTTAGCAATCAAATTCTGAAATTTTTCTTAGACCAAGTTTCAGAGCAAACATCTTGTGATTATCACAACCAACATGAGGGCCTCAGACAGAGTATGATGGTGGTGAAGAAAAAGAAGAAGAAGAATCATCCTTATCACCACCACCTTACAAATTCGGGTGAAAATGTGTATGCTTTTCAGAATTCTATAATAGTTTGATAAAATTAAAAGTGGAAATAACTCATCATAATTTCAACAGTATTAAAATAAATGGAAATGAATTATCAATATTTGCATGATTGCTACATCATTAAAAATATATTTGATATATTTTTACCTAAAATTTTTTAGGTTTTTTTTTTTCCATTTTCCTATTAGTGAAAATAAAACTTCATGAAATAACATGAGAAAAGCATTGGCTATTTCATGCCCAAATCAAAATTATTATTATAAATCATAAAAAACAGGCTGCAAAAGACACAAATATAACATTTCTGTTTTTTGGTCAAAACTATAATATTTACAATAATTTGAATATTTCATACATAATTTGGAATGTTTGATTCAAACAAAGCATAAAAAACAGGTGAGTATGAAAAATGAGACAGTGTGTGCATATATATATATATATATACACACACACACACACACACAGCTTGTTCACCACTGGTATTTAATTTGATGTTGCATGTAAGAAATTTCAGACACCTGGCTCTTTAAGAACTTTTGAAATGTGAAACCACCTCCCACTAAATGATAGTTGGTTGGGTGGAAATTTAATCCAGTAGGGCAGGAGATATTTAGATTTTATCAGGTCCCTACACTATAAACACAACTAATTTACACACAGTTTCAAGTGTTTCAAGTAACTAATAAAAATCATCCTCTGTAAACAAACAATTATAGCCTAAAGTAATTATTGTTTATAGAAATTTGCACAGTTGTATGGTCTTAATTCCTATCAATCACTCATAATTTTCAAACAGATCTATTTGATCCATAGATGGGACTAACTGTTGCTACTACTCTGGATCAAAGGGGCAATGAAGGAGTACTCCACACTCCACAAAGCTTCAGAATTGGAGCTATACTAGCAGATGCAGTTTAGTGTCCTCATCAAGACACTTCTTTTTTATTGGGATCTTACCCCTCTGAAGATGTAGTAGGCATATCCTAAGTCCTACTGACAAGGCAGTCCTACTAAATAAATAATACATCAAGTGGAACATAGTTATAAAACAAGAACAAAAATATTAGTCAATACAATGGCAACTTAAAGATAAATTAAAACATGTTCAAGATTCACTAATCCTTTTTTTTTTTTAAAGTTTCTGTGCTGACTTTCTTTTTTCTTATTTCCCACAGAGTATCTCAATGATGCTAACAAAAAATAGAAGTTTATTTATAAGATTTTACAGAAACTATTGTCTTCTATTTTGAATAGTTTTTCTCTTCCTCATAAAATGCAAATAAAAATGTTTTTAACTAACTAATTAGGCAAATTCTTTACAAAAGACAACACTAAACTGATTGTAATTTTTGTCAAATAAATTTTCTAGTTATTTTTTTATTTTTAACAAATTATTTCTTGTTGAAGCTTATATTTCTTTTCTAAGTTAGAAGTATATTCAGCATCTGTATTGAGCATTTTATTACCTTAGTAGATTTCTTTTTAATGAAGCAATTTCTAAGGAATGGATTTCTTAAAAGGACATTCTTCATGTTTTTTTTCTTCCTGCATGCCAACTTATTTCTATGATTTATAAAATCAGTTGCCATCACGATTGACTCAACCAAAGAAATAAAAACATTATTTTCTGCCATGTCTTTCATTATTTAGAAACCTGTTATCTCAATAGCAAAGCAAAAAAAAAAAAAAGAATCTTGAAATAATTCTTGGTGCAACATGAAGCCCAACATTGAATGTTCAAGTGATTTTTATAAAAATTGTAAGCCAGAAGTTTTTTTTTTAATGAATTTTTTATTTGATATCTATTGCAATTTAATTTTTAGCCAATGCCTTATAAAATTATAATCATATTGGTAAAAAGAATGATATCACAGTAATTTGGTAATATAGTAAGTAAAGTTAGCGACCATAGTCGAGGGTGACCCGAAGGCTCCCTTTTCGATAGCTACTACACCAAGGTGTAGGGGAGGGCGCTACTCCATTCCCAGAAATTTGGTAATATAAAATGATATTACAATAAGTTTGATAAACACAATTCAAGCACTCAATAAAATTTGATTTTATAATAAAATATTTCTACTAAGAACTCAAATTATATTTGACAAATATAGTAGCTGCTCCACCAAGCACTTCTTATCACCTGGTCAAAATTATTAACAATGTGTCGTTAAACAACTCACAATTTAAATTAGATTCTCTTTTCGATCAAACTAGCTGTCAGACTATTACAATACTGGAATTTTAAAGATTTCTTTAAACTCTTATGATACTGCCAAAAGAGAAACCAACAATTTTAACAAATCTAATAGATGAATTTATAATCAACAAGTTAAAAAATTTTCCAGTTATATAAAACCGAGTTCTTTAGGTAGAATGGCGATCTATTTATATAGACTGATATACAAATGACATTTTTTCTGATAGTTTAAAAAAAGATTTTCAATATAAAACAAAATGAAGGAATCTGCTTACATGAGTGTCATAAGCCAAAATATAGTCAAAAGTTTTTAGCTAAGAAGAAAGCTTACCACAAGAAAGTGATAGTGAAAGTAAAACTCTCATAACAAATCTAAAAAGCACCAAGTGACAACGTGCTACAAAGGATACAAGATGCAAATATAAATCCTAAATTATTTTATGTTTTCTAATGGAATTCATTTTTATTTCCCCCCCCCACACACACACACACCAAAAAAAAAAAAAAAGAAAAAAAAAAAACAGATACAAATTACATTCTATCCGATAAGTAGAATTACTCTTTCAATAGACCTGATGATATGAATAACCTATTTAATTTAAGTTTACAGAATCCTTTGCTCACTGTAATCAGCTCATTAATATACTTGCAAAATCCATAATATTCCTTATATACAGGTAATAAATATCCTAGAGAGATTTAAATGTGTCTCAGAAAGAGCCCAAGGCCAACATTATTAGGTATAATAATTTCATTAATTCATCCCTTGAGATGAATGAACAGACAACCTCAACCTTTACAGCATTTCTCAATCTATCACTGCAGAAGTGATCCAATAATCGAGGGATTCTTAATGGCAACAAGCCAAAGCATAGAACTTTTCACTTCCTGAAAATGAGGGGGTGTCCTTGTGGTATAATGGTTAAAGCGATGAACTGCAGAATCGTAGTATGCAAGTTCGTACTCCAGTCGCGCTATTACGTTCACTTTCTGGCAAATACCCTTGGGAAAGGTATGAACCCCCTTATCCTCCCAGCTATGGGTTGAATAGTATCCCTACAGTTCTTCTAGGAGAATGGCTTTGGCATTAAATAACCTACAAAGGTTGATATGCCATTAAACAAAGAAACCAAACCAAACCAAACCAAACCAAACCTGAAAATGATAGGTCCAGGCAAAACCGTGCAGTAGTCATAAAATATTCAATATATTTTGTATTATCACTACTAATACTGTAAAGCTTGCTTAAAGATTTGAAATAAATTTATCTGAGAAGTGTTCAAAAAGTACAGACACTGAAGCTGTTTTTACCAAAACAGAAAGAAACAATGAAACACAGGTTTTTATTTAGAATCATCCCCATGGCATTCAACACATTTATTTCAGCAACTTTTTCATTAGTTAAAGCCCCTCTGAAATCCTTGTTTTGATATTTTTTTTAATGTTCTCCATTACCTCAAATATTACTGTTAGGATGAATTTTCAACTTAAAAAAAAACAAAAAACAAGAGTCTGGTGAGTACAAAAGATACTGCAGTTGCACCATCTCATGTTTCGCCAACTACTAACCAAAAAGTATAAGAATTGGCATTGACTTATATAGAAGTCTAAACATCATCACTTTATTATACAAGTTGCTCACTCAGCTAAGCAGACATCATTTAAATCTTAAAATTAAAAAAGATTTAAAGATTCAGTCTTGATCATACCTCATATAGCATACGTCCTTTATAACCAGTGAGTATTATTAAATTTAGTTGTAAACAAACAAATGCATTTGATTGACTAGATCTGGCTGGAAAGCATTAGATATACCAGTATCTTTCAAATTAATTAGTAATCAATATGTCAGTCTCCTTAGTCTTCATGCTAACAAATAATATGCCTCGCTTAGTAAGTAGATTATAAATATTGGATGAATTTACATACAAACATATAAATTCACTAAGTATGATAAAATTCTAATTCATTTCTGATACACCCAACCAAAACAAATAATTTGATAAATTACTTTTGAATAGAAAATTTCTTTGTCCTTAAAAACTCATGAATTAAAAAAACAATAAAAACTCTTGGATTTATATACAACACAAGGAATTTCATTATGTATCCATATTCTATAAAATAAAATAAATTTCTTCACTTTTCTTTGTATTTACAAATTCTGGTCAGAAATTATCCAGCCATTTAATATAAAATGAAATTTTAAAAAATAGCCAACCTAGGGTAATGGCAACTTAATTCCAGCAAAGTTTCCTTTTCGGATCACTTCATCACATTCTTCTTAATCTCATCAATAATCCTTCTTTTTAAAGTGAATTTTAACTTTGGAAAAAGCCAGAATATACAGAGAGCAAAATCTAGACTATAGGGGCAAACAGACCTAGGTGATATACTGTTTTCACCCTCCACCCCATTTGAAAAAAAATTGTATAAGAGAAGAATGAGCAGAGTTAGATCATGATGGATATAATGTTCACATAATACAATCAACATTATATGGCATCACTGTCAACTGAGTTGTCCCAAGGGAGAGTGTCTGTTAATACATATGCCAGTAAATCTCCTTTAATCACTTGCCAAAAAGACCTTGTATATAACATTTAATTGGAACACAATTTTGAACATAAATGTTTTTCCTACTTTTCCAGAGTCCAAGAAAGTGTATACACAAGTAGTTATAGTTGTTTGAAGATTTGTAATCTGATTTCATTGTTGAAAACAAACAGAAAAAGAAAGGAAAATATTTTAAGATTGAGCCATTTCATGTCAAATGCCATTTCTTTCTACACTGACATGAGAAATCAAGAAAAAAATGTTCTACGAATACAAATAAAACTGCAGACATGGTCTTGGCTACATTAAGATTTAAAGAATACTGGTAATCAAAAAGAGATTGTCTGCAATCAGCCACGTGTGTGTGTGTGTGTGTGTGTGTGTGTGTGTGTGTGTGTGTGTGTGTGTGTGTACAAGACACAACCCAGAAGTTTGGGGAATTTTGATAAGATGATCAATCTATTCATCAGTTAAAATTATCCAGCATTTCCCATATCTTACCAAATATTTTATATATTTCATAAAAATTACAAAATAATCTTTTTTAAATCTAACCTTTTCTTTGAGAAAACTATTTTACGCCTAAAGTTCCCTAAACTTTTGGATAACATATTGTAAGATAAAAAAGAAAATGTAATTAGCGACCACCTTATATTAGTAAACCAAAATTTGGAACAATTATCTTTTGCTTATGAACCATCAGACAAGTGGAAGGGATCTATTCACAAAAATGCTCCGTGGAAGAAAATCCTAATCATATTGTTTAAAGCATTCAAAATAAAACCTTCAATAAGAAATATATGGTATAAGGCAGTGTTTCCCAATGTTAAGAGTTATAACGGGGCAATAACCAAAATTATTTCACAGGAGAGCATTTAGTATATTATTTTCTGTTATTTTAATTATTCTTATTTTAATCATATTAATAAATGACTAATGCTATAATGATTATTTCTGTTTTAATCAGTCCAATTGGCTGGGGCCATAGAATATACCAATTGCATTTCTGTAGAGGAGTAAGCCCCACCTCCACCACATGTCCTGGATATGACATTAAACAATCTAATGGTGAGGCTTTAGCCTTGGAGATTTTAGAAATGTGGACTACCTCTTCATTGCCATTACTCCCAGGTCAACTCTGACCCAAAGTGGTAGTACCTGATAGGGTAAAATAGAACTGTGTGCAAACAAATGACTGATGTTAAATTGTGACTGTTATATAGCAATATTTGAAAGCATGTAACTATGTGCAAAAAAAGAGCCCTGACTCATTTAAGAATGTTATCTACAAAATGTTTTTACAAATCATATATTTAATATATATGTATAATCAGGATTTGGCATTAAATAACCCACAATGGTTGATATGCCATAAAACCCATGAAAACCTAAACTTTTTTTTTTTAAATACCAGTAAAAAAGAATATACTTCATATGTAAATTAATAGATTTTTACATTCATTTTAAAATCAATTACAACCATTATCTTAATTACTAAAGTGTATAATTTAGGGGCATTAAAAGTAAATGATCACATCTATCTTTTTGTTTAATTGCATATCAACCCTTGTGAGTTGTTTAATGCCAAATCTTTTTTCTTTTTTTTTTTTTGTATATATGATTTCATATGTATTAATTGGTAGAAATAATTTTTTTAAAAAGATTTTTCAATAACATTGTGATTGCAGCCACATTTTCTTTAGATTGGGAGGTGGAGCAAGAGGTGTGGTCTGTGAGCCATAAATAGTTTGTAGTAATTATTCTTTCCATGAAGTAATTATACGTCTATCTTTCTCTACTGATGTAGAGAAAAATAGACATATATTCACTTCATGTTAAATGATCATCCAGTAGAAATAATTTCATTCATGTCTTCTCTAACTAAATTTTACTAAAACCAAAGTCTAAAAATTACAATAAGAAAATTGTTGTTTCCAAAGAATTGACACAAGTAACTTAAAATAGATAAAATCAGTAAAATGTTGAACAAATACTTTTAAAAAATGAGGCAGAAAATTTAAGAACCATAAACCCAAGTTCTACAATAATAACTTATTTTTACTGAAATAAATCCTTGAAACTTTTTTTGAAAAAATAAATAAATAAATAAAAATAAAAAAAACAATTTTTCAGCTACTGTTTCTCCCACCAATAATAGTGTTTGCCATGGAAAATGAATATCAAGGTGCATATTGCACATCATGAGGTTCTTTCCTAAGAGGAGAAAACTTTCAATTTACATTATAGAATAGATTAATGGTGAAAGGGCCAATAATGCTAGAAATTTCTGAGGTTGTAGTAGATAAACCAGTAAATAATTATATTATCTTATTTTCCCCATTAGAGATAATAGGAGTAAAGATAGTATTTTCATTTTTGTTTTTTTTATCACAACTTTTAAATCAGATGAAATATTGGAATGAAATAAAGATTAAGATGATAATTGGGAGAGTGAGAAGAATGACAATACTTTATCTTTAAAAAAATTTCAGACTAAAACTAAATGATTTATTCATTAAGAAAATGGGGGGAAAAAAATGATTACGTTTTTTTTATGACTCCAATTCATATTACCATACTGAATTTGCATTTTTATTTCTGTCACTTTAGGTACCCAGAGACAAACTAAAATGTCAGGAACATGACCAAAGTGAACAGAAACAACAAATGAAAGAACCTTGAAATCGGAAAAAGGAAGAGAAAAATGGCAGCGAAAGGAAAATGTTAGGAGGATATTGATCACATGTTAGCCTTAAATGCTAAAGGATATTTACTTTCCATGATATGGAAAGATATATAATAAAGCTGCTGAGTCTGGTGCATTGCTAAATGCAAAACAGATACAAACTGTCCTCACCTAAGTAATCAAAAATTGTAAAATAACAGCTGTATAAACACAATCTTGACAAACAATAGCAATTCAACTGAGTGTGTACACATATTCTTCCTTCCCCTCCCAACTGAATCCCCCCACCAAAAAAAAAACCAGTATTATTATTCAAGGATTTCCCCAGACTAGCATTTTATATATTATTACAATTATTATTATTCTTCACCCAGGTTTTTAGAAGATTGACAATTCAATCATCTTGGGTCAATTCTTTCTATTTGGATGGTGCATGTTTTTATTTGCCTTATATAAGCCCAAGGAAATACACAAATATACAATAGATTCCAGCAAGTATGTCACTCTTAAGACAGATTTAAGAATGCTATTATAATGTATATACTTGGTATATAAATAATTACTTTAAGCTTATCAATGATAAGACTATTCTTTTGAATTTATTTTTAGATTTCTGCATTATTTCAGGTCACATTATTTCAAAGATTTTACTAATTTTAGTTTTTATGATAATGTATTAAAATCTTCATGATCTGTTTCTGCATGCTAATCTCAGACAATAGACTTGCAAGAATAAGAAAACTATTATTTTGTGAAAAGCAATGATATACCAACTCATTCAGAATATCTTCATCAGAAAATTTCAATATTCTCATTTTCTTCAGACCAATCTGAAAGTAAAGATATGTTTGGTGCCCTATAACCCATGTAGATATCAGTGAGTAAAAACCTCCTAAATACATGATAGCAATATGTCCCTATATATATCAGATATTCACCCCTTTTAGTTAGATTCATTCTTGGACACTTTTTGGCTTTAGCAATTCTGAGACAGAAAAAGTTGTTTTAAAATAACTGATGTTCTTGAATGAATAAATAAACAAACAGACATGAAAACAAACAAAATCTGGTAAAACATATCTATTTAGAAACACTTTAATTGCTAAAAAAAAACAAGTATCCTGGACAATTGCATTGTACAAAAACAGAAAATCTTCTAAAATGCATTATATAATAGTTGCTATCCTTAAATCTAATTGCCATCAGAAAAATCAATAAATTTATGATAAAATAAAATCAGTAAATTCTATCAACTTGTAAGCACAAAACTTCTCCAATCACATGAGTGTTTTTCAGGAAACTATAAAGTTAATTAAGACTGAGATATCATTTTTTTCCCCATTTGCACATTTCAAGGTTTAAAATCAATGTTGATACTTTCCCTCACCTTGATCTTTGAAGTAGAAACTAAAACAAATATATTTGTATTTTCTATTTCCTTCATAGATAAAAATATACAGTACAATTTGTTTTTACACAAACTTGGCTAAAAGACAAGAACAAATACTATTCTGTCTTCAGACTAAGTAAACAAGTATTGCTCATGCATCATTTCTAAACTTTGATGTTTAATTAACAATCAGGTTTGATGCCATTCAAATAAAAGAAAATCAACAAAGAAAGTTTAATGCTAATCTGAGAAGAAAATATTTTTCCTTGGATCAAGAATGGACAGATGACCCAGTCAGTTACCAACATTTTCTCAGCAGAAACTGTTTTTGAAAGCAGCCTTGGTATTTTTGCTATTATTCTGTATCTTTTTACTTCATTAGGAAATAATCCTATCAGAGAATTGAAAGACACAGGCAGAGGTCAACCATCCAAAACCAAGTTAAAAAAAATCTTTGGAATGAACACAAATCAGCAGGGTGAATTCTTCCAAAAGAAATGATACCAGCAGATACTCATTTTGATGCATGTATTTGTCATTGGTGATTGAATTTTGTGAAAGAAGCTGTTATAGTCTGAGATAAACAATTGAATGTTATTCTTACCTGGAAGGATCTCTGGAACTTGGGATGAACTTAATGCATTCTCTCTTACAGAATACTCGCTCTATCCAGGCCCGCTGGCACTGAAGAAAACAAAATCAACAAAGTATTAGAAGAAAAAAATATTGTTATGTTTAAACAAAAGATCAAATATAATTTAAAATAGAGAAAGAAAGAAATCAAATGTTTATAATACTGTAAAAGAAAAAAGAGCTATTCTTACATTTAATAATATCTTTAACATCCATGATATAATGTAGCAAATATTTAACAGCCTCTATTTATATATAAACATTAACCAGTCAAAAACAGACTTGCATTATCTTGATAGATTTTACAAAGATTTTTATTAATGTTCTCATATTCTTTTTAACACTGGCTTTTTGATATTCATTTTTGACATAGTAAAACATTATCACAAGTTAACAAATAATATGTCTTTTTATAATATGGTAAAATTTAAAAAGTAACAAGACATAACACAGCTAAAAGAATGTATTACACATTTTGGTCACATTTGAAATATAAAATCTATGTGTAGTTGATGGGAAAGTTCACAGCCCCATCTTTTACTTAAAATTAGAGAAATCTTACCAATGTTTTTGAAGCTTACTGTTATGATGTTAATTTGGGGTTTGTAACATGTAACAATAAAAAGGGTTTATAAGGCTGGTAATAACAAGGTACAAAAGTCGCGTGAGTAGTAAGACTAGCTCAGCGTACTGCTCTATGTCAATTGATAGGCTTCTACTTAAAGCCTTCATTCATCAACTCCATGAGCAGAGCAGTTCACTTTCAAGAGGGGTGGAAGGTTACTCATCTTTTTTATTACTTGATCGTGCATAGACTTCTTAAGGATTGTTTACAGAAAAGTTATTATTTAACTTCTTCATGAAAATCATAGATGTTTATAAAATGTGCATTTTACACTGCTTATGTTTCATGATTAATGAAAAAGTAGAGTGGAATTGCTGAACTTTATACCAATAATTCAGTAGGTACAAACATGAGTTGGAAAGGGTTTGCAAAGTTTTTAAAAAGAAGGCTGTGGAAGACCTTAGAACTTGAAAACTGTTTAACTGGAAGAATTTCAAAGATACAGCACAAACATAAATATGTAAAAAAAAAAAAAAAAAAAAAAAAATTAGAGGTAGATCAATCAAATCATTTGAATGACACAATGAATGAGAAAAGATGTTTTCTAAACAAGGCAATTTAGCCACATAATAATGCATGTTTTTATATTGCAAGAATGATACAACAAACCAATCATAAAGCAAGGATGGGAACTTATTCCACATGCAGCATATTCATCAAATTTGTCAATTTCAAAGTATCACCTGCTGCACTCCATACATGTTTTATCTGGTCAGTAATTTCAATTGAAAGAGGAATCCTTCTTTTATGATGAAATAAAGATTTAGGTTTAAGTTATTTGGTTTAATGGCATATCAACCTTTGATGGTTATTTAATACCAAATCCTGTTTATATATATGATTTTCAAGTGAATAGTTCGTAGGTAACAATTTTTAAATGAGCCAGAACTCATTTTTTTACTCACAGTTAAATTGTTTCAAATATTACTGTTGTTTGCACACAGTTAAAAGGTTTCAAGACTTGCTAACTAATACTAACAATTCAATTAAATATCAATCATTTCTTTGTTAAATGATTTTAAGTATAGTAACTGATTAAATAGTGCTATTTGACACATATGGAGCCCTAACCCTAGATCAAAGTAGACCTGGGAGTAATTGTAATAAAGGGGCACTCCACATTCCCCAAAACTCCAGTACTGGAGTGTCACCATCAGATTGTTTAGTTTCATATCTAGGACACTCATTGAAGAGGTGTCTTACTCCCTCTCCTTCTGTAGAGATACAGTCAGTTTATTCTACAGCCCCAGTTGACTAGGCTGTGTTATATCAAGTATTCCTATCTAATACATATAATTTGCATATTCCAAATATTAATAATTTATAAACAGGTTACATGGTTTAAAGTAATTATTCCTGTTTGGTAATAATTATAATCATTTGTTTGTGCACAGCTATATGGTTTCAAGTAACTGACAAAAATCCTTAGTAAACAATTATAGCTTGAGGTGACTATTCTTAATACATATAATTTGCAGTTATATAGTTTCCAATATTCCAGTCAAATACTAATTTTCAACCAGATCTATTTAGTTCAAAGATAAGTTGGCTGATTAGTTGGATTTTACAATAAGTCAACCCTTAGGTTATTTTATGTCAAAGACATCTTTGTTTTATTCCTTCTTTGTTGGGTATGGTTATAATTTGTGTATATGTTATTCTAGGTTTTGCTTCGGTTGGTAATTGGTTATAGTTTTATGGACTCAATAGTTATCTGCTGAAGGCTTGGATATCCAAGAGTGTATGTGAGCATCTATTTGTAGGTGAAGTTAATAAACCTATATCTTTGATTGGAGGCTGATTTTTTCAGGAATTTGATTATGTCATTAGGATCTGTTGTTTCAAATAGTTCTTTCATGATTTTTACATTGTAGAAACCTCTATTCCATCAACTGTGTATGGCTTTCCACATGAGCATTTTGGTGGAGGTTCCTGTTTTAGTATAAAAACTAAGTTAATTTAGTGTGGCCTATGCATAGTTGGGTTAGGATGGTCTTTTCTTCTAGTCTTACAAGGATTTTGCTTTCTTTCTTTTAAAATGGGTCGTATTTGGTAAAACTTGTTGTGGGTATCTTCATTCCATAGCAGTTGCCATCTCTTTGTTATTATTTGGTTGATTTTAGTTCTTATTGGTTGCCATGTTGAGAGCAGATGTGCCTATTGTGTCAGTTTTATGGTTTCCCAAGATTCCATTATAGCTTGGGATCCAACTGAATATCATCTTTTCAGTATGGCTTATGGAGTTTAGTTGGAAAACAGTTTACATATTTACATGAATAAAAGATGCTGAAAACTTTTGTATCAAACAAATAATTACATAGATGATGCAAAAACAGAGAATACTTTAACCATTGCATATACAAGTAATACAAATACTACAAATTGATTAACCTTTCAGATGTGATTTTTGTGGAAATTCTTTTAAAGTATTCTATAACATCTACCCAATATTTATGATTCCATGAGATCTCCAATGAGATCTTCAGATTCAATTGTTTTTTGTTTTTTTAAAACATTTTCAAACAGGCAGATTAGGTCCCTTAATATTATCCTCATCCAAAGTTCCTTGACTTTCTTGCCATCCATCCCTATGATCTGTTGCTCCTGGCAGGTCTTCTAGGTTGCATCCTCTGTCTGTACAGAACTGACGTAAATCTTTGGTGATTGACCAATACTGGCACAGTCATGTGCAGGAGTCCAGCTAATTCCCATCTAGCTTTTTTTTTCTGTATTTTGTTAGTATCCATGTGGTGCATCCATATAGTAGTACAGCTACAGTTTAGAAGAAATCCCATTTTATTTTATCGGGGAGGATATATTTCCATATGATTATTATCACTGGCAGTTGTTAAGGAACAGGCTAACAGATGCTTTCTTAGACACACACAAAAATCCATTAGAATTGAAAGAGAGGACTAAGATTTGATATTTCTATCAAGAAGTATAAACATTTAAATGTCTGAGTGCAAAAAGAAAATCCATTAAGAGAGTGTACCACTTGAATGTCCTTAATTTTGTTTTCTTCCCACCTATCAGAATGAGCTCCATTCTGAAATCCATTTTCATCTGTTCATACAAATTGACATCTTGTATTTTCAGCGGATACATTCAATTTTTAGGAAACCATTAATACCATTTTATCTCTGCAACCAAGGTTATAACTAAAATGTGTTCTTTATACAAATATCTATTGCTGCAACTCAAAAATTATATGGTTTGCCATAGATTTTCTAGTCTATCATGTAAGAATAACTAGGTGCCACAAATGTGGAGCCTTATACCAAACTAAATGAAGCAGAGTAAATAACAATTATAATTGAGGGATTTTGTAGCTTTTATCATAAGGAATCTTATATATATATATATATATATATATATATATATATATATATATATATATATATATACACACACACACACACACACAAATATACATAAGAATAACAATGCACCATGTGATGTTTTTAAATGGAATTATCACAAATATTCTACTAAATAAATAGTCTAGAGAACTGCACCGATAAAATAATTATATAAATTACTTATAGTTACATGAATCAATCAATTTAAGACAATATTTTCTACTGTACAAACAATTTTGTCTTTTTCCAATTTTACATAATTTGTCTGTCAAATTTGTTGTATTTAACTTATTGTTCTGAAAATTGAGCTTACTATTCCTTTTTGGGGGGCTTATTAACATATAAAATCCTGGCATCATACAGGTATTTACATTTTATGTAATGGATAAAAATATTCAAAATTGATGGGTGTATGAATAATTTTGTTGTTGACTGCATGCATACATACATACATACATACATACATACATACATACATACATATTGTTGGAAATGAACGCAACAACCAGAGTTCAAATCCATGACAATGTTGTATGCATTTCACATAGTGCTAATACCATTAGGAATGGTATGAATCCAATATATTCTCCCTCCAGCTATGTTTAAATAGTACTGGGCTCTTTAACCTTGGTACAGCAATCGGTCTAAGAGAAGGAAAACTCTCAATTCAAACCTGTCATTGTGTTAGTATAGCGTTAATTCTTAGGCTAACAGCAACAAATAAATGAATTAATACTTTGTTTAATTCTAACAATTTATTAATCAGTACATAAAACAATGAATAACAATATACAGTTCTTCCTGTGTATAAAGTTGAGTTTAAGGGACTTAACAGTGTGCCCAAGAAGACATCTGGTATCTTAGGGTTGTCTCTCTGAAAGCTTTTCATGTCACTGCCTCACTGAACACCTGGTGGAATCTATCTGACTGGATTTGGGATTTTAGTGCCAAGATTTCTGGGCTCATCATGTGATTAGTATATCCAATCACAGAGAGCCTCTTCCTCATTCACTTCATACACAGGAATTACCATTTAACAGACCCAACACTGTTAAACTCCACTTAAAAATTGACCTAGTATCACATCCTGCTTGTGAGGTGGAGTTAGGTAGATATATACAACATACTTTGAAGTGATTATTTAATTTGATTTTCATTGATGAATAGTCAACTATTTACTGGCCAAATTAACAGTAAATGGGGTCCTATGAGTTATAATGAACTATACCAACAAGTGTCATGAGATGATTAAGTATACATGAACTAAGTCTGTTAGATTAATCAGAAGACTGCGTGATATGTGATTGCATTACATGCACACTGGGGATTCCTGTTGTTATCACAACTTATTTCATTCAGCAACTACTTAATAGCAATATCCTGTAAAATAATCTTATAGTCAACCTTTATATTTCAATATCTGTCAGTTTTTAAAGCATTAGCAGCATCAGGAGGTACCTATGCACAATTTTGACAACACAGTATGTGTCAATAAAAACCTTTTTATTGCTTTTATTTTTCATGCCGAAACATAAAAATAACAGATTTTTTTTGTAACTGAAGCTAAATGATACTTCTACAATAACTCAGAGATTATCAAAACAGAACCCAGTTATAACTCAGGGATTGTTTCTTTAGAAAAAAAAAAATTTAAACTGATGACAATTACTGGTTAAATAGATACAATTACCTTAAAATCAGTTTTTATTTATCTATTTATTTAAACATAATACATCAGTGTTCCACAGTACAATATTTTGAGGTTCATATATTTCACACATCAAAGTAAATAATCACTAATCTTACATAAATAAGCATTTGATAAAGATATAGTCATTGACATATGCTCTTCTCTCAAGAATAAAACAGCAAAAGAAATCACTTCTCAATGCTTACTTTATACTCAATATGCATGATAACTGAAGACCAACATATTGTTGACCAACTTGAAGACAAAATTAACCAGTAATAAATGCTATTGAAAGTAAGAGCCTGTTTTATTCTTTTCTTTCATTAGATGAAAAGAAAAGAAACCAGCATGTTTTACAGTAAACTTCTAGATAAGTTGTATTAATTTATTTTTTGTACAATAAGAAGGAAAATTCTAAGGCATGAAATGCAGCAGAGTGTGCTGAAATCAGCTTCAAAACATACATAGGCTACTCCAATAGAGCAGCCAGAAAAAAGCCTCTTTTTGAACTAATCAACATTTAGCAAATGAGATGGTTGTTGAACTGATTGTTGCAATTTTGGCACATTATCATCTTTTCTGAGGAGCAGTTATTTGCTTAATCTTTTGTTGAACAGTGGAGTGGACAATTATAACTCTGGAGATTGCTTAGCCAAGAATTCTCTTTGAAGTAACCATGGTCTAATGACAAGCACTACAGATTTTTGGTTGTAGTATAGAGAACAGTTTGGAGTAGTGATAATTCAAAGTTTCTGAAGTGAGCAAGGAATATCAGTCACAAATATACATAATCACACTGCAGGATGTATGATATTTGAATAATGGAGATTTGTGCTATACAGCCAAAAAGACTCAAGAATGGCAGGTATAAAAAGGTTCTAAGTGATTTATAAATGTGCAAGTCAATCTCTTGACATGCTTCCTATTAAATATACCCAGGCCATTTTGATTTATAAAAGAAGGATAATGTGCAAAAAAAATTTCTGCCAAAAAGATTTTCTTTTGGCTTTCAAATGTAATTTGTGGGGATATTCAAGTAGCCAATCTGATTAACCTAATGCTAGAAAAAGGAAACACTTTCAAAAACTGCCATAATAAAATATTCTTGAAATGTTTAGATCATTAAAAAAAGACTTGGTTACAAGTGTTTTTAATGTTATAAAAGTAGACAAACAATTTTTAATTTGCTGATATTGTGTTATGTTCTCACAAGATGCAAATCTAAAATTTAGCTGTCAAACATTTGCCAAAGATGGATAGACTTTTTTTAAAAATAATAAGTGTCTGAATCAAAGGATTATAAGTTGTGAGGTTAATTTGAAACTTTATTAAATGTTCTTTTAGAGTTTAACAACCATTTTGTAGCAGACAATGCTTCAAAGACACACTAAACCAAGGTTGGGATATTTGCAATCTTAAGTCCACTTGCAATCTTCTAAAACATCAAGCATAGCTTTTCTCAGCTATGTCAAAAAAATCAATAAAAATTGAACTCCTTCCCTTTAGGATCTGATATCCTAATGTTTTTTCCAAAAAGGAATCTAAAAAATGTTATAAAAAAAAGTAAGTAAAGTTTTTTTATTCTGTAAGCTTTTAGTTTCTTGAGTAATATATATTAATCAAATTCATCTTAAATTATTAAATATAAATTCAAGCTTTAGATATATAATTGCATGCAGCTTTATTAGTCATCAATTGATTTTAATATGATTTTTAAACATGAAAAGATCCCAGCCTACATACATACCCACACATCTGAACACCTCTTCTTTGTCAGCTTTTAAGATTTCAGCTTAAGAGATAATTGTTAGATATTTATATATTTGATATTTACATATTTTTTTCAGTTTGTTTTCAAGTATATTCAGACGAATGGCAGAGTCACTTAATCACTTCAATATATAAAGAAGTGGTTGTCAGTCTTCGCAAAGAAAAGAAAATAAGTAAAATTTTCAACTAACCAACAGCTACTCAGAATTCAATAATAATGCACTGTTGTTACAAAGAAGGTTCAAAGCATTGAAGATCCTCACTAACTTCAATTCTATATTTAAAATTTCATTCAAGATAGGTTATGGTAATTAAATTAATTAACTTTAACTTGAATTAAAGACTTAACCAGATAATACACAACCAACAGGGTAATGTTCTAATCTGTGACTTTAAATCTAAATTGTCATTTCCTGATACTTTTTAATATTTAATTATTATACACAAATTTTTCTAAATAGATTTTGCAGTTTATGGTAATGATTATCCCCAAACTGGCAAATAAAACAAAATGTTTGTGTCATCTTATTGAACATTTAAATGGATAAATTATCACATACCAGGGAGAAAGAAAAAAAGCTACTAATGAGAAAAAAATGTTTATTGATCAAACATCTGAATACTAATTTAAAAATGAACAGTTAAGTACCTAATTGGTGAGCCACATGCACATTGGCATTTAATTCACACATTATGAACCTTTTGCCTTTTCAAAATGCAAAGCTGTTACATAAAAAAAAAACCCAAAAAAAAACCAAACTGAAAACTGACAAATAAAGAAAAAAACAAAAAAACTAAAAACAACAAAAAACACAACAAAAGAAATGATCTTTTAGACTAGACATGAGATAATTGTCAAGTTGTCTGGAAGAAGTTCAAGCAAAGACAAACATTAGAAACTTGTTCTAATGAAAGAAAGTTGGTGCATATGTCAGTATTATTTATTGTTGTGCACTTGAAAGCTTGTGGTAGTGTGAGTGGGGTATAAATACAACTAGGCTGATTAAAAGACATACATAGGGCCAAAGTAGTGAAACTAGAAAAGTCAAAATTACAGAAGCAGTAAACTTTATATAAATACATGATAGAGAAAAGTAATCTAACATGTTTCAGAAATTTAAACAATTTTCAATTAGAGTGCATTTAAGCAGAGATTTACTTCATCTGCTAAGATCATCAAACATAGAAGTGTATTTTGATATTTCCATAAAAAAAGGTTTGGAAAAATTTGTTAACATGAGTTATGCCCCTTGGACACTCTCTGATAGTAGGGGACAATCTTACTCAGAAATTTAACCATAGCCATATTGTTAAATAAATCACTTTTCATGACACACTACTTGTTTAAGTTACTTTATTAGCATTCTACATTGGTAACAGAGCAATAAGATCATCAAAATGGCTTTTAAGTTCATTTCCCCCACCTGTTTTGAATACAGACAAGTATACTATTTGGAAGATATACAAAAATCTTAAAATGTTCAAGCTTTTTCCTAGTCTGAAATATCTATCTGAGATTTTTCTTTTTCTGTTTTCATGATTATTCAGTTAGCTTAATTTATTCATTCTGTGTTTTCTTATGAAACCTGCAGTTGATTATTGGTAAGTGGATTTGGAGTAGGTTTGTAGGGTAAGTTCAAGTTTACTGTCATATATGCATAATCTTATTTATTTCAGGAAGCTGGACTGGAAATAGAGTCCACAGCCAAATATCTGACCAGAGTCAACCCAAAATTTCCATAAGATGGATTCCAATAGTAAATAAACCTGTAAAGCTAGACTTATTGCAAGAGGCTTTATTGCAAAACAAGAAATGATTCTCTCACACGGTCTAAAGAAGGTTTATATATAGCATTAGCTATAACAGCAACTAACCATTGGATGTGTAAGTCAAGGAAAATAAAGTGGTTAGGCTAATTGGCATCTTTAGATGGATCCAGATAAACCCATGTACCTCCAGGTTACATTTGGAAACCCCCAAAATGTATATATAGCTTGACTGTTCCTACTATCAGGATAGAATTAATGAAATCAGGAGCTGTAGATTCAAAATAAGATCAGGCAATATTTACATGGTATTTTGGAACTGTAAGGTATAATTGCTGCTCATGTTGATTTTTGCTTTGCAGTGTCAGAGATCTTTCAGACTCAGATTAATCTTATGAACGGGCTTTGTCATGTATTTTCAATTAAATCTGAATAAGTTGTTCAGTTCCAGTACATAGGACTAGACATAAAAAAGAATCGGGAGAATATTAAATTTGAATAAAAGGAATTTATAAAAAAAAATTAAAATATATTCCAGTAGAAGTATGCAGAAACTTGAAAGATGCAATATCCAGAACAGAAATTAATGAAACTAGACAAATTATTGGCTAACTTAACTGACTAGCCAACCAAACCAGACCTGATGTAAGTTATTATCTTAAAGCATTAGGCTCCATAAAAAAATATAGAATGCATAAAACAAACCTACAGAGTTGTTATGAAAGCCAAAAAAGAAAAATCCCCAAAAGATATTCTTGGCTAAGAAAACCTTGGTCATTTAAAGATTGTTGAATATTGTGATGCTTCTTTTGCTTATTAAACGGATGGGCAATCCTAAGGAAATTATATACTCTTTTAGATAAGAAGTAACAATAAATATATATGCCAATTGCTTGGCAATCCAAGCATATTAGAAGAGTTTTCATAAGTACTCTTTCTATTCTGTTAGATTGTTCAATTGCTGTTTCAAAAAGTTTCCCTTGCTATTCTTAGAGGCAATGAATAATTAATTCTTTTGGGCTTTATTGGGATTGTGGATCAGAAATTATGCCTTCCACTCATTTTCTTTTTAATTTGCATCACCATCTCAGACTATCAAACAATGATAATTTCATTGAAGAGAAAATCAAAATAGAATGCAATAACATTTGTATGTAATAAACACATTTTTCTCTCTATTTTATCTGATGGCCATTTGTTATTTTTTGTTGTTGTTGTTGGGGGGGGTAGTTTATGTTTTTGTTTTGATTTTTACTCAACAAAAAAATATTTCTTAGTATGAGCAGTTTCACTGAAGCACTATTTTTAAAATGCAAATCCCACATTAAAGCAATAATGTGTTGTGTTCCATATCATGTATATGGGTGCTGTAGTCAGATTCCCTATATTAGACCACTGACCATAAATCATTTTGGAATTGTAACATAAGAGAAACAAAAAAACCTTTTTAGCAATGTATCAGTCTGATCAAAATCAAAAGAATCCATATTTATAAATCAATGTATATGTATCACTTTTCACTAAACAAACAGATATTATACGCTGATCCTAAACAGAAATACCAATCAATAAACAAATAATCATCACTTTTATGGGTACTATGCAAATAATTAAATAAAAGCTGTTCCATTGATATTTTCAAACATAAACTAATTTTTTCATATCTCTTTAAGATTTTTTAAAATATTTATTGCTTAAAAGGATATTTCTTAAATAAAAAACAGAAATATAACTTAGAAATATTTAAAAACTTTTCTTTAAAATCTATCCAAACATTTCAAAATGTTTTCAAAATATTTCAAGATACTGACAAGTAGCATTACTTCTATTGAAGAAATCTGTGAAGGAGGAAAAAAAAAATGGAGCCACTCTTCAAGATTTTATTGTCAATTAATGAGCCTAATAAAATCTGCCCTTTGATCATCAATAAGGAAAATAGAACAAAAAGTGATTTCAAGTAGTATCCAATTTCTTTTAAGTGTTTGATTATCATGCATGTTTTAAATTTCTCAAGCCCTACTTGAAAAGTTTATACAGCAACTAATATATTAGTTCCTACCACACAAAGTGTTGGATACATCACAATTCATGATTTGGCACTATCAAGATAGATTCAAGTAGGTATTCTATTGTATCCCTTGCTATTGTAAATCAGTTTTCTATTGTTGTGCTTTTATTTGTTTTTACAGATGATCCATTCATATTCAACCATGTTTTTTTTTTTCACCTGTGAAAATAAGTTGTCTGCTGAACAAGCATGACTTAGTTGTTTGTTTGGTTTGGTTTTATGGCATATCAACCATTGTAAGTTATTTAATGCCAAATCCATTTTTATACATATAAACAGTTCTATTTCAAACAATTCAGTTTAGCATAAGTACACAGTTTAGACCCATAGATAGAACCCTATCCATTGCTACCACTCTGGGCCAGAGTGGATCGGGGAGTGATGGCAATAAAGGGGTACTCCGCATTCTCCAAAACTCCAGTATTACCATCAGATTGTTTAGTGTCATACCCAAGACACTTGTTGGGGAAGTTTTACCTCTCTGCAGAGATGCATTTAGTGTATTCTGCAGCTCCAGCCAACTGGGTCATTTTTTTATTGAGACATTTTGCTTCAGAAATTAAAAATTAATTTCAACAACTATTCACAACTGAGAAAAAATTATTGCAGAACAGAAATTTGGACTTTTTCAACAAAATTGACTTTCTCCTTCATCAATTTCTCATCATTTGGCTGTGATAAAAATAAGTGAAAAATTTAATATAAATTTATTAAAAACCAAAATTTTTTCATGTGGACTTATCATTAATTGACTTGTAAAAATAACAACTTATTTCTGAAAAAGGTCTTGTGAAGATTTTTAAAAAATTGGATCACGATAATTGTAAATGCCTACTTTGATTTTTAAAAAAAGTTTATTTTTGTTTACAATATGATACTTGCCCACCAGTTGAAAGTCAGCATTTTACATGGTACAATTTAAGTTATCATTGCTCTGATCCCAAAACATTTTTCAAATCCTTTAAAAAGTCATAATTTTGTACTAAATGTTTGAAGAGTTTAAAATAGATTAAATGCTACAATATTCATAAATTGGTTTTTATAAATAATCAATTTCCCATTAAATTTCATTAAGTGTTTATAAAAGTTCCTAGCATTTTTATATTAAAATTAGTTAATTAATAACTAATACATCATCAAAATATCTTCTTTAACTTACTATGACTTTATACCATCCCCCCCCAAACATTTTCAAATTACATCTTGATAAAATAACTCTGGCTCCTATGCAATGAAGTTGTCAAACTTTTGAACATCAAAGACAGCTCTAATTTTTTTAACTGATAAGGAATGCTGCATTGAACACAACAATTCAATAGCATTAACTCTGGTAAAAATGCCTTGTGAGGAAGAATTTTAATTAAAGTAATGCATAATTTAAAATTCTTATGTAGCAGTATAATTTACCAGCACCCTTGTTCTGTAAATGGTCTCCTCCTTCATTTAATTGCATTGCTCAAACTTCAACTAATGGTATGCAGCATAAGTTTCACCTGCCTTTATTAATTTGTAATATGGTATGCTCTTCATATCCCCAAAAAAGTATTTAAAAATAAAAAAACAAGAGTTTTGCTGTTGATACAGGATGTTCTAAATCCACCAATGATTTTTGATACACCTGATTAGTGAATCCACTTCTTATCTCCAGCAACAATCATCCACATCCCCACATTGCAATGGCAATTTGTGTGAAACTCATTTTCCTACTCATTCAATCTATTCTCTGCAACTTAATGACTGACACACAGTTTTTCAGTTCCTTCCAATACTGACTGAATAAAGTCATTATCCAAAAGACATTTGCACACCCATCACTTTCAAATTCTTATAATATACATTGCATAGTTTGTCCTTTAAGTTCATAAATTATTCAAAATACACACTTCACTTCCAACCAATCTCTAAGCTTCAAATATTTGCTTTAATTCTTTGATTGGCTTCTGTCAACTTGCAGTGCTGCATGCATATTTTGTACCCCCCCCAAAAAAAATTGCACAACAAGATGAATGAATCCTAAATATAGAATATCCAAAACCC
Source organism: Sepioteuthis lessoniana (assembly GCA_963585895.1). NCBI lineage: Eukaryota > Metazoa > Mollusca > Cephalopoda > Myopsida > Loliginidae > Sepioteuthis > Sepioteuthis lessoniana. The sequence continues at coordinate 34,478,134 of OY757925.1, forward strand.
AGCTTTCAATTGGAGATTCAAGTCATTAAAAAAGTGCTAGAAACTTTTGCACACCTAATACATAAAAAATTACCCCTTCAGAAATAATTTACTTTCACTCTTCATTAGATATTTTGACACACTGTTTCAGATATACACTACATATTTAAGTCTAATTAGAATTTTCTTTTAAACAATGATTTTCTTTTTAATGTTTTCACTACTTTTATTTGTTACTAGTTATAGTACTTACTCTTCACTGCAACATTTATTTTTTAAAGATATAGTTTCAATTCCTAATCATATCAAAAAAAAAAAAAAAAAAAAAAAAAGACGTGTATACAAATACCACCGCCACAACAGAACCTGAGTGAGGCCATATGAAAATGAAGATCATTACCACATATTTAGTGTGTGGGTGATTCTGTTTATGTTTCTATTATAGTTGTCATATAACAATTTGTTTTTAATTTCTCATTTTGTGTTTATTTATTTGCAATGAAAAGACAATGAAAAAGCTTAAACATTAACATACATTGCAGATAGCATCTCTTCATTAAAACTAAATAGAATTTAAGTAACTTTTTGACTTTCTAATAAAAACTATTGCTTGTATATGAAAATAAAACAAAATTAGAAATGAATTGCAGAGGACACTTATCTATTATGTAAATTAGATGTCCCATGACTTTGATAAATGTCATTTGTTTAATATCTATAATACACAGCACATTGATCATGTATATTAATGATTTAACATGATTTAGTCCCTTTTGATGACAGCATGGATGCTGAAATACACACAAATTTGTATTTATTCATATAGATATTTATCTAAATTAAACTTTAAATTTTTTTTGTTATAATATCAAAAGCTTTCAAGATAATATTTAATACTTTTGAGTTCATCATCCTAATTCTAGTTGCTTTTCATCATAATTCACATGGATCATCACTTCAATGATAGTAAGGTACAATGTGCATTGGAAACAAGAACAAGGAATCAACTCTCAGTGAGATTAAGAAAAAAACTTTCTTAATAATGTATAAAACAATAGTGAGTTTGATTTTATATATATATATATATATATATATATATATATATATATATATATATAGAGAGAGAGAGAGAGATAATGACTGTTTCACTTACTTTTAAAATGAAAGACGACAGATTTCTTTGAAAATCAATAGAGAACTAGGTTTCAATTAATGTACGAACACTCATCCAAGGCACTAAAGTGAAATATACAAACATCTAAACCACAAAGAAAATCTATTCACTGTTCCTATTAATAAGAAAATTACTTAAACCTGTCCAATAACTTCAAATAATAATGATAAATTATAAAATAAAATTGATAAAGATGTACTGATCTTATTAATGGCAAACCTAGGCCAAGGTATTTGTGACCCCATGGTGAAAACATCTTTTTCATTTTTTTTTTTCTTCCCATACAAAATTTTTTTGATTACTATCAATTAAGCACCAAAGAATTAAAAAAAAACTTTAGAAGGGGGACTTATTTTAGGAAAACTTACAAAGGGAGTTCAATTAGCAATGTAAATTTGAAGTAAAATGCAACCCCACCTCCAATCAAAAATCTGGTCCATTACATTTCTGGGTCATTAAAAACCTAAGGTGAACACTGCCTATTTTTCATTTTTTTTTTATAAGAATTTCTTTTGATTATTCTCTGACATTTTCAGTTCTACTGTGGTTACCTGCAGAAATCATAAATATCTGTTGAAAGATGGGATGTTAAAGAAATGAAATCAAGCTGTAAGACAACTTTAAAATGTGGAAAATACACAAGATTTTAACATTTTCTGGAATCTGATACAATCAAACAATGATCATGCTGTTTTAGCTGGGCTAATGCCTTACTAGCCCTCCCAGTAGACAAAAAAATTGTGTGGGTGCAGCTACAGTAATGTTCCAATGATCATGCTACACTAGTAGTCAATATAAGTGACTCTATACCAGAATAACACTGTGTGTGACCTCATGGCAAATACTACCTCTAATCAATCAACCACACAGGTGCATAGATAGATTAAAGGTATATTTTACAAGACATTTACATGGCAAATTGAACCCACTTTGCAAGCTCCCCAACTCCATTTTTGAAAATCAGTTTCTTCAGTGTTGAATCAGTAGTTTATATATATATATATATATATATATATATATATATATATATATATATATATATATAGAGAGAGAGAGAGAGAGAGAGAGAGGACATCTTCACTATGGGGTCACAACTCTACCTTCACATGAAGCTAAGAACTTAATATGGGGAAATTTAAAGGTGAAAGAAAAGAATACATATTTCTGAAAGTAACTATTGTTATCTCAAGCTTTACCAATACTTTGAGATTCATCATTTACATTTTTTTGTTCACAAAACAGATTAAAAATTGTATAAATGAATGTAAAAAATAATACATTAAATTTAGCCAACAATTTAGAGGAAAATATAAACGGCATATTGTTTTGTACAAATTTTCATCTATAAGTATATTATATTCTAATAAGGTATATTTCATTGTTAAAACTTAAGACATACAACTTATTAACAAAAATTTAAAAAAATATATTTTTCAAAGTTAAATCAAAAGGATTGTTATCACAATGGCAAGCTATTATAACAGATTAAAAAATAATTGAATAGGAAATGGTTACAGCCAAGTGTTAAAATGATAGAAGAAACATGAACAACAAAGTCTGTTGACAAGTCACAGAAGATGCAGTTAAAATCCATGTTTGAAAAGCTAAATCAGATCAAATCTAAGAGAAATAAATCAAATCTTGAGAGGAAAGCAATAAATGGAAATTCCCCAAGCAAGATATGAAATGTGCAGAAAAGAAAAAATTATTTTAGCTGCCAGCAAAGAAGAACTTAGACAATTCATCTTGAGAATAATAAAAAAAAGTAGACAAAAGAGTTTGGCACTGAAGTATTACAAAAAAAAAAAAAAAAACTAAAGTAGTGAAACTATAAAATCAAAACCAAAAAGCATCATAAATGCTTTCAGTGGTTTTTTTTTCTCTTCAGTTGAACTAATAAAATCTTGTTTTATCTTTTCTTCATGATCTCTTAATTCATATACCATCTAAAAGCTATTCTCTCTTTTAGGGATAACCATATCGTTTTAATAAAACAATATAACCTAAATAAGTTACAAAATAGATTAGACAACACAGGATTTTTTAAAATAATAGAAAAACAGTAAACTCAAAAGTAACCAAATTATGACCATAAGTGATTTTTTTCTAAACTTATGAAAATTAATTTCATTAACAGCTAAAACTGCACCCTCATTAAGTACATCCCAAACAATTTCTTATAAAAAGTTAATTTTCTTTTAAACCAAAGATATGAACATTTAATTTTTTCTAGTAGGACATTATACAATCAAAATGGATATTCTTAGGTATTATTTATTACCAAACTCTACAGCATTGAAACATTAACCAAAAATACATATATGCAGCAATCCCAAAGTAAATACAACACTTATATTCATATAATTTCATTCTTGTTTACAGGTGTTGCAACTTTGTTTCTGGGTACAAAGTTTCAATGTTGTAGAGTTTGGTAATAAATAATAACTAATGTTTTGATTGTATAATCTTCCACTGAAAATAATAAAATCCTCGTAGTTTTGGTTTAGAAGATTATTAAGTTGGGTTTGTTTTTTTTTTTGTTACGGAGTGTACTTATTTAAGGGTGATATTATAATTTTTGTCATAGGATGCAAATGACTATTAATTTCCTTCAATAATTTTGTATCGTTAAAACAAAAAACAATAAGCATAGCATAAGGGTAAAGCTAGATATATAAAACAAGATAAACAACCTGAAAATATTATAATACACATATTTTTACACACTTCTATAATTAGAAACTCACAAGTACATATCATCATGTCTCAATAGTTCTTGAATCATATGCCAATTCTTGTAAGTTTACAGGGTGGAATGATAAAATTGTCACCCTAGAAAAGACGACATGATTCCATTTCTGTTTAATGAAAACCGGTTTTCTTTTTTTGTTGCAGACCATCTACTATTTGGCCAGTTGTGTACAAATCTCAAGAGCGATAGGAGCCTTCTATCATGTCTGAAAGTGACACAATGTTCAACAAGCGAGATCGGAGATGTGCCGCTGTACAACTCATACACTCTACCGATCCAAGTTATGACAACAGAACCATTGCCAGCACCCTCAAAATGCAAATCTGGATTGCCACAAATAACAGGGATGTGCCCAGGGTGATGAAAACAAAGTTTCCGGCTACAGTTATGGTCTTTGGTGTGGTTTCAAGTGAGGGCCACATCATGCCACCTCACATCTTTAAAGTCGGCTTGAAAGTCAATACCAAAGTGTATCTGGATGTGCTGAAGACTGTGGTGATTCCCTGGTGCAATCAGGTGGCCGTTGGCAGACTCTGGGTATGGCAGCAGGACTTGGCGCCGGCCCACAAGTCCAAAGAGACCCAGGCTTGGCTTCAGAAGGAGTGCTACAACTTTGTATCCTTCTTTCACTAGCCCCCTCCTCCCCCGACCTGAACCCGCTGGACTACTTTATTTGGTCATACGTCGAGAACATCACCAACATGACCTCCCACAACACCAAAGCCAGCCTGATCACTGCCATCCGCCGAGTTCCTGCCGGCGCTTGTAGAAAACGCATGCTCCCAGTTCCGGATCCGTATTGAGGCAGTGGTTGAGGCTGAAGGCGGCTACATTGAATAGATGTCAGCTCTACTAGATAATCAAGTTACCTGATTTGATTTTTTCAATGAAAGTTTTAAAATAAAGCTGTAGTGTTGTTTTCTTTAGGACAACAATTTTATCTTTCCACCCTGTATATGAATCATAGAATACTAAAGGAATTAAAGTTTGCATCCTCAGCCCTTAATTAACAAGGTTATAGTTGATTTCCACTCAAGTCACATTGAAAGCACAGGTTCTCTTCAGATCATTGTAGTTAAGCAGCAATGAGCCTGATCAGTACTTAGATGGATAACCACTTATTAACAGCCGGTACTATAAGCAGTTTGAGTCATATGAGACAGACTCAGCAAATTTATCAAATAGAAAAAAAAAAAAAACACAAAAACTTTCTTACTTGAATTTCACAAAAAAAATCCTTTCTACAACATAAAAGTTTTTAGCAAAACTTACAATTTGATAATGATTATAAGGATTAGATTAATTGGTATTCAGAAAATTTTATCAGTAGATTTGATGTAATATTTGATTAACATGAGGTTTCCTAATGATGACAGAAGAATATTCTGGTCAATTAGTGAAATGGAAAAGAAACCTTACAAAGATAAAGATAACCATCTGAAAAAAGTAAATCAACTTAGAGAAATCAATTGGTTAAATACTGAACAAATGATTTAATAAAGATGTTACATAGCAATTACACCAAGTGAAGATGGAAGATTACCAGTTAAATGCCAGTAGAAATCACCAAAATGTGAATTCTACCAACCTGAAGATCTTTCCCAAATCTTCCAGTAGAAGGGAATTATTTCAATGCCTCACTTAAGGGCAGAACCCAATTATAATATAGTGAAAATTAAAGCTCAAAGTAAAAGTACACATGTAGGTATGGTTCAGTAGTAAAGCAACTGACTTGAAGGTACAATGTTTGGTATAAGACTCAAGTCGGAATAAAACAGATTCACTGGCAGGGAATTCCACACCTCCGGCCCTGGAGTCAAAACAGGTAAATTCAAATTTGCAGGATAGGATTAGAAGTTTAGGATTTTCTTTATTTACCCAACCCCTCCATCACAGGCAGGATGTGACACAAGGTCAATTTTTAAGCAGAGAACAACTGGTTTAAATTCAGATTTCCTTTTCTTTGACTCTTTGCTAGACTAAAGTTTAAGAACCAAGTTTGTTTAGTACTGTCATGCTATTTTAGATGACTCTAAAATCATCAGTAAAAGATAAAAATGGCTAATTATGATGCTGTACAAGGAACTGAGTAGATACTTCAAAAGATCAATATCAGTTAACATACAGTGCTGGCAAAACAAATATTTTGGTAAAAGTTTTTCATTTACTCTATAGGCAACTAATTTGCAACGAGTAAACAGAAGGGATTACCCAAAAATCTAATGCATTTAAACAGAGTGCACTAATTAAATGTAGTATGAACTTTCACTACCACTTTTTGTGAGCTGATATACAAAAAAAATAGCCAAGTATATTTTAATGACAACAATAGAAACTTTGGAAAGGAAATATGATATGTGTGTAAGTGTGTATTATATATATATATATATATATATATATATATATATACACACACATACACAAAATATCATGAGAGTTTTTGAAGTTAAAGACTTTTCCTTACAACCATAATATGCCACAGAAATAAAGCAATCCATTTATAAGAGGAAAGAGATTCTTTTTCAAATCCTAAAAAGGTCACACATTTTGACAGATTAACAGTTAAAGAAATAGAAGAATATATCTAATACTAGGCATCACTCATGCAGAAACCTTATAAGACAATTTGCAAAAAGATTCTAAAATTATATAATAATATAATAGGTAAAGAACAAATCTGAACAGCTGAAAAATGTTCAGTGTACTTCTATTGCATAAATTTGCATTAATCAACAAATGTAATGATTTTGATGAGAAGGTTGAGAAATATGAAGAACAAAGGAAAAAGTTATAAAATATAAATAGTTGTATAATAAAAGGAAATCAAAAGTAACAGAAAAAATTATTCATACACATGAATCCAACAGTATTAATATTTAGTTATAAGACTTTTGTTTGCAATTATTGCTGGGTGGCATTTTTTTATGAGACCTTTGCAACATTCTTGCAGAATCTTGCTTGGGTCTTCTTTGCAAATAATATTTAAGTCTTCAATATTTCTAGAATTATTCAAATTTGACAAGAAATTTTGATAAAAATTTAGGGTGGGGAAATTAGCTCAGTCACTGGAATATTTCTAAGTATTGTTCTTGAAAAAAAACTGAGTTGATTTTGTTGTATGATTGTGTTACTGGAAAACTCAACTCATCTTCATAAATAATACTTTTCAATATATGCTGATAACATCAGACCTTTTTACAGTTTCTTTAATTGAATGAAATGCTTCAATTTGGTTTGAGAAGTGAAAAAAAAAATCATCACCACACCAACAATATTCCCTTCTCACAACCTATGGTATATGGTGTTTAATGTGAAAATGGGTTGTGGTTAAATAATTTAGTTTTGGTTTCAGTTATCCCTCACCTCCAAAAAAGAACTTTGAAAAATTACTTTGTTTCTTTCAAAGCATGTATGTAAAACTGACAATTGACTTTTCATCATTAAAGTTGTTTTTTCATAGGATACTGGTGCGTCAAAAGTAGTTATCTTGGTAACTTACAATCTATTTGCTTTTAAGTCTTTTTGAAGCTTATTTCAAGGAGTCATTGGATTTTGCTTAACTTTCTTTTGCCCCCTTCCTCCAAATACACATTTAGATACTTCTGGTGGTGTAATGGTTAGCGAGTTAGACTAGCAAACCTACACGAGTGAGTTCGAGTCTCATTGGGTGCCCCATTCATTTGGCCTTGTGCTAAATCGAAGTAAAGACCTTCGTAAATTACTACTTAGATACATATATTCAATGACAACTGAAAAATAAAAAACATACTATTTGCTATATTTTATAATTGTGTAACTTTTAGACCTTCAGTATAGCACTTTTTTGTTCACATATAATAAGGTAAGTTGGAGCTAACTACTTTAGTTTTGTTTTCTACTAACTAAAAATAAATTCTTTTAAAAAAATTACAATGTTTGTTCAAGTATGAACTTGGATTAATGTCTCCTTATGCCTTTTTGGCAGTAAATCATTTCAGATTTTCAGGGGATTTTATTTCTTGGGCTTTTTTTCTCTGTGTGCCCGTTTAGATACTTTAAATGGAGTGACATTTCACAAAAAGATTCAGTAAGTCCCAAACTTTTTCCACTTCTTTAAAAGTATTCCAATGGTATTGAAAGAGATATTTAGATTCTTAGCTATGTTCCTGATAATCAAATCATCAAAATATTGATTAATTTCTATCTTTTTAACATTTATCCAAATGATCACCTTTTATCAAGAAGGTTGATCTACCCAATGATGACTTCAAATGAATCCTATCCAAGTAGAAAAAGTTTCAGCTTTCTTTCATTCTAAAACATTGTAAATTGGTAAACAAAGTTCTCCAATTGCATTCATTTTTATTTAATTTGTATTTTTATATAAAATTATTGAATTTTGCTTCATATTCTCAAGGTTTACAAATATGAATTTATTTTTCAATTGTCCAAGTATTTCTAACAATTAATCTAAGAATAAAAATGAATTTTAAAAATGCTTGTTATTTTATAAAAGAAAAAATGAAATTTCAGTTAGTGAGAAATGTTCATGTACACAAAAATTTAAATATATGTAGCAACAAAATTAGTGAAAAAAAAATTGTTGAATTTTTCTTTCAAAGAGCAAAAGTTGAGTTTAAAAAGGTATGAATAAGTTGTGCAGGTGAGAAAAGATGGACAAGTAAATGTGTCTATGTATAAATTCATGCATGTGGTATACTCAGTACAAAAATGTCTAACAAAAACCAAATGCTGTAAACAATTATCTCCACAGTGAATTGTTTTAATACAAAAAGACTTCATGAGGCATGTTCCAAATGTATCAAGAGTGAAGCTGTATTTATCTAGATAAAAATTAACAATAAATGAAATATTAATTTTCTCCAAAATGATTCCCTTAACATTAAATAAACTTATTGCAGCAAGTTTTCCATTTGTCAAAAAAATCTCTTAAACTCCTCTTTTGATCTGGTGGCATAATGAGTAGAATGTTGGCCAATGGTCCAGGCAACTGGGGTTCAATCCTAGGTTGAGCCATACCAAAGACTCCAAAAATGGTACTTGATGCCCCCTTACTTAACACTCAGCATTATGAAATAAGGGCCAAGGGTAAAGTGGAGCAATCCAGGGAATGGAGTCACACCTTCCCTTACACCTGGATGTGGTAGCTATTGAAAAGGGGGCCTTCAGGTCACCCTCAACTAAGGTTGCCAACTTTATGGATAAAGCTGTGAAGTGGTATTCCTTTTACCCCTTCCCTCTCCATTGGCACCAATTTGTCTAGATTTTGTCAAGACATCATCACATTATTATAAAAGTTGTTCAGCTGTATTTCAATTTAAATTTTAGAATTAAAAACGCAAAATAACTTTAATTCTGTCAGGATACTTTTTGATCTCATCTCTTTATTTTATCTTTTTTATATTTATGGTGAAATTCTGAATTTATTTTTGTTTATAATTTAAAGATTTGTTTGTTTTACTTCCTCCAGAAGTGCATTAATCATCTTGGTAAATCCCAAAGTAAATATGTGGGGAACAGAGACATATTGGCATCAGTGCTGAAGTTTGGACATGAGGGAGGACCAAAAGAATACTTGAATTTGGTAAGGTTGGTTAGGTAGACTTAATAAAAAGGGAGTTATGGTTGAGAGAATCCACCTCTTAGAGATAGTAAAAAATAAATAAAAATAAGAAAATGAGGTGGTGGGGATTGTTAATAAAACAAAAAGCTATGCTGACTAATGGAGAAGAAATTTCAGAAGAATGATTGAGAATGGTGTAGGGCAAAAGATGATCAAGTTGGTGGAGATAGATGATTGAGAGGGATGGCAATAGTTTTAGAGGGTTCATTTGGGTAGTTAAATCGAGAAAGGCAGTGAATAGACAGAAGGAAAAAGATGGAGACTGAGAAAACAGGAAAGCTAAGGAACAAATAAATAAGGAAAGACAAATAAGAGGTATGCTAAGAATAAAAAAATAAAGAGCATGTATTTACTAAGCTTTGTTTACTTTAGGTCACAATGGAGAAACAGTCAATGAAAAAATCAAACTAATATCACAATAATGATCTGTTGGGTTTTGTAACCATTAAGCAATGATAAAAAACATGAAGAAACATATAAATAATGTGTTGACTAGATTCATGAATACATTGCAGGAGATGAGAGCAAGAGTTATTTGGTACTTACCATATTGGATGGCAAATGAGACCCCCCCTCTCCAACCATTGACATTTAATGACAGCATTAAGTTAAACTAAGTACACATACTGGTAGTCTTTGGCATCTGAGTTGGCATTAGCCTGGCAGACATCTTAACTTTGCATTATAAAACCCAAGAAATTTTTTTCAAGCCATTTTTCAAGGAGAAAAGGAGGTAGAGGCCTAAAATGCCATCAAATAAGGTATTTTGGGAAAAAAAGTAGATAAATGAAATACAATGTGCATCAACACAAAACTGGTGAAAAGTGTATTACTACATAACAATACCGTAGGGTAGATGATTTGGAATTAAATAGACATGTACTTGACAAGAGAACAAGTGTCGGGGTTAAGGTTATATGTATTATTAAAGGTTGTTGCCAGAAGACAGGTATGTATTGGTAGATAGGCAGCACCTCATGCACAGATATAGATATATGTTTGTGACCAGTCATGTGCTATGAAAATAGTAGATCTGTAGTAATATTGTTATAAGTAGATATTTTGTTCAGTTTAATCAATGGCATATCAACTCCTCATGAGCTATTTAATGCTGAAATTTGATTCATTTGTAAATGTTTGATTATAATCATGACTGTATTATATAGCAATCATTTTGTTTTAATCACATTATTTGTCTATAATAATAACATATGTTGGCACATATTTATATAGTTTCAAGTATTGATGCATAAATGAAACCCCAACAGGTACATAGGGTTAGAAATGACCTGTGAGTAATGAAGAGGTACTCTATACTTCTTAAAACTTTAGAACTGGAGCCTTTAACACTGGATGCATTTTAGAGTCATACCTAGGACTGTTCTTTCGGAGAAGTCTTAGCTCTTAACAAAGGATGCAGTCCACATATTCTTAGCTCCACCAACAAGACAGTGTTTATTAGTGGGTAGGGAAATTAGTATTGGTGGTTGCATAGACATATGTCAAAAGTAATTAGATTATAAATATTATTTAGGTATATAAGTATTAGAAAAAGACGATATGGAAATCAAATCGACATGTTTTGCTATAAAGATAGCTTCTTCAGAAATAAAATTTTATTTTACAAAAAAGAAGTTTTCATGTGACAAAGCATAATACTTTTTTTTTCTTTTTTCAAAATTAATATCTCTCAAATCAGTTAAGTTTTGGAGTTTACTTATATGAATTTTTTTTTTCTTTCTTTATTCAACATTGCTTCAGTATTCATTTGGGAGGACAATAGGATATATTGTAGAAATTTGGCGACAAATTGATAGTAATAATTTCATGGATGCTTGCACTTTCTATATACTCTTTTTGAGGAGATAAAAATTAATTTCTGAAAAAGCTCTCCTTATGGCAAAACATGTCAGTTTCATTTTCCATATTGTGTTCCTTTTCTTACACTATCAGATTTTATTTCAAAACTTATCCAAGTATAGGCATGTATAGATTATTAGTGAAGAAGTTTGTTCATGTTTTTTTTTTTTTTTTAAATATTTGGCAAAACCTTCATATATGTAGATAGAGTGTAGTGTATCACAACATGTACATTTCAAAGCTATTCTACCAGAGAGAGTTCTACAATTCTAGAAAAGTTATATCCTATCAAAATAGTTCCAAGAAAGAAAACAAAATATAAAACATTGATGTGATGATGCAGTGACTACTATTCTTTGAATGCTGTGCATGCAGAGTAGATGTGCCTTAATTGCACTGTTCCATACCTTGAAAGACTTTCGTTTTGATGGTTTCCGTAAGCCTAACTTGACTTCAGCTTTCGTCTTCCAGTTGGCGTCGACACGTAAGCTCACTGTGGGCAGTGGCTCTTTTATATAAATCTGCCTACCCTTCACCATTGTCACACACACTACAATGTCAAAGATTATTTCCAGTTCTTTTTATGCCGAAGAAGTGAGAGACAAAATTCCAGAAAAGTTTCCTTGATTTTTTGTCATTTTCTGTGGGATCTGATCTGATTAAAGCCAGGTCAGAAGAAAAAGAAAAGAAATAGGTTTTGTGGCTAAGAAAGTTCCAAAAACTTCAACGAGGCAGAAAAGTTTGGATCAGTCTCAAGATCACAATTATGTGACTTTGCAGCTTAAATGACTTCCATTAATTCCATTCTAGAGCAAGAAAGAGAGCAATGAGGTTAGCCTTAGGGTCAACTCGTGATCCACTTGACCCATTCTAAGATGACAAGGTCCTTCAGCATCAATAGGTTTTAATCCAGAACAATAGAATACAGTTGAGGAATTGATCGTCACTCATGTGGTCAGATTGCTGTGGTCCTAGAAACTGTATCTACATTGTTGTCAGGATCTTTATTAGTTCAAATTCTCTGTACCTAACAACAGTGAAAGAATTAGTAAAAGTGGTAGCAATTGAAAAAGAAAAAAAAAAAAAAGAAAAGAGTACAAAAAGAAAGACTTTTAAAAAATACTGACAACAAAAAATAAATGAAAAGAAAAAAATTAATGAAAAGTAAAGAAAAAAGAGAAAAGGCCATCCGTCAAGACTGATGACCAGTGTGACAAAGAGACATTTTGTTACCAGTAAATGAATTACATTCTTAGGGAGGACAAGTTTTCCAATCTACTCTAGAGAAATAATAGGTGAAATTAACAGAGAAAGAGAAAAAGAGAAAAGATGAAGAAGTTGAAAAAATACATGCTGTTTTTGAAAAGATGTACAGTCATGGCCGCTATAGTAGAGAGAGAGAGAGAGAGAGAAAGAAAGAGAGAGAGAGAAGGACTGAATTTTAGCATTGCATTCCAAAGGACAGTAAATGCATTCAAGACTAGGAAATGGTGAAAATAGGATTGGGAGAGGTGCAGAGTTAGAAAATGCTGCAAAAATCTTTTTTTTTTTAAAAAGGAGGTTACCATTCTAAACAAGATGGGGAGAAAAGAGAAAATGCAAATATCTTATGACCAAGAGAGGAAAAAAAGGATAAAAAGATGCAAAAGCTCTCACATGAAAGAAAGCAAGAATAAAATGTTTATTTTGTTAACTTAAGCATTTCTTGACAGGTAAATATAAAAAGGGAAGAGCATTTCCAACAAAAGGAAAAAAATTCCTTTAAAAGAGAAAGGAAAAAAATATATAAAAATTACAATCTTAATATAGACAAAAAAAATCAAAATAGATTACTTTAAAGTTTCATTTTCAATTTAAATAATCAAGAAACAAGTAAAGAAAGCAAAGAATAAAAGTTAAATTTTAACAGGGACAAAATTTTCTTCAAGAGGAATATCTGACAAATGAGAACACACACACACACATACACACAGTGAAAATAAAATTGCAACACCCTGGAGAATGATACCAATTTTGACCATGGACATTATGTACATATTAGGAGGTATTATGATAAAGTTTTCAAAGACTTTAGCTATATCATGATGGAGTAAAACTCATACCAGTACACTATCCATGTTTGAACTTTGTAATACATAAGAGATAACTTCTTTAGGCAGTATAATCAACAGACCAAAGCGCCATTGAACATGTTTGAGATATAAGTAAAAGTAAAGTTGGCGACCCAAAGGCTCCTTTTTCAGTAGCTACTACCCCAAGGTGCAGGGGAGAGTGCTACTCTTTCCCTCGGATTGCTTCACTTTACCCTTGATACGTTCCTTATAATGCTGAGTGTTAAGCAAGGAGGTTTCAAGTACCATTTTTTAAGTTTTTGGTATGACTCGACCAGAGATTGAACCCTGGTCTACTGGACCATTGGCGAACACTCTACCCACAAGGCCAATGAGCCAGTTACTACTCATTCAGTCAATGCACTTTGAATTCTTGCTGCAATTCATCAGGTGAAAGAGGTATGAAATCTGTATGATAGTATACATGCAAGAATTCACCCAAATAGGATGTACAATCTTAACATAGCATCTGAGATCTGTTGATATAGCTCTTATCTTGGAACTGATGTACATATTAATTGGGATATATGAACTCATATTCAGGATGTTACAGTTCTATTTTCAGTCAGTGTGCATACACACATAGATATAGGTAAACATGAACATTTTTCAATTAATTAATTATAATAGAAAAAGACAAATAAAAGTCTGATTAGCTATCATGAGTTTGTATCATACAACTTGGTTTTCCCTCCCCACTAAATTCTTAAGAGAAATAGTAAAAAAATTATCAACAAGTGGAAGTTTGGAGTGGATAAACAAATATTAACCTCCACCAGTTATTCAGTTGTTACCATCCTATGTCTTTGTAATAAAAATTTTTTCATTTTTAACTTTTCTCATCAATAATTTTCTTTGCTCACCCAACCCTTTCAAAGATAGATAGATAGATAGATAGAGAGAGAGAGAGAGAGAGAGAGAGAGGTAGAGAGGTGGGGTGCTCAGCATCACAGCAGATACAAAAGGCCAAATCAGAGTGACTTCAAAACATGTAATTATTATAATTTGTCATAAGACATTCAACTTTTAGAAACACATGACCTTCTCAAACTATCCACTGCATCTTCAGGTGTTAAATTTCGTTGAAACAAAATACCTTTCATAGGACAGACAAAAATAAAAGAAAAACACTAAAAGATTTTTTGAAATAGATGAAATTAAAAACTTCTTAACTTTCTCTCAAAGACTTGCCTTTTGGATAAGCTAAACTTTAAAATAATAATCATAAAATGAACACTGAATACTGCATGAACTTGTAAATAGATCAATTCTTGTTTTATTATCCTAAAATCATTAATTTATTGAAGTGGTTTTTGAAGCTAAAAGAATGCTCCTAGGTTTTCTAATTATGTTTAAATTTAAACCTTACAAAATTATTACTTATGCATAGGTCAACACCAAATTTTTCTAAAAAAAATTAGGTTTTCATTATTTAACCTGCACTTGAGTATATATAGAAATATCATTCACAAGTAAAGCTCTCTTTTTTTTTTAAGCAAAGAGAAGTGGTTAAATGATCAACTACACATTCTACTTAAAGCAGTGATCCTTTGGCAGTTAAAGAATGTTATCAACTTTTATTTCTTTAAATGACAGCAAAGTAACTGGAACAGTTGTAAGAAATAGTATTACATATTATTTCACTGATAGGATTTTATTTTTAGCAGGTGTTGAATAAAGATTAATCTCATTATGTTGTTGTCACTTCTGTTCAGCTGAGGGCCATGATGTATAAAAGTTAGCAGTTGAGTGAGGCCAGGAATGTTCAATTTGGTGATACAAGTCAAAATTGTTGTGACATATATAAGACAGGTGGTACAAAGCAAATGACAAGTTTTCATTATATAATCAGTTGGATACAAATATGTTCATGGGTAACAAGTAGTGGTGGTCAAATCATTCCAAAAACACCTCATCTTAAGCTTTTGCACATTACATTTTCTAACAAAAAGAGGAAAAAGTTACATTTATAATAGACTGACACAAGAAATCAAATTTAATTTACTTTCATTGAGTGTTATATTCATTAGAAAAAATGAAGGAGATGCACATGCAGAGACAATAATGTGGGGTGAGAGTGATGAAGAGAGAAAACATTGTATTTAAGCAATCAGCTGAGCACTAAAATCTATTATCTGTACAACAATTAATAACAACATTGAAGGCAACAGTATTTCATTACTTTTTTACTCAAGAGATTGAAAGATGTTATCTAAGAAATAGCACTATTATTAGAAAATGTTAAAATTCTGATAAAATTCCCCATTTGACAAATAACATGTCCACCCACCTAAAAACTGCAAAGACAAAGCCAAATTGTAATAAAAACCAAAATCAGCATAATTCAATGATATTTTTAGTTTTGTGGTAAACAAAACGCATGACACAACAAATGAAGAGAATCTGGAATTTCTAAAAATTATAATATTAAATATGTTTTGCCAAACTTTCCTGTAAATTCATGGCATATTTTTAATGCTATTAAGATTGAAAATCCTTTTAGTCCAAAAAATTAATTCTTTAAACTATATTTTCCTCATAAGTTTCTTAGATCATTTCATCACAACAATTAATTTTTTTCTCAACTCATTATCCTTATAAATTATCCTTATCAAAAACAATTATGTACCATAAAAGCATACTAATTAGTCCATAAAAACTTCATTTATTTAACTCTGAAACACCAAATACAGTATCTGATCAAAAGAAAAGAAAAAGAGGATGTTAGTTAAAATCTTACACTTAATTTCTTTTTATCACACACACACACACACACACACACACACACACACAATCAATCTTTTTCTCAGTTCACTGTATAACTCATGTCTTCACAAAGGTCTCTAAGTAATGGGTCTTACCCTTCCAAGCTGGTCTATAATATGTCACCAGATGATGATTTGAAATCACAATTGTCTTTTTCTAAGACTGATTGCATCAACAAGGCTAGAGAACCCAATCTATTTTAACAAAATTAACATTAGTACAAAGTGAATGCAAACGGCAGACAGAGATAATAAATGTTGAATATCATCAAATAGAATATTCTATTTGTAAAGTTTCAAATAAATAACATGAAGTATTATCATTTGTAAAGCCTATAAACAAATCACTCTAGTAAGCAGTCTTGTGGTTCATGTCTGTAACTGAAATGTTATGTAGGAAATGTTATAGGAAAGCTACTACTATATATGTGACACTTGTCGACAAAGAGCATGCTTGACAAAATATTAAAACACAAACTACCAATTTTCATCAGAGAATTGAGTTTTACATATAGCAATGTGCAAGCAACAATAACTGATTGATAATTAATATATGCTAATTTATAAAAAAAATTGAAGACTCACAGACACACATATTTCAGGTTATAATATTACAATAAATATATGCGAGATTATTATGTTGATATTAAAAGTAATGAATGATACTGGCACACTGGTTCTCATTTAAAATAAATAATATGCATATTCTTATTATGTGGCAATCAGTATGAACAAGACAAACATGGATAAAAATGACAACTACATTCTTATTTGGTTACTCTACATGACAAACATGCAAACCCTATACTGCATTGTTACAATTTAGGAATAATACACAGAGCAATTTATATATTTTAATAATGAAAACTAATCAAATACTTTTTAAATGGCAGCCTTTTACTTTGGCATTTATTACAAGGATGATGAAAAATCTTTACATTTTTAGTAAAGATTTTGTTGATGGAATAGTTAGCGACCATAGTCGAGGGTGACCCGAAGGCTCCCTTTTCGATAGCTACTACACCAAGGTGTAGGGGAGGGCGCTACTCCATTCCCTGGATTGCTCCACTTTACCCTTGAACCGTACCTTATAATGCTGAGTGTTAAGCAAGGTGGTATCAAGTTCCATTTTTAAAGTCTTTGGTATGACTCGACCTGGGATTGAACCCAGGTCTCCCGGGCCATTGGCGAACACTCTAACCGCTGGGCCACACCAACAATATCTTTATCAATTATTTCAACTCTTATGATTTACATTATGTAGGGTTGGCCAAAAAGTCTGTTTGATTCACTAGATAAAAATATGACATTTTGTTCGAAATTAACTTCAAAACATATTTACCATTTTGTTCCACTATCTTCAGCCATCTTTCAAGTAACTTCATAATTCTATTCTCTCAGAACTTTTTATTTTTGTCAGCAAATAACAACTAAGTATATTTTGCAATCTTTCATTGAATTAATTTTTTATTAAGATAATTCTGCAATGATGACAATAAATAATAATAATTCAAAGGTGTAATAATGGCAAATATGATGGATAACTAAATTCTTTTCAGCCAAACACAATCAATCTTTTTCATGCAGAGAAAAAAACATGTTCTCTTGTCTTATGATAAAAGAAAAAGCATAATATTCTAATTTCAGAGGCTTTTTGTCAATTGCTGCTTCACTTGATATAATTAGGAGTAGAACTTGTATGAAAAAATCTTTTGCTTCTCTGGAAGGAACAGATAGTAAATCCAATCCCACCATATATATTTTTTGTACATAAAGATTAGAAGCTTTGGTATAGTTAGTAATGATTCAATTGGCCCGTAATTTCTTGCTGAATATTGCTAGAAAAAATTTAAAGGAAGAAATTTTCTTCACCACTAGAAATATTTAGTTAATGAGTGCAAAAATAAGTAAAGACATAAGCTTAAAAGTAGTGGAACAGTAGTAAAGTCAGGGGCAATGATAAACAAAAGCTAAAATATTGCTTATAAATACCAGTTCAAATGTAGTTGGAGTTACAATACAGTTGTTGTTGTTGTTGTTGTTGTTAATCCAGAATTTGAAACCATGATATCAACATCAAATAAATAGGTAATTAATAAATATTTTACCAATATCTTGAATCAAATACTTTTTAAATGGCAGCATTTTACTTTGATTCACTAGATAGAAATATGACATTTTGTTTGAAATTACCACAAGTAATTTATTTAAATTTTAATATTATCACAAAGATTTTATGAAATTTTATTCCTTTTAATAAATATTCATAAAAATAACAAATCTCATTTTTGAAATTTCTTCTGTTTCAACATTTGTAGTTTAGATAGTAAGAAGACTATTTCTAAGAATTCCCAAAATCAATACCTAGTTAAATTAATTCCAAAAGTTGAAATTGAAGTATACTATAACATAATATACTTCATAAACTAGAAATATGTTAAGTATGTTAGAGACAAAATTAAAAAACATGGGTTAATTATGTAACAACAGCTACAAAAATCTAAGATATACGAGGTGCATACAATAAGTTTCCAGACTTTTTTCGTATGGGCACTTTTATTGATAGTACACACATGAAACTCTAGTCCCCTTCGAAGTAATCTCCTCCGGCTGCAGTGCACTTTTCGTGCTGTTCCAACAACTTCTTGAAGGCCCCCATGGAAGTCCTCTTGCGTGAGCATGTCAATGACCTTCGTCACAGCCTCTTTCATCTCCTCAATTCTCTCATAACGACAGCCTCTGAGCTTAGGATATAACCAAAAGTCACAGGGAGCAAGGTCTGGACTACAGGGAGGCTGAGGAACTGTCTTAATGCCCATCTTGGTCAAATAGTCTATGACAAGGATGGAGATGTGGACTGGTTCATTGTCCTGGTGGAAATGCCACTGACCTGATTTGAAGACTGCTGGCCTCTTCCCAAGGAATCTCTTCCTGAACTCCCTTAAAACCTCAACATAGTAACCCTAACCCTTTGGCCAATCAACTCTGGTCTGTTGACTTACTTACTCCTCCCACACCTCTCATCATCCCTCACAGACTCCCTGGCTTCCTTGAATCTCTTATGACACTCAAAAACTCATGCTCGATTCAAGCAAGATGGTCAAAAAGCAGTCTGAAGCAATCCATATGTTTCTGTGGCATTTTTTCCAAGTTTGAAACAGAATTTTATTGCATATCATTCTTCTAAAGTGTTAGATTGCATTTTTGAAATTCACCAGCTGTGACAATCAGGCTTTAGTAGGGTGTATTCTAATTTGTGGTGTAGCTGTTGATTTGAACCTGAAATCATAAAAATTGTTCAGTCATCTCATAAGATGTATAGCAATAACATACTGAATTTTCAAGAGTCTACGACAATTTTAAATGCCCATACGAAAAAAGTCTGGAAACTTATCGTATGTACCTCGTATATACAAAAAAAAGGAAAGCAGAAAACTGCAATAACATTATATATATATATATATATATATATATACACACAAAAAATTTTTTGGTGTTGGTCTAAAGAGAGAAAGAAATATTTTAAAATGAATAGGTCCATGAAGAGATTTGTATATTTTAAAGATTTATTCATTTTTTTCATTCTTACATAGATGTATGTTTCCAGCTTATTGCTTTTGTCAGTGAACATATATGGCACAAGGCCTTGTGAATGGAGTAGGCAGTGAGACTTGAACTCACTTGTGTTTGAAGTTTGAATGGTTTTCAGTTGGTTATAGGTTTATATAGAGGTCATTCCTTTCTTTTCTTTTCTCTCAGTGTGTCTACCTTTATCAGTTTCACCCCTAATTGGTCTTTGATATTTGATATGTTTATGTCCTTTTACTCTGGGTAGTTGTGTGTGTGTGTGTGTGTGTGTGTGTGTGTGTGTGTGTGTGTGTGTGTGTGTGTGTGTGCGTTTTATAACACATACATACATACACACACACACACACACACACACACACACACACACACACACACAACAAGAAAATGTCAAGTATATAAACATCTTCTTAGCTTAGCTTTGAGCAGTACCAGGTCAAATTTGAGGAAGTTAGGTTTTTGAAAATTATGATGTACTTATCTTTAATCTTTCAAGGAGATGGTTGGTTGGTTGTTTGTGTTTTATGGCCCATCAACTTTTGTAGGTTATTTAATGCCAAATCCATTTTTATGCAAATAGTCAGTTCTATTTCAAACAATTCAGTTTACCATTGGTACACAGTTTAATTGTCAAAAACATGTCTATTTCAAGCTATTCAGCTTCATCAAACAGTTCTAATTCAGTTAATTAAGTTTAGTATAAGTACAGATTGTGTTTACACAGATAAATGTCAAAATAGTTCTATTTCAAACAATTCACTATAGTCTAAGTAGAGTTTCAATGTCAAAAATAGTTCCATTTCAAACAATTCAGTTTAGCATAAACACGTAGTTTAAATGTAAGTACAGTTTATGAAAATAGCTCTATTTCAAACAATTCAGTTTAAATGTAAGTACAGTTTAACTGTAAAAAATATTTCTATTTCAAGCTATACTGTTTAGTCAAGCAGTTCTGATTCAGCTAATTCAGTTTAGTATAAGCACAGATTTTGTTTACATACAGTTAAATGTCAAAACAGTTCTATATTAAACAAATCAGTTTAGTATAAGTACAGTTTCAATGTCAAAAAACAGTTCCATTTCAAATAATTCAGTTGAGCATAAGCACACAGTTTAAATGTAAATACAGTTTAATTGTCAAAAACATTTCTATTTCAAGCAATTTAGTTTAGTCAAACAATTCAGTTTAGCATAAGTATGCCGTTAGTTCTATTTAACCCATAGATAGGGCCCTTATCAGGTGCTACCATGCCTGGCCAGAGTGGACCTGGGAGCAATGGCAATGAAAGGGTGCTCCACATTCCCTAAAGCCCCAGCATCGCTGGAACCTCACCATCAGATTGTTTAGTGTCATATCCTGAACACTCATTGGAGGGGGGATGTTAACCCCCTGGAGAGGTGCAGTTGGTGTATTCTACAGCCCCAGCTTACTGGGCAATTTCAAAGAGAGATTTTGATGATGTCTGATTTTTATTTTTTAGCAACTGTCAACTGGCATTGATGGAGAATACTGAGCTAGCTAAGAGTTAAGGAAAGCTTTTTATCTTTACTTGTAATTGGGATAAAGAAATCATATTTTATTGCATAATACGAAACCGTTATTTGTGAGGTATGTAGAAAGAAAGAAATAACTTAGAAATTTGAAGATTTTGAACAGTGTGCTCCATCTCTTCAGTAAAGTCATCTAATATTTTACATGTTTTACTGGACATTTCACACATCTCTCTTGAAACCACTTGAACAGAAAGAATTTCATTTTCTATCAATTTTACTTCCTTAGAGAAATCTTTGTGTATGTGTGCATGTCTGTGTAGGTAAAATAGGCAGTACCTACACACTGACTTAAATTATAAAGGCTAATTATGATTAAATAGAAAAAAGGTAAAAGTTTTCAGTTCATTGTGGATTTATACTTTGATACAGAAAATTCTACGTATAACTCAGTAAATGGTTATTTTCATCTTGAACAAGCATAATTCTCCTGTGCCTTTCAACATCAGCGTATGAGTGATCTGATGTCTATCCCACATACTGTGGGCATTGCTCCATGCCACATCTGATAATAAACCATAAAGAAATCTAACCTTCATTTTTAATTGATAAATCTTGACTAACTACCCACTAACTAATTATTCATGGTGTGTGTAATA
The DNA here is from genome assembly GCA_963585895.1 of Sepioteuthis lessoniana. NCBI lineage: Eukaryota > Metazoa > Mollusca > Cephalopoda > Myopsida > Loliginidae > Sepioteuthis > Sepioteuthis lessoniana. The sequence goes on from OY757925.1 coordinate 34,500,133, forward strand.
TAGTTATAATTATATATGTGATATGTACATAGCTGTGTAAATGTAAATGTGTGCACACTTTTGGATTAATAAAATAAATGCTTTAAAAAAAGGGAAATACTAGGAAATTTAATATTTAGAAAAAAGATCCCATCAAATTCTCTCTTATACTACAATTCTTATCTAACTTCAAGCAAAATTAATTAATAAATCAAAATCAAATAAACATACAATCAAATAGAAACCTACAATGACTGAATGTAAAGCAACTCTTAATCATACCTGAAAAAAAAAAAATTAATTGTATTCAATTACAAAATAAAAATACTTGTATTTGTGAAGTCTGCACAGTTAGTGAGAGCAAAAAGTGAAGAGTCTACAGATTTCATTTCTATATATCAATAAAATTTTAATATTGAATAATGCAGTATTTTCTACAAAGACAATACAACCACAAAACTCAACTCCTTATACAAGTAATGGTTTGTGAAATGAGTTGGCTAATCATTACTACAGCAAGCATGAAATATTTACAATGCTTAGTTTGATCTAACACCAGGCCATGAGTAAGGAGCACCCAGTGATTATCAAATCCACTGCAATAGTAAGCTTTTTAACCATTCTATCACATTAAAGAGACAAATTTGTTATTTTTTTTTAGTGCTGGTGTATTGCTTATAGGTATCTGTATTGATAATATCTAGAATTGATTTACTTTAAGTAAAAAATACTTTCTATTTCAATATTATCAGTAACATGTATTTGTTAATAAATTTGAATGAGTTGGGCTATTCTACGCAAAAAATAATTATACCAGAAAATAGTTTATTAAATACCAAACTTATGTCCTTCATTTTGATGGATGAATAACAGATTTTCTTTATTTTAAAACTATTTCCAGAAATCTTATATTTAACTGAATGTCCATCTATCCATAAGGGTAATGTTCCATGATTTTGGACCCAACTTCTACCAAATTTTTAGGAATTGTTACATTCTTTCTTGAAAGGTTTTAAAATATATTCAGCAAAGATTATCTTACATTTTACTCCTCAAAATCTCTTCTTATGTTAATAAAAAAAAAAATCTTGGGAGGTTGCAAATCTTCACTAAAAGGTCAAACAAGAAGGGAAACAAATATGTCATAAGCAATGTTATGAATCCAAACATTCTTTGAAGATGAAAATATTTGTGATATTTTGAAAGTGACATCCATGTTAGGCATAAATAAATGAAAGGTTTTTAACACTAAGTATTTAATGAACATCAATGACCAACTTGAAACCCATATGTAATAGAAGTAAGCACTGCTGGTTACTTTAATCAATAAATATTATGTTAAAAAACATAGATGTTTCTATGTAAAATCCCAAATATTACATAATTTCACATTATAACAATAATATTTATAAAAGTCACCTTTGAAAAAATATATCCTTTTTTTATTACCTCAACTGTAGGTAAATATCTTAAAAGGATTGTATAGGGTTGGGTTAAATTATAGTATAGTTTCAATTAGTTGTTTAAAAGATTTCTTTGTTAATTAGCATCCAAATCCGACCAAAACATTCTACGTCTGAAATGAGTGGCAGAGACCAAAGTATAGGATATGAACTAGACAATCTAAATATTAATAATAATGAATAATAAATTATGATTATTTCATCCTTCTGCTTTTCATGCAGCTCTAGCAAAAATAAATCAAGATAAGAAAAAAAATGACAAGAGAAAATGAAAGTCACAGGTGTTGGTTTGTGTTAATAATTAGAACCCAATTCTATCTCACCTTCCAAAAATCTATATCTCTATTACATTAACAGTGTCGATAGAGAAACTGGCTTCCATTTTTTGTTCAGATATTATCTTTGTGTGATGATTCCAACTAATTTTAAACAAAATTATAATAAAGTCTAAAGATAAATAAATTTTCACATTCTTCATTATTAAAGTCAGTTCGGTTTCTTTATTTAATGGTATGTGAGTTATTTAATGCCAAAGTCATCTTTGTAGAAGAATAGCAGTGATACTATTTAACCCATAGCTGGAAGGATAAGAGGGTTCATACTATTCCCAATGGTATTAGTCTGAAAGTGAACATAATAGCACATCTAGAATTCAAATTCAATTACTTCAACCATCATTATGGTTAAGTCATTCATTTACTTGTAAATATATACAGAATATGATACCTTTTTTTGACACTGATTATACAAGTCAAATACTGTAAATAATTAAGTGAGTTTTGAGAATTCATCAGTTATACAGACTAATCACTGTACATAATACTCTCATTAAGAAAGTTACAATATCTCTATGAGTGAGTGGGGCAGAGTGATGGTTGCAGGTCAGATGAACTGTTTATGCTGTTCATTGAAGTACAAAGCTAATTCTCACTTGAGTGTCCAATTTAAAGGAAGGAAAAGTATTAGTGAAAAGGGCATATGAAAAGTAAACATGCTTTTGCATGCAGAATCTGTCTTTATTCTCAAGAGTAGAAAGACATTCTACTGACTGCCTTTATTGATGCAGAGGTTCTTTGTTAGAACTGATCAGAAGAAGGAAAAAAAAACAAGTCAACAAGAAACAAAAATAGTGGCCTTTTTCTTTCATGTGTGAGATGGGAACTAATCATTCTGTTATTTTTCTTTCTCATCTAGTTTTAAAAATTGGATAACTTATTTCCATGTGTTTATAAATAGGTAATAAATGATATAAACAAGCTTTTGAAATTTGGATAAAACATTGTGATGTAGTATAATATATTTCCAAGAAGAAATTTCTATTTATATAAAAAAAAAAACAGCAGAAAATAGAGAGTCACTTTTAATTAGCAGGAGTTAGCTAAAAACCTAATTAAGTTGTTAAATTCCAAATATGATTTTATTTAAAAGCCAGAAATGTGACCATTATAATTCTAATATTTTGTTGTATCAGGTTTAAATATAAGTAAAGTTGGCGACCATAGTCGAGGGTGACCCGAAGGCTCCCTTTTCGATAGCTACTACACCAAGGTGTAAGGGAGGGTGCTACTCCTTTCCTTGATTGCTTCACTTTACCCTTGATCCATACCTTATAATGCTGAGTGTTAAGCAAAGAGGCATCAAGTACCATTTTTTGAGTCTTTGGTATGACTCGACCTGGGATTGAACCCAGGTCTCCCGGGCCATTGGCGAACACTCTAACCGCTAGGCCAATGTCCGGTATAAAGGTTTGAATATACTTAGTAATTTCTTTTATGGTCCTTCTATGTATAAAAGTTAGAAAAGGTCAAGTCTTATTTTCTGCTTTATTCAATCAAATTGATATCCTTGATGTATTTAGTACACATTTTGAGTCATTACATATTTCAAAGATTGGATTTTACATATGATCATTGATTCAAATCATACTAAATTTTTAAATAAATTATTTTATTCAGAGTAAACATACTAGTCACAAATTAGACATTTGCTCAAAAATGTATCAATGAGCCCATCAGAATACACAGTCCATCAAGTACCCTAGCAGTATCATCAGAGAGAAAGGTAACATCAACAAAAATCTTTCAACAGATTCACAAAGCTTCAATAGCCTTCAGTTGTTTTGATATCAGAGTCTTCTCTAAAAAAGATTACCACCTACACACCAAGACTTTCTTTACTGTGATATCATACTATCCATGTATGGGTGGAAATGCTGAATCCCATACAATAAGCATAGTAAAAATCTTTGAAATTTTCTAGATCTGCTGCCTTCAGAATATCCTTGGGATTACCTGGGAAGGCAGTTCTTGAAACCAAAATTCTTCTTTATACGGGGATCTAAAGCATGGAAGCTCTCATCCTCCACTGGATGGAACATGTCATTTGTATAGTAAAGACAATCATCCTCTTTAGTAAGTTGGTGCACAGTTTCTGTCCACATAGTTACCTAAGGAACACACTCATCCAAAGCAATATCTCTACATTTGCCTTAAAAGAAATTGTTATATAACAGACTACAGTTTTAAGAAGGATTGAACAACCAAATCCAGAATGGTGGATTTTTCTACACTCACTGCCCCCAGTTTCCCAGGGCAAAGACCAATCTACAAAACAACCTGTAACACAGGCATCATCACAATAGTATAGTCATCAATAATGAGAGGCTGCTGCTGCTACAGCAGTGATGATTGTGAACAGAGATAAATCTACACTATATTAAAAAAAAAAGAAAAAAAAGGTAATTGAGAGAGAAAAATAGGCAACTGATATTTAAGATTTCAATCGTGTACATCATTTAAATGAAATTATGGATGATTCAGTTAGTCTGTGAAAACCTTTGAGAAATGACTCAAGCCTCAAGATCAGGTCAGGCAGCAGTCAGATTGTATTTGTTAAGAACAACAAGAAATATGAATATTTTATCTTTTTGCCTTGACTCATTTTATCAATTGAACAATCACAGTACCTCTAGCTGTCATTTTATCAAGGAAGATGAAAATAATTATACTTGAAGGAAATTGATAATAAAATACTCCAAGCACAACCCACTGTCTGCAGCAGTTCAATCTCACCTAAGGTAACCTATCCAACAAAAATTCTTCTGTTACTTGTTTGGGAAGGAAAAAGGTTGAAAAAGAAAACCAGTTTTAAGTCTGATCGCTAATTACCAGAACTATATTGCAGAAACCTCTACAAAGTTTGACTCTTAAAGGAAAAAACATATACACTTTTTACATTGTTCTATTGTCAGTAATTTTGGTGCTATATGAGTTTACACAAAGGTGTTCATTGCAAATGCTAATGTACAAATCTAAAGATGACCAGGACCTTATTTAGACATAGAGCCTACTGGGCTTATTTTATATAATACTTTTATTATTTTGAATAAAAATTGTTTTAAATTGCATGGGCTGCTTCCTGCCTTTAGGAGGATAAATAACCATATAAAAATTAATACAAGTCATATCATACAAAGCCTCAGTATCAAAAAATATACCTCAATATTCTTACTTGCTTCCTCAAAGACTAAGTTATCACTGAATATCAATAAGTTATCATAAGTAAATCTCTAATGAGGAATCCAGTAACTTTGTTACTATGAATAAATGTACAAATATCAGCAAGGTTCAATCTGGCTGAAAATATGACTGAAACCCATATACTTTCAGCTGGAGAGAAATGAGACTATCCTTGACCAACATTATCTATGATATGTAGGAGAACAAAAATTACTCACAGATAAGATGCGTGAGTGATTTTTTTTTAATTATTTGTCAAGTCATCTATATCCATCTGATAGTGACACATATTTCCACAAGAAATATATACAAATATTGTCCCAGAGTCTTGTCATAAAAAGTGATAAGCAGAAACTGTTTTGTATTCTTAGTGTATGGTAATGGCAAAATAGAAGCTCTAGTTTGGATTCATTTTGTCACATCAAACTCAATATGGTCACCATTTTCTATAGTCTTGAATACAAAACAGCAGGATACAATTTCGATAATGGACAAGACAGAATTAGCACTATCAAAGCAGATGTGGCTGATTTAAAATGCTTTGAAAAGTAGGCATTGACAAATATATTGATACAATAAGATTACTAACCAATTCAGAATCACTTTCTGATGGAGTTAAGTAACCAGAGCATAAGTCTGTAAACAGAAAGGTCTCCAGTCTTGTACATCTTAAATATTTTTTCAAATATTAAAATACAAATAGTATAAGTACACCTGCATACTATAACTTACATTCTAAAAAATATAATATTTGAAATATTAAATGGTATTTATGCAAGTATGCATATTTATGAAGATCCTTGAAAAAAGTAAATGAACTACTGACCAATAAATTATAACTGTTTAATAGAAATCCTCAAAAGATATTCTTAAATAGCCACATATTTTTTTTTTTGGCGGGGGGTACACCAGATGTGATCAAAATGGTCAATATAGACCCATAAGAGTCGAAACATTCCAGACAGATGAAAACTAGAAAAGTGTTTATGTTGATTTTTCAGGAAATGAACCCTAGTTTTATGCCATTTTTTAGACTCACCAAAAAAAAAAATAAAAAAATCAGCAACCACATCCTTTTTATTTCATTTGCCAAACCATCAATCAATGTTAAATCATTACCTTTTTATAAAATTTATATCATAATTAATTCAAATGGTAATTATCACTATACTTAATTACTATTAAAGTATCAACATTGGTATTCCAATATAAAGAGAATACACACAAGATAAACAGCACAGGAATCAGCAGTTAATAAACCTGGAGTCATGCTTAATTAAACATTACTCTGGAGCCAATGGTCAAACTGAACTGGAAATTAATGTATTCTCCAAATTAGAGTATTTAATATTATAACACTAACAAAAAGAGTACTGTGACATTTTGTGTTATAGTAATAAACATACAAAAATCAGAGATCATTATAATAGTAATAACAATGCCTTTTTTTTAATTAAAAATATAGGGAGAAGATTTATATAGAATTAAGTATTTCAGGAAGTCCAAAGAAGATTTCAAGAGCTTCTGGATTAGACTTTTAGAATAAAATAATACTTAGAAAAATAGGTCAATGGTGGTTACTCTAATTATATAACTATATTAATCCATTATAAGAAAAAAATTATGATGCTTCCACAAAAATTACCAGAAGGAAGATCTGATTTCCCTAACTGTACACAGAAGTAATTTTTTAAGATGGAAGCTAAGCTAAAATGAATGGATCTAATTTCACAAAAAGGATTCTTTTAAAAAAATTAATCTAGATAATACATTTTTATTTTGATATATTGCTTGTAGGAAAAAAAAAAACCCAACAAATTCTACTCCAAATTAGAGAGTCACTTATAGAAGTTCATTGATATTTATTATCCTCTAGGCAGACCTAAATTTTGGTTAATTTTTTTTTTTAAATTTAATTCATTATACTATGTTTCTTTAAGACAGAAATAGACATAAATTTACAAATACATGTACTTCATGGGTGTCCTTTTAACCCTGAAGAAATAGTAATAAAGGACTCAATATAATTATCTGAATCCATTGTACCAGCAAGCCATACAAAATTGGATTTCAACACAAAACTAAGCTGAAATATAAAAATATGAATGATCACATATTCATTGGATCAATATGAATGCCTTATTTTCAATACACACATATCCACTTCTGAGATATAAACAAAGGAAAAAAAAAAGAAAAATTACATGCATTATTTGAAGGTTTTTACATTAAAAAATATCTTAATATACAACATCTTAAGTAAATATTTTGAATAAATATGTATAATAGTTGTATAGATATATTTTTTAAAATGTTGTATAAGTATTCATTTACATTCCTAACATAATATTTGGTTTTAACTGTCCAAGGAGACCTCCTCTGTAGTGACTCCTCAACATATCAGATAGCATTGAATCTGGCAAATTTATGGACACAAACCTGTAAACCTATAAAAAAAAAATCATACTCCACAGTCAAATCTGAATTTCTAAAAATGTGTTAAATGCCTCAAAGCTGATCATTCAAATAATATCTCTGTACAATCATATAATCAGAAACTAAAATCAGGTTTCTTTATGATTACAAACACAGTAACAATGGAATAATTAGGTAATTACTTTTTGATCCAATAAAGATAAATAATAACCAAAATGAACAAGCTCTATTAGAGTCCCAAGTAGAATTTACATTAAAGATAGATGTTGCAGGGTTCCTACAGAAATAATTTCCCAAGTTATGTTAGAGGAAGAACTACCAGAATAAAAATGTTCAGCTAAAAATTAGAAAATAATACAAACAAATAAAATAAAGAGAACAGATGAGTGTAGATTTTGTAGACTTGACCAGAAGGGCAAAAATCAAACAACAATGATTAAAAAAAACAAAGTTGTCAAATAGTCATCTGATGCCAGATTTTAACTTGAACAAAAAACAAAAAAGACAAAACTATATAATAATCATTTTTTCTGCATGCGTAGGTAAATGGCAGTTTGAATTCTGAAGCAAGCAACAATACTTACAAAAACTAAAGAAAAATACTTTGACACTTTCAAATTCATATGGACTTAGTATCTCATTTAAAAAAAATTATTTTATTGTTTGAAACAAAGAAACTCAATGTCAAATTATAATTGTAGTTGACAACAGGATATGAAAATAAAAGAGTAAAGTATCAGGAAACAGTCAACTACTGAAAATCTATGAAAGGTGAAGGTTATGCTAATAATTATTAGATAAAGGTTAGTTGGTTGGTTTTTATGGCATATCAACCCTTGCAGGTTATTTAATGTCAAATCCATTTTTATGTAAATAATCAGTTCTATTTCAAACAATTCAGTTTAGGATAAATGCACAGTTTAACTGTCAAAAACACTTCTATTTCAAACTATTCAGTTTATTCAAACAGTTCTAATTCAGCGAATTCAATTTAGCCTAAGAACAGATTTTGTTTACACAGTAAAATGTCAAAACTGTTCTATATATAACAATTCAGTTTAGTGTAAGTACAGTTTCAATTTCAAAAACAGTTCAATTCCAAATAATTCAGTTTAGCATAAGCACACAGTTTAAATGTAAGTACAGTTTCAATGTCAAAAAAATTTCTATTTCAAGCTATTTAGTTTAATCAAACAGTTCAGTTTAGCATAAGTATGCCATTAGTTCTATTTAACCCATAGATAGGGACCTATCAGGTGCTACCACGCCGAGCCAGAGTGAACCTGGGAGCAATGCTCCGTATTCCTCAAAGCTCCAAAATTACTGGAACTTCATCATTGAATAGTTTAGTGTCATATCAAGGACACTCATTAGTGGGGGGGGGTCCTTACCCCTCTGCAGAGGTGCAGTCAGTGTATTCTACAGCCCCAGCCGACTGGGCAATAATTACTAGAGTACTAGGAACTGTTACAAATATCTTTATAATGAGAGTAGAAGAAATGTAAGTCAATGGAAAAATTGAGACTATTTAGAATATAAAAGTGTTAAAGCCAGAAAGAATAGAAAGGAGGGTGTAGGAGATTTGAGAAGCCATGTTGTTAATTGATTTTGATTGATGATGGCCACCAGATTGTGTGAAGAATATTATAATGACAATAAGATATCAACAGATATCAAACAATAAATCATTTATAAATGTAGCAAATTAGCTCGAAAAGAATAAAAAATATTAAATATGACAGGAACATTGATTCACTATGGACTAGAGAAACAATTCAAATTCAAACAAACAAATGATATAGGTATTTATTAAGCTTAGCTAAATTTAACAAAGGCACAAGTGTAGGGCACCCAGTGAGAATCAAACTTTCTGCAGAGTAATAATGCTCAATTATATTATCTTGCTAAGCATTATCCTACATAAAGAAAGCTACAAAATATAAACCAAAAACTGGACTGGATCACAGAACTAAAAGATGCGACCTTAGTCAAGAGTGACCCAAAAGCTCCCCTTTTAATAGCTACTACACCGAGGTTTAGGGGAAGATGCTACTCCATTAAAATTCAAATAGATTACTCAACTCAGAAACTGGGATGTGATGTATCATCATATACAAAGTAAAAAAATCTGTCTAATCATGGATGTTACAATTGTAATATATATAGAGAGAGAAATGAATGGAATTGAAAGAAAGAAAGCTGAATAAATATCAAGTCTCTATAGAAATTTTTTTTAAATTGTGAACTATGAGGATAATTTTACCCATTATTACAGGAGGGCTTGAATAATCTTGAAGTCCTCTACAAAAAGATTAAAAATATCTAGATGACAACATAACTAAAATTAGCAAAAATGGTGAGGAGAGTGCTAGAGTATAAAGGATACTTGCTTGCACTTGATCCCTACAAAGAACCACTAAATATTACTTATATGAAAATTTGTGAAAAAAAATAATATCCATCATCAGTAATAAATCAAATAAAATTTTAGATATCAAATTTCCACTTCGAGGAATATATGGTTGCATTTAGTATTGTATGAAACAATGACAATAAACAAGTTGTTTCTTCAAAACATGTTGATGGCATAAAAGGTTTGCTCCACACCCACAAGTATTAGAATTTCACAAAGTTTTGAACTGGCTATTTTTATTATCACAACAACAATATAAAGATAACTACAGAAATCTGCCTCCTACCAATGTGAAGATAACCATGTATAAAAAAAATGTATATTAGAGTCCAAACATGTTTCAAACATGAAAGATGCTAAATGTTTCACACAGGACACTTTGTAAATCAGCAACAAAATAGAAAAGAAGCAGATACCTTTAAAATGGATAGATAGATAGATAGAGTGAGAGAGGTGGGGTGTTCACGTTTGTGTGCTACATTTGATGCCATATTGCCCGCTCCTCCACTAAGGATATTAGAATTTCATAAATTTGTAATAAATATAAATAATGTTGTTTATTAGAACAATGGAGGTACAAGCTGTTCTTAAAGACCATTACTATTATAACAAATTCATACCTCACTGAGTACCCAATATTTATGGCTTTGTCATATTAAGCTAAATAAATTTCACAAAGGGCACATTAGTATAGATTAATGATTTGCAAACATTAGTACTGTAATGACTTAAATCCTCATTGGGTTCCTAACACTTAGTTTTAACAATATGAATACAATACAAGTGTATGAGAATAGTATTAATAAATCTCATTACAAAAGGTATAAAAATAACAACAGAACCCCACCTCTATCAATATAAAGATAATCGTGTCAAAGAAATATTGAGAATGTATATAAGAGTCCAAACAAGTTGTGAACATAAAAGATGCTTAATGTTTCACACAAAGCATTTTGATAATGATAAAAATTAGCAATGAAATAGAAAAGAAAAAAAATTCTAAATAGAAATGTCATTTGCTTCAATATCTTCTTTGAATAGCTCATCAAGAAACATTGGTTTACAGACAGTACATCAGAAAACATGGTTGTTCTGTGATCATTTCAGTTAAGCAACTAAAACAGGTCAACTCCACTCTGAAAATCCCAGATGATCCAATCAAAACCTTAACAACTGTAAAAAGAAATATTATCAAACATATAATAACTAAAGTCATATTTTTCTCCATATAAATAATATATCCCCACAAATTTAATTCTTATACTCACCACAATCAAAAAGAACCCCCCTTAAAGAAAAGGAAATAAGTTTAAAAAGGACAAGAACTATTAAGAAATGGAAGTCAACAAAATTGTTACCTGTTTGTTAAGATGATTGAATCCAACCATCATAAACATAAGATCCCAGTCCAGATTCGAGGCCATCATGGACTGACTGAGGTACTTGAGAGGAAATGGTGCTGACAAGAAATGGTGTAGCAGGTAAAAATGACAGGCAATTCTCATTATTGTCATTGCCACTACTACTACAACTCTAAGTGTCAATGTCAGAGGTCAAGCTAAGTAAAAGACTAACTCCTTACAAAATCTATTGGCAAACACTTAAGTAATGGATACTGGCATCACAGACAGGGCAACTCCACAGGTGAACTGCATATTGTGTTGCTATGTTCAGTTCATAATTTTTAGAGGTGAAGGCTTCACTTTGCAGCCAGTGACTGAATAGATAGATAAATAAGATCAAGATAGACAGACTAGTGGATAACAAGACAAATGGACAGACAGACAGCAAAAATAAATAAATAAAAATTGAACGCAAAAAAAAGTAAAGAAAGAGAGTGAGATAAACAACAAAGATACATCCAAGCTAATTGGTACTTATATTGGTAAGTATGGTTATATACTAAGCTTAGCTTGGTCTGGCATAAGGCCACAGTAAAAAGATACCCAATAATAATCAAACACATTACACTTGTAAATTAGTTTGAAAGACAAGCTGGTTACATTTGGAGTTTTTCATCTCTTTTTATTATATCAAAATTGATGAATAGAGAGTAGAAGAGATAAATAAGAAGCCTAATAAGCGGGGTTCCTTTTTAATTTTTGGAGGTGTCTCAAAGTAAATTTATAAAACTGGTATTACTTTTCACTCAAATGAAACTTTAATGCAGTAGATGAAAGGTGAGCCAATCACTCTATGAATGGTATGCAACAAACAAAGAACAGATTATCACACTAACAATAAAATGATCTCTGCATAAAATAGTTTTGATACTCCCAAAAGGAAAAATAAAATATAAAACTTTCTTCTTTCTTTTTTTTTTTCTCACCCCAAAATTAATGTTTATTATATCAAAATACAAAATTGTTTCACATCATCATCATCAAAAGGAAAACAATTGAATCAAAAAGTTGGTTCCTTTACCAAACTGATCAGCTTGTTTTTTTCTCAATGGCATTTAAACTAATCTTTACCCATCCCCACAAACTATTATTTTCATTGGCTCCTTTGAAGTGAAAGTAGATATTCAATGGATATCAGTCACATGAAGTACACCAATTAAAGAAGAAATACACAAATAATCATTTGCTAAACTTTATTCTGATGAAATCATTTATATAAGATGGGAATTTAAAAATCAGAATCTAAAAGATTTTTTCTGTGACTTTCTTTGTTTAAATTCTGATTTTTTAACTTTTAATCCTAAATATAAAATCAATACTTTCTCTTATTTTTTTTTAAAGGTGAAGTAAACAAAAACAAAATCTCCCTTTGTATGAAAAATCATAACTATTGTGACAACATAGTAAACATTCATATTCAACTAACATAAAAGTGATTTAATCTTTTACAGTGTGAAATTGCTAAATGGCCAAATAGTTATTTCTTTTTAATGTAGCTACCTGAAGAGAAAACTATTTAATGACTCTAAACCATTAGAATTTGTTGACATTCAGATTGCTAATATCACAAGATGAAAGAGGCTGACACATTGACTTCAGTTGATAGAGTATTGGACAGAAAACAAAAGGGCACAGAATCACAAGTTAATTAAACATCACAAATGTACTTTTTTTGTATCATTTATTTAAATATGATATATTATGGATTCAAGTGAAAAAAATTCTTTTTTTAATAAAACTTGGAAAAACTTGGAAAAAGTTTGAATTATGATGCATAAATATCAAAATGGACTATAAACTAGAATTCCCTCATTAGACCTACTTAAAAGTTAAAGTAGTAGAGGAGTTCCTTCCTAACCAAGTGATTTTACATATTCAGATAACTGATACATATTTAACAACTCCTCCGCATGAGCAGGATGTGACACATGGTCAATTTTTAAGTGAAGGTTAACAGGTTTGAATTAAGAGTTTTCTTTCTCCTAGACCAGTTTCCATACCAAAGTTAAAGAGCCCAACGTGGCTTACTATATATCCGTAGCTGGAGGGAGAATAATTTGAGTTATACTTTTCACAAGGGTATTAACACTATGTGAAATAGTCTCAACTAGGATTTGAATTTAGTTCACTCTATTCATTTCCTATGACAGATAACTGGTACAATACAATATACTTACCAACCCAAGCCAATAGTTATGTGATAGATAAAGATACACATGGAAAATATCTAAATATAAGCTTCATTTATTTATCCACAATAAATATAATGAGTAATAACACAAAATTAACCAAGTTTTCACTGATATTCCTTTAAAGTTTTGGAAGGGCAATGTAAACTTATTCTTGGTCAAAGTGAATATTTCAAGGTTTCAAGCTGCCCAAAAAAAGCATTCAGAGGATAGATTAGATCTAACCACAGTAGATAAAAGATATACAAGACAAGAAAATAAACCTCTTCAAAAAGGTCAGACTGTGTCCAAATGAACAATAGCTGTACTTTTGTGATTAAAATGATATTGGCAACTTAAAAGCTTGAACTAGAAACAAAGTTTTCTTGTCAAAGGTTGGTTTATTATAATCAAACATACAAATCCACAATACTTCAATCAATAAATCTCCAATCAACAAATCCTGACTGGTAAGCGGATATTTATATCCTTCAGTATCAAAAATTTTATATACAAGTTAGATACATGTCGTTAAATGGGACACATCTAACAGTTAAATTATAACCTGTCAAATAATTATATTCCTCAACCCTTTTTGATCACATATTCTAAGTGGTGCCAATGTGATATAAATCTGGTGCATATATATCAATCTAATGGCTCATATACTGTAAAAGAAATTCATGATTCAGTTTAATTTGCACTTGAAAATGCTCTTTGATTAAGATTAGGAATAAAAACATAAGCAGAATTGTCTCACCCCTTAAAACTTAATAATATAAGAAAGTAGAGTCATTATATTTACTTTCTGCTGTAAATATGAAAGATCTGTAACAATGGTGATAGTCAATATCTAATGAATCATGACTGCTGTACCATGGAAAATTCATTGTAAAATACTATTCCCAGAATTTCATTTACTGACTGAAATAGTATTTATGTTTATTTTGCAAGAAAAATCAGATCTTATAAGCATGAGATTTGTACTAGAAATCCTACTTCTTCTCACTATGTAAAACATTTATTGAAAAAGTTAATAAACTTTATTTGCCCAGAAGCAAAAACTGAATAACAGATTTTCTGGCAAGAAATCCATGTCATTATAACATGTCTACAGTGACACATATGTATGAAACTGATCTAGACTTAAATCTAAATTATTTTTAAGAGTAGCAACCATACAGCCCTCAAAAACTTAGAATAATATTTGACCACTCAATTGTATGATAATCTTTTAGGCAGAATATATATGGTCCTAAACCAAAATGAAATGAGGTATACAAAGGGGGGAAAATGTTACATCTGTATCACTAGTCCAAAACAAGCCAAAATGAAGCAACAAAAATCAAGAAAGAACATTTCACAACATTCAATAATGAAACAACAATTGACTATTTAGAAGGAAATGTGGGGTTTTGTTTTGCTCTTTCTCTTTTATCTTTCAATTATAATTAAGTAATCAGTTGGTTATGTTTGTAATTACATCTGAAGTAATTTTTTCTTCTTTTTTTTCTTTTAGAAATTTTTTCAAAATTATTAAAGGTGATGACTAAACTTATAGCATATTTTCCCTCAAAATATTAATAACACTGAAAGTTTGTTGACATTTGTATAGGTTATGTAGAGCCAGAAAGATTCATAGGAAATGAAACAGGATTCCGGTCACCTTCCATACTGACTGGACAGTCTTGACTATATAATCAAAGAAAAATAATTGTAAATGCAAATCCAATATAAAGTAAATTTTTACAATGAAGTACTCCTACTTTCAGCCCTTTTTAAAAATCCTTTGAAAAAGTAAAATAACTCTCTCTCTCTCTCTCTCTCTCTCTCTCTCTCTCTCTCTCTCTCTCTCTCTCTCTCTCTCCTCTCTCTCACACACACACACACACACAATGCTTAACAAGAGAATGAGAAATTTTATATTTCAGTGCTGCACAGCAAAATAAAAACGTTTATCAGTGAGAAGGTAAAAACTGCACAAAATATTTACAGCTACATAACATGTTGACGCATCAATGCAGAAAAAAAAGCCACACAAAAATCAAAGATTATAAAAGAAAAAAAATCTAATATGTGGCCATTAACTGCAAATGATAAATTTGGGAATGAAAATCACAACATCAGACAAATACTAGCATCAAAAGTTCAGCAGAGATCGAGAATTTGGTAGAGGAAATCAAATGTTAAAACAGAATTTATGCAAGAAAATAAACCAACAAAATAAAGCACCAATAAATGTGTTTAAAGCATCTTTGCATGTGAATGTGTGAATGTTGGTTGTGGAAAGTAAAAAGGTGAATATGTATCTACCTCACTGTACGCAATATTCGACTGATAAATACATAGCAATTTTTTTATGCAGCAACTTGTCAACTGAGGGTAAAACAACTGGCTGTAAGGATCAAGGTGAAGAGTAAAAACCTGATATGATAGTTCAAGTCTGGTGCTAATCCAAAGCAGTACACAACAGACACAGTTGCATAAACTCAGACAAGTACAAGTTCACCGATGCTTCACACACAAAAAAAGGGGGGGAGGGCAAATAATAAGACATAGTAAATAAAATATACACAAAAACTTTAAACAAGCCACACCTCTACATTTAGCTCTAAATAATAAAGTAGCATCTCGTGACCTGTCCCTCATGTACCAATTGACCTTTACTCTCAGTAAGAATGTATAAGTCGATTTCATAATCATGAGGTTAAAGTTAATATATCTATTAGTAAGACTGTAACATGTAATAGCTTCATGCCACAAGTGCTACTCAATAAAGAGTCAATAATTTTATAATTGTCAGTACATAAAGATGATATAACATAGAAAAACAAATCAATGATAATAATGAGAGGAAAATGTCAAAAACAACAGTGATTTAAGACTGCTCAGCATAAAAAATTCTAAGTAATTATAATTGATTTGATTATTTTGGGTTGTAGAGATAGCTTAGTGGTTACTATACAGACATGAAACAGATAATAAAAATAATAATTTAGATACACTTAATAAAGTTAATAACTAAGCACATCAGTCCCAGTAAATACAACTTGAAAAAAAAGAAAGAAAGAAAAAGAAATCTTATCACTCTCTTATCACAACTTAAATTCACAATAATAACTGAAATTTCTGATCCTGATTCATCTTTGAGAAGGTCTTAAAAATTCTTTTGGAGTGTTTGTAAATATACTAAATAATATAGTTATCAAATTTTCTGTATGATCAACCAAATATTTTAGTATAGAGAACAGCAAATACCATGACAATTCATGATAATATTTCTAATATGCTTTATTCTTACATATCATTTATATATGAACAAGAAAATTTGATATAATTTTTTAAAAAGGTCAATTAAAACAATGAATTTCAAACCATTTCTGAAGATAAGATCAAACGTTTCCAAAAGATTTTGATCTAATAATTAAAACAAATTTTTTACATAGCAGTGGCAAAAAGAGAAAAAAAATTTTGACTAATTAGTTTTTAGGGGGGAAAAAAACAAGATTCAACTAAAACTTTAGTGTATGAATGATTCAGTCACTACTGATGAAGAGGTTAGTGAATAGTAATATCTATTCACATGAAAAGTACAAACAAATGTAGCACATGTGCTACATAATTAAGGGTGGGGAAAGGACTGGTCATGCAACTTTGTCTTATTCTGAGCTAGTCTTTCCTTTCAATGTTTAAGAATTTCAACTTGGGGCTTAAAATTCATTTTAATTCTGGTATGGTATTGAACAAGTATCATCATTGATTAATATCTCAACCCAAAGTAAATAAAATTGACACATTTTTTATTGAAAAAAATATACTACACATTGATCCCAACCAGTCAAATAAAAAAAGAAATTAGAATGATCAATACTTCGTTCATAACTGATACAAAATTAAAACTTATTACTCTCTAAAATGAGCAAAAAAAAATGCTGAAAAGTTCTTGGCTTCACTAAAGCAATGACCTAGACCCATGAAACTTACATGCTATTGCACAGTTCAATACATTTGGCACAAGGTTATTTAACCCTTCAAAAAATTCAATACATCATGCTCTTCTTGGTCAAGCTGAAAACTTTTCAACATCCATCTCATAAAAAGCTTTTTATATAAGCAAATCAGATTCATCAGGAAATTAAGCCATATTTTTCCTATTGTATTTTCTTAAATCTAATGAAATTCAAATATTTGCTGATCAAAAAACTAATTGCAGATTTAGTATAAATAAAAGACTCTCATATTATGCACTTCCATCACCAACATTCAAATCTATTTTGAAGCAACTGCACTAAGTATGCTACAAAAGACCCAAATATATAAACTTCATCCTCTCATTAAATTCATCACATGACAATGACTGAAATAGCTACAGTAAAATGGTCCTCAGAGTGAACATCTTAGCATGAAGTGCACTAGCTTTCAGATAACTTAATTGGGAAAATATTTTTCTACTCAGAATCAAAATAGATGAAAAAAAGTGTACTTCACTCAAATAGTCAACACTTAGAGAATACTAATCATTTATTAATATTTTCTGTCTTCTCATCCTACAACTCACATGCCCAAAGAAATTTCAGGTCAGAATACATTGATTTAAACTTGGTATTTTAGACATCACACACACACACACACACACACACACACACACACACACACACACATTCAAACGAAGGTCGTTCAAAAAGTTCTGAACTTCATCCAGAAAGAAGAGCCATAGCAGAACATTTTTCCTAAAATCTTAGGGGAGAGCAAGCTGTCTGAGAGATAGGTCCCAAGAACGTTGACACCAGAACACTAGCTGAAAGGGGTTAACATTTCAAAGACACTTCTGTCTCACTGACTCCATCTGGGTGAGGCTTATAACTTTTTGAACGATCCTCAAAAGTTAGAATATCATAGGCACAGAGTCAACAGCACTTGGGGACTGTTAGTTTTTTACCTATGTGATCATCAGACAAAGATATATTTACTCTATTACCAATATTGAGCATTCTTTATTCATAGATATAGCAAACTATATTATCTATATCCAATATAAACATATTAACCTGAAAGTGTGAAAAATTCAAAAAATAATATAGATTATATAATCTAGTCAAAAGAAGGAAAACAATTTTTTCCCTCTCACACGATCAATTTGGAATTTTAAAAAAAGTAAATGTGGAATACAACCGAGCATTTTCTAGCAGAGATTACATATATAAACACACACACACACACACACACACACACACACACACACACACACACGAGAATAATACTTTTTTAAAATTACTTTTTAATTTTTATCAACTCGCTTTAAATTTAGGCTATCATTAGGAGATCATAATAACCCCCCCAACAACAACAACAAAATAAATGTTCATATATATGTATGCATACTGAATTTGCTAATGTATATAATACATTCACAAAAAATAAAATAATAATGATTTACAAACAATGTGCTGGTATGATATACAAGCAAAACATTGTCATTACAAATATAAGGTATATAAGATCTAGTATATGCATACTTGACAATATTCATAAATATAATACAGTTTTCCAATGACTCTAGTTTTATTGGTAGGCTAAGCAAATAAAATATAACGATTATGCTAAAATGTCCACAGGCAAAGACAATGATCAAAAATCAATTAACGAACAATGAAATCAACTTTTATTAGTTTTATTTAATTTTGTCTAATTCGCTAGAATAAAAACTTTAGCATCCCCCCAAAAATAAATGAAATCTTACTGAATATTGTGTTTAGAATAGTTAATGATTCACCTGACTTATATAAATACTTAAAAGATATCCTTTCTCTTAATTAGCAGTCATTTCAGGATTATGTATTGTTTCAAAGATGAAATAATTGATATTAATTAAAATGATGTTATTGTAATTTTTTAGCAGCATCAACTAACACAATTTCCTGTCTGATTATCCTAATTTCAAGTTTGTCAATATCAATCATTTGATAATTACCAGATTTTCACAAAGACTAAGTGTGATGCACATGTGCATGTGTGTGAGGGTGAGAAAGAGCATGCATGTGTTTGCAGAAGACAGAGAGAGTAAAAGCATGTTTCCATATGAGAGAGAGAGAGAGAGAGAGAGAGAGAGAGAGAGAGAGAGAGAGAGAGAATGCAAGAATGTGTTTGCATGTGAAAGAGAAACAACTGATTGTAACCTGAATGAGGTATATGGTAAACTTCCACTGCAGCCAGTCCTAATTATTCCATACTCATAATCTGAGGAAGGTACTTATCAATACTTCAGTTAGTCATCATCTCATCAACACCTTTGCACCCCACACAAAATTAAGAAAATGAACACAATGCTGTACAAAGCTCCTTTCCAGTAGATAAGTTACATAAAACCAATGAAACACTTGCCTTTTTATGGAATAACCTAGAAACATACCAATGAAGTACGAGTAAAATACTACAAGTCACACAGATAAAAGGTAGCTTTGGGATTATTTCTAAATATGCTGACAGTAGCAGGTTATAATAACTGCTATTGTTCTGCACTAATAACATCAAAACAATGCATTTTGTATCAGTGCACTTCACAACAATCAAAATAATCCTCTTTAAATCATTGAACAGCAACTTGATAATTTAAATTGCTTGAAAGAATATCAACAAACTTGAAACAAACTGAAATATTACAAGAGTATCAATTCTGAGACCATTTTTTTAAGAAAGTAAAAAGATAAAACAAAACTGTATTTTAATCTCCTTCAAGATCACAAATAGCTGACATCCATCAAATAAAAGTTTTATTCAATTACAATATAATTATACAAATAGCCCTCTTATGTCAGTAATGTTTGTATTAATAAGAACACTAACAATCCCTTTTGCTCTTGCATTTCTATAGTAAAATAATTAGTTATAGATTTACATTATACATATAATATCTCTCTTCCATAAGTAATGCTTGCATTAATTCATGATCATTCCCTTTCCAACGCACAACATTACTTGATAAAACTTGTTAAAACAAATTTTAGGTTGAAAATTATAAATCTGTATGTTTAAACAAACATTTTTCACTTTTTTTACATAAGTATTTAGTTTTTTAGAAATATGAATTATCTAAATTAAGCAATGATACAATAGAGTAATGCTAAAGTCAGTGGGCAGTGAATTATGATTACAATTTTCTTTCTCCCAACAACCAGTGGAATTTGATTGTTAACAAAAGTGTGGTGCTATCCAAAAGTTGAACAGATTGATTAATGTGTTCATCTATCAAGCTAACAGGCATTCCCACATGTTTTGTTGGATATTTCACACATTTTTCAAAACCACTCCATCAAAAAGTAAATGGGCCTTATTTTCTATCATTTTCCCCGTTTATTATAGGAAGCTCTTGAATGTTTGGCAAAGATTTCAGATCTGATCATGAAAGTAAATAAAAAGTATGATGTAATTCTGTGATATCAAGGATTTTAAAAGCAGTTCCAATTAAATAACATAGTTAATGGCATTCACAAAGGGTTGATGAAAAGTTCTCTCCTGGAACAAGAAATAAATAACCTCTAATCATGAAATGTAAATGCTATTCAATGCATCCATTTACAGTTCAGCGCACTTAGCATATCATTTCTCAAGTTTCTTAAACTTTAAAACAAATCTGTCTTGGTTAGAACTTTTCGGCCTTTTCAGCACCCCTCATTAGACATGGCAATTTTTCATAAATTTATCTACAGTAGTAAAAACTAAATACTGACTTCATTTTTATATTCTGAAGACAAATAATGAAAAATATATGGTAGTTAATCTACCAACAAGTTCAATTCATTCCAGCAACACAAGGCACAGAAACTACTATTCACAGTTGCTCATGTAACACTGGTGGTTATATACTTACAGAGCAAAGAAAAACTGCACAGCATTGAATTCATATTTGTCCTCTTTTGTAATGTGTGTGAGGAAGAGAGAGATCCCTTGACTGAGGAAAGCTGTATATTAGATAAACTGAAAACATAATAAAATTAACAACCTATTATCTGAAGAAAATTTAGAATCTTAATGACGCTTATCAGAGTTAAAGAGATAAACTCTAGATGTTCACATTGTTGATCTTCAATGTAACTAATTCATAACTTACATAAATACAAAATATCTTCAGTAATTATCTAAGGAGTTGAGAATAAAACTAAATTGGAGAAACATTATTTAAAGCAGATATTTGCTCCATATAAAAATCAATGAGTACCTTTCAAAGTAAATTCATCAATTCTGTCATAATGATCAACCTTTAACATAAAAGTAAAATTTCATTATGATGATGACAAAAATAAGGTCAGTATTTTCTATAAGAAGTTCATTAATTTATTCTCATAATAATTATATTCTAGATTATTATAGGACAAGTAGCTTGAATAATTCTTTAAAGTTTTGCATAGTTTTATCAGTTATTAAATGTCAATTACTTTGAGCATCTACTTCAAAATCACTCCTGTAACCATGATCACTTTTTTTTAGCTCTAAAATAGACATAATTAAATAAGATCATTCATTTGGATAAAGTGATAAGCTTCAGACCATTCAATATGCTCCATTAATTTGGCACTGGATTAAATTTGGGTCAGTTCAAAAGTAATCAATTATCATCTCTCTTTACTAAGTGTTTCATCAATCTTCAAAGTATAGGATATGATAAGGTTTCTTATAAACTAAATAATGAAAGAATGATCTTACTCACAAATGCTTTAAATCCATCAACCATGAAAAATGAAACAAAAAAGAAAAGTATTATGATAGCAACTGATACGAAAGAAAAATTTACTTGAAATAAAGAACTTCACAAAGATCACAGAACATTTCGAGTGAAGCCCAGTTCTAATATTCAAGGTCCATCATGTGAAAAATAATAAAATCTTTTGGAAAGAAAATACTACCTTCTGTAATTTTGAGAGGAATCATTATTCAAAGAGTTGTTCAGATTATTGAACACATTCTTTATGTTGTTCAATTGACTGAGCTAGAGAGGGCTATACTGTTTCTATTGTTGGGGAAAAAGAAACCTCCCCCACATATACACATTTTTCTCCTGAAGAACGCTGTGGAATGAATCAGTCAAAACATAGTTGAAACAATACTAAAAGCAGTATAAAGTTCAATAGTTAAGAGAACTCTTTGAAATAGACTTATCTTTGATGGCTCCACAAAGTTCAGTACCTTTATGACAAGAATAATCGAGTGAGTGCAACATCATAACTCAGCTGTGTAGTGATTTCAAAGATCAAAATCCGCTTTGTAATCTCTTGGATTCTGAAGAACATTAAACAGAAACTCCAGACACAGGAAATGTAAGAGAACAAACAGACCATTATTACTAATACTGGTCATGCATTTGCATGTTAACACCAGGTGTTATGGAATTAATAGTGGAGATCAAGTGACAGTAAATTTTCTCAAATCTTCAACATCCTCAGAATTTTTACTGTAGGCTGTTTCTTCTTTAAATTTCCTCTTTTTCCAATACCAACACTAGGGTCTTTGACATAAATCCGATAGTACCAATTATTGTAGGTTTGATCATAACCTTCATGCTGCAAGGCAAAGTTTTGTTATTTTATTTTTATCTTTCTGTGATGGTGATGATCATGATAATATTTAATAGAAAGTTAAGCATAGAAAGTTGAAAATTGAATATGATCAATCAGATAATGAAAATGATAACAAACATAAACTTGAATGATTAGGAAAGGTGATCAATGGAGTATTGCACTAACAATCAACATTTGATTTTGCACACAAATAAGATAACCATAAATCAGAATAGGGAGTAAAATTAATTAGGATGTTGAAATTCAAACAGATATCTAAAAGATATCCAGGCGAAAAAAAAACAAATACCAACTTCATAAAGAGGAGTAATAAAATGGAGGATATCCAGCAGACCACAGGATGAAATTGAAAGAAAAGGAAAAGCTGAATGAATCTTGGAACTTGACAGAACGGGGTGGGGGGGATTGGGATCTGAATTGAACAATTGTACCCATCATAATCAAAGCACTTGGAAAAATACTAAAGAACCTGGCAAAATAAGAGAAATAACTTAAAATCCAAGAAAGAATTGAAACTATTTAGACAACTGTATTATTTAAGACTAAAAATACTGAAAAAACATGCTGTCACTTCATCAACAGCAAAGGTATTAATAACTAGTGGTATGAAAATTCAGTAATAAGCCAAAAAATATATCTAATCTAGTCATTAAGAACAAGAAATTTTATCTAAACTTTACTAGCAAACTAAAATAATATAAATACAAAAATTATTTAATTGTCAATTTTTTTTAAAGTTTAGATCTATCTACTGCACTGATCTTTTTCACATAATTGTTAAAAGTAACTTGTATTATGAAATAGTCTTAAATACATCAAAAACAGAAGATGAATATTTTGAGTGATAGTTAGAATTTAGTTACTACATAGAATGACATTACTCAAGTTGTCTCAAATTCTGTGTAAGTGTAAGAAAAAGAACTCTTTCCCCTTCTTTTTCAATACTAAATGAATCCTGCAAATATTCCTTTCACAAACACTCTTGTAATTTATTAGGGTTTTATAACCAATGAATTTGAATAAAACAGTTTTCTGTTCTGAGTATATACATTATACAATTAATAAGGCAATTCTGACTTTGATGTTTACATTAATTCTTGACAAGTGACAATCCCTTTCTTTCAAATTTTCAATGCACAATATACAGATTGAATGCCCAAACTTTCTCAATCAAGTTTTAGAATATAGTAACTATTATTACCATGGTAATTTTTATTCAATCAGAGCTATGTGAACAACTATTGCTTTCTTGGAACAAGACTAACACTATGAAAATTTTTCATCTTCACATTGTAACATTCTTATGCATTGGGTACATACATTTGATGTCAATATTTACATAATTTTTCTTGAAGATCATAGGAAAATATCAACTTTTTAAATCAATATTATATCAACTATATCTGTTCACACATTAACTGTAATATAGAAATATTCACATCTTACAGCCTACTTATGCTTTTAGTATTTGCTGAGTTACTATATATGTAATTATAAAAATGGATTATGTTTTGGTCTATTTGTTGCATAAATCCTATCCGATGCATAACCAATATATCATTCTCCCTTTTTTCATATGGCTTTATTTTCTTTAAGAGTATTGGATTCATAGAAATAATATCAGAATAGTTTTTCAATAGTACCATCAATTTTCACAACCTTTTTACTAGAGTTAGCTCCATATGAAAGAAGGTTGTAACCAAATGTTTGTATCAATAACTGTATACAATTCTAAAAAGACCATAAGGGAGGACAAATTGTTCCTTTTTTTTAAGCCAAGTTCTAAGGACACCAGGAAGGAGAAAAATCTGGTGAGATAGAACATATCTGCAGAGGGAAGATCTCTCTCTCTCTCTCTCTCTCTCTCTCTCTCTCTCTCTCTCTCTCTCTCTCTCTCAATAATAAATTGTAAACATAGCAGGAAAAGTGAAAAAGAAAAATTAAGGAAGCAGTATTTATATTAACTTGACAGTGTGAATTTCTATGTGATGTATAATCATCTGTGTTGCACAGCTTACTGAGAACAGAATTGTCTTCATAACTCACACATTGCTGGAAATGAACATATCAGCTACCATTTCTTTTGTTTGCCACCATTTTCAGAAGAAGAAAAGACCTGTCTATTTCTTTATGAAATATATGTGCAAAGAAACCTGAAGAATAGATTGGTCAAAACTCTGAAATGATTCTCGTCAAAATTATATAAGGTATTCTTACAGAACATTTTTACATAATGTCCTAGCTACTGAAGAAAAAAAAAACTTCAATAACCTGAGGCCTGTATTTAGCAGAGAAAACTCATTTAAGATTACCAGCCAGCATTAACACAGTTAAAATGTCACCAAAGATGTTAAACTTGCAGTTAAACTTTTTATTTTTATTTCTAGATTTACATTTACAATAGCAGTTAATCAAACATGAGGAAAAGATATAAAATTTTCATACTATTATAAAACCTGCTCATTTATGACCTTTTACCCAGGAGTGCCTAAATTCAAAGTATCATCTTTTTCTCCATTCTTAATAAAGTTAAAGACACTGCTACCAAATTCATCAATAAAACTTCTTCAAGATGATAAACCAAGAATACAAGAAAAGACATAATTGCACAATGAAAGCATTACTTTGGGATATTTTACATGATTATGAGTTCAAATCTGTAAATGGTATTAACACCAAGCACAAAATGTTACAAAAAATAATCAGTTTCAGATCTTTTGGAATTTAACCATATATGTATTTACCAACTCATTCACACAAGCAGGATGCGACACAAGATCAATTTTTGAAATAGAGTTCAACAGGTTTGAATTCAAAGTTTTCCTTCTCCTA
The DNA here is from genome assembly GCA_963585895.1 of Sepioteuthis lessoniana. NCBI lineage: Eukaryota > Metazoa > Mollusca > Cephalopoda > Myopsida > Loliginidae > Sepioteuthis > Sepioteuthis lessoniana. The sequence continues at coordinate 34,525,917 of OY757925.1, forward strand.
GACTGATTGCCATACCATGGTTAAAGAACCCAGTCTGCCCTATTATTTACCCACAGCTGGAGGGAGAATAGTTGGATGCATACTTTTCCCAATCTATAAAAACTTATGAGAACTAAACAAGACATCCAGATATTGTAATCTTGGACAAGACCTTCAAAGCAAACATCATTATAGATATAGCCATAACTACTGATTTGAGTGTAACACATAAGAAGAAAAGGATATTTAAATATCAAGAGAGATAAGGATAATACGTCTCTATAAAAGTTATACCAGAAGATACTGGAACATTAGATACTATCAGAAATAAATCAGAAAAGTTCCTGAGAGATATTGGTATAATGATGCAAGTTGCATTAATACAAAAATCAGTACAACAAAAATCATCAGAAAGTGCTTTATATTTAAAGACTAAACAGAAAGTTAGTGCTAAGAGTTGAGATGGAGTGTTTCTCAATGACTAATTCATTCCTAACTCCTAGAGCCATTTTGCTTACCTGATTAAAACAATCCAATGGAAGATCTCAGGTTCAAGAGCTCTCAATCATACTGCTGTGTTTTTTATGCATTTAAAGGCTTAGAACTTAATTTGAATGTTACACTACATGTCAATAATATATCTACCCAATCTATCATGAAACAAAAAGGCTCTATGATTGGCATCACTGTCAACTTCATATTCCATAGATTTTTTAGCATCCTGGTAATGTCATAGCATTTATACTTTTTTTTGGTACTGTAACTAGTTGTTACTACTATTACCTATATGCTAATAATAATAATAATAATAACCATCAGCTAAAACTATCGTAAAAAACTCAAAGAGTAAACAATAATAATAATAATAATAACAACAACAAATGGTATATGCACAACCCAGCACCTGTCCTAGAAAATGCCACGCAGAAACTCCTATGGAACTTTAACATACAAACAGATCACCTAATCCTGGCCAGAAGACCAGACTTAATAATAATCAACAAAAAAAAAAAGAGAACTTGCAAAATAGTTGACTTTGCTGTCCCGGCTGACCACAGAATAAAACTGAAAGAATGTGAAAAGAAGGATAAGTAACTCGACCTTGCTAGGGAATTGTAAAAACTGTGGAACATGCAGGTGACAATTATACCAATTGTAATTGGTGCATTTGGAACGGTAACTGAAGGATTACTAAAGGGACTGGAAGACTTGGAAGTTGGCGGACGGGTGGAGACCATCCAAACGATAGCATTATTGAGAATGGCCAGAATACTGAGAAGAGTCCTGGAGACTTGCTGTCACTCAGACTTCAGTGAAAAACCATCGGCTAACGCTGATGTGAAAAGCTTTCTTTTTTTTATTATTATGATGATAATAATAATAATAATAATAATAATAATAATAATGATGAAGAAGAGAGATGAGTACCTAGACCTTGCTAGAAAACTGAAAAACTATGGAACATGGAATTGACAATGATACCAATTGTAGTTGGCGTGCTCGGTACAGGGACTGGAGGACTTGAAAATAAAGGGAAGAGTGGATACCATTTAAACTACAGTATTGCTGAAGTCGGTCAGAATACTGAGAAGAGTCCTGGAGACCCGAGAAGACTTGCTGTCACTCAGACTCCAGTGAAAGACCATCAGCAAACACTGGTGTGAAAAACTTGCAAGGAGTAATATGATAATCCCATATTGAGTAATATCAGATAATTTCAATGAAAAATACCAGGTTATTGTCAAGCTTTTATTACTTAAAACAAGGCATATTCAAATACTTAAAGCATTTGCCATTGAGAAATAGCTAACAAACTAAGTCTGCATATTATTATTACTGAAATTCATTCAATTCTTATTTGGTAACCATTCATATGAAGTTCTCTATTAGACAAAAAATAACATAGTAAATATCAGTTTCCTAGCAACAGAATTGAGTTCCCATGAGCTCTAAATTAGTATAAGGTTATAATACAAAACACAAACAAATGTACTAATTAAAAGATTCATTAAAATGCAAATATAAATTCTCATGTGGATTCACAAGATTACAAAATCAAACCTTTTTTTCTCAGTTAAAAAGAAAATAATGGTATTTAGATTAAAAAAACAAAAATCTCATTAGTTTTAAGGTGGTGCTGCAGAGGGCAGAAACAAAACTGATAAAAAGGTAGAAAAACAATAAAAGAATTATTAGAAATTAATTTCAACATTCATAGCCAGATTGTAATCAACATGACATTTAGAAAAGTGAATTCACTTTTAATATCTCTATGATTAGCATTTCATGACAAAGTTCACTTTCTTAATGTTTTAAAAATCTTAAGATTTCCAAAAATTGTTTTAAGATGATCACTTGGAAATTGAAAGATGTTTGAAAGATTGATCAACTTTCTATGTTTTCTAGTTGAGTATTTATGAATTGAAATATCAGTGACATTAATTAAGGAATTTGAACTGATTTTTCATACTTTTTTTTTTTTTAATATAAGACTTTTTAACTTCTTGAGCATTACTGGAAAAGCAAAGATGAATTCATGTTCTCCCATGGACGCATGGAGACACCAATGTGGGTTGACTAGCATAAACTTACATTTATTAGGTTTGTATGAAGAGTGGTTGCTTCAAGTGGACTTACTAAGTAGAATAGCTGATAGGGATAGCAAGAGAGAGAGAGTCATAGGAATCTGTTATCTGCAGATGATGATTATAAAAAGAGTAAGTCAAAATTTTTGTATATAAAAGCAAAATTGCTTAACATTAAATCACTTGGTTGTCCATCAGTTTAGTAAATAATAAAAAAAAAAAACTAATACAGTTTATAATTACATGGTTATAAAACTAACCTAGTTTATCAGAAATAATCTATACAAAATGAATCATCATAAATTAATTCCTCATATTTTTTTTCTAATCAAAACTTAAAAATGGTTAATCCTGATATTTACATTGATCAACTATATCCCTAATATGAGGCTTGGTAAAATAATCAATATAAAACAATTGGACAAATGTCATGAGTGAATCTAAGAAATAAGTTTTTTTACACATTATCTGACATTGGCAATATATCAGAATTTTCTTTCTTTGTAAATAGTTATTTACAACAAATCTACAAGGAGAAATAAAATACAGAGGACATTACAGAAGAGTCACAGAAGTCACAGATAATAAGAGGCATTTGGGCAAGACCCCAATCTTAGTACTGTTCTAGTAGAAGTGACAAGTAAAAAGTTGTAATAGTCCATATGAAGTAAAACTATATTGTAAATTGCATGTTCAACAGATAAAACCAATTTACACTAAGAATTGTCCATACCATGATACTAACTCCGAATGGAGATTTTGGGAAATAATGTTTCAGTGTTTGAGGTTATATTTCTCATTAAATCATACACTGAAGGAATCAGGTAAAATGATCCCAGTTAAATTTTAGCTGAAATACAAAAAACACATTCTAATAATTGATAAAGCACTTAGTATGTTTCACTCTAGCCTCTTCAACTCAAATCAATCTCAACTTATGACCTTGGTATAATATACATGAGCAGAAGAATAATATTACGAGCAGAAAACATGTACTTTATATCACAAAAATGTAGTAAATAGCAATATGAACTTTAACTATTTAAAACCTTTACACTTAAAAGATCTTTTTAATTATTTCTAACAAATGTATACTGACTTACTTTCTGCCTTTGTATTTAAGATTCATATTAAAACTACCATCTAGATTTTTAGAAATGCTAGTTTTGATAATCATTGGCACATGATCCAGCAGGTGCACTGGCAACACTTATTCTAATTGTGCTCCCTATATGATAATTATTAAGAACAAAAGTTTTCTTAACTACAGCCCACAAAATAACCAGTGCTTACCTGGAGTATATCATTAATAATAAAATATAGACTAAATTAACTGTTTCGTTTGTCAACTCTGACATCTTAATTTCAGTTCATAGTAGTAATCATTACTTGTTTGGTTCAATTAGATATTCATACCAGAGTTAATCCAACTAAGAGGATCCACTACCACCACCTGTCGAAATATAAGGGCATAAATTTTTTAGTTGTCTAAATTTTTAAATCAAAAAATTCACTCTGAACTGTCCAGCAGAACACATAGCATAATGGTTATAGGCATTGGTTCCCTAAGCTTCTAAAGAGACAATTATTTGGAGGTTGCAGGTTCAATCCTGACAGCAGGCAAGTAACAATACAGGAATATTTAATACTTATACCTGGTCATGATTAACAGAATCAGAACAAGTGACCCCCATGGATAAAATAAAGGATGTGGTTTGAAGTTCTGTGTAGGCTCCTGAGTTCGACAAACACCTGAAGAAGGTTGGAGGATATATCAACTGAAACATTGTGAATACAACAATAAAGACGAAAACCCTGAACGATAAAAATGAATCTTTTATCTACAATAAAATGATTTATTTTATGTTAATAATTCACCAAATGCCCATCAATCTATATTATTAAGTATCCAATATTTTGGTTCCACTTTCAACCAAACTTTCAGGACATGTTAGAGTCATACCGAGAAAGATTTGAAACAATATTAAAAGTTTCAGCACATAGTGGATTTTAAATGGGATTTGACTCTCTCCCGCCATCTTTTACAGTCCTTTCACTGTAAAATTGTATCTATCTTTCAGCACTTATCGACTCTCTTGGTAATTGAGGCAGATGGTTCTCTCCCTCCTAATATATCTTTTAGCCTCCCTGTCCTAACTAAATGTTGTGCTAAGAGAGATTCCACTTCATCTTAAGGATTCACAAAAAAAAAAGAAAAAAAAAAAAAAAAAAGCTTTAGAGGCCCTATTCAAGAATTTAGTTCAGTCTAGAAAATAAAAAAATTAAATATTTATTTGAAATATTTTAGGGTATCTGAGATCTTTGAATTAACCCAAAACCAATTTTCGCAAGTCATGGTTGATACAAACAAAGCAGTAAACCAAAGTAAATTAACAGCAAAAACATATAAAACATCCTTTACATAAGAATAATAAACTGAAACTTTAATAAAATTGATTATGTCTTTGTTTTGTTCTTTAACAATAACCATCTGACAACCCATATGTAATATGATTAAGTACCAAGAGTTGTGTTTAATTCATTAACATAATTATTATGCATGTATTTGATTAAGATCAGAAATTCTTTATAAACAAAAAGACTCCAAAAGATGCTAATTAAATTTATTTCACAGAATCCTTCACAATCTTTTGAGATTTAAATTTTGTTTAAAATCTATATACATTAAAAAAAAAAAAAAAATAAGGTGGGGGGTATCAATATTTGATCAGGTTAAAAAGTGACAACACAGATTGAATCTTCCTCAGGAATAGATAGAAATAAATATTACATTACAATAAATTATATAATAATACATTACATTTTAAGAATTGTTCACAGAAGTACCATTGTACTTGGTCAACACAACGCTCAAGTAGAAGATTTTCAAAATAGTATAATATTCTTTCAATTATATACGCCACTTCAATAACCACAATATATTTCGAATCTCAAGGTATTTCAACTCAATGCTGCATCATGTTCTCTTGTAATGAAGACATCTATGCTACTTAGATATAAAATTTGGTATCTTAATGAAGTTTTCTCCCACTTCTCAAGACAGGTGAACTTATGAGTTTCTGGTACTTGCAATAGAATATTGAATTCCTTAATCAGTTGTTCCAATAATATCAATAATAAGCTTCGTTTCTAGTCTGATAAAGTAAAAACACACAGGTAGTTGATGTTCAAAACTACATTATAATAGTTTAGTGGAGATAGGAATACAATATGTTAGGGCAAATTGTCCAACAAGAAGAAAAAAGTTATTTTGACATTTTTGAAATAGAGAGAAATGAAAAGGGTTTTACTATATCATCATCATGACATGCTGCTAGCAAGGATTTCCCTGACTCTCTCTCTCACCATTCATCTCTATTGTCCATAGCTTCTGGCAGATCTTCTAAACTATATCCAGTGTTTGTACAGAGCAGTTGTAGATAAGTTCTAGCCAGTCGTTCAACACTTGCATGTCCATGTGAAGGAGTCCAAGAACATCGCTTATGAGTTTGTCCTTACTTCTCCAGCAGAGTCTCACATGTCTTGTTCATTTAATTTGGATGGTTTAAGAGGTGGGAGGTAGGTGGCTGTACATGCTGTTTTGTGGGATGTTGCTTCTAGGATTTGTTCAATATAGCTAGTAGAATTCTTGTGCAATTCCCATCTAGCTTTTTCTCTCTACGCTTAGTTAGCATCCTTGTGATGTATCCACATAGTAGTATTGATACAACCTCTACTCGGAAAAAATTGAGTTTTATTTTATCGGATAGGTCTGACTTCCACAAGACTGATAATCTATCAATAGCTGTCCATGCCTTTGCTAGTCATATATTGATGTTATTTTCTGTAGATGAGATGATGCTTCCAAGAACCACCATTTAGACCGGAGATGTCTCCTCTTTGATTAAAACACATGTACTCCATTTTGTCTGCATTCACATGGAGGCCAATGTCACCTGCTGCCTGCTCTAGACTATGCAGCAGGGATTCAACCTGAGTAGGTGCATTTGGTAGAAGTGTTCTATCATCAGTGTAGTCTACATCTGTAATAGTTTGTGTGGGGTATCATCTGCTTTTTACCTTTTCCCATGTAAAGCCATTTTCTTTCATTAGATCTAGTGACGTTCGAAGTACATAGTCTAGGCAAATTATGAACAGGTATAGGGCTAATGTATCCCCTTGCAAAATACCAGCGACAATGTCAAGGAAGTCTGTGTCTCCACCGGGTGAACAAACTTTTACTTTCATGTATTTATAGAGCATCATTATGGCTGTGATGTTTTCTTTTTGGAGACCAGGCTAGAAGTATTTGCTCCATCTTCCCTCTGAGTATAGTGTCAAATACCTTTGAGAAATCTACGAATAAAAGTGTCACCTCAAGGTTTTTTACACAAACTCCTAAAATTCAATGGGTTGTTAGACTTTGGGATGTTATGGATCGGTTTCTCCGAAAACCATTTTGATTCTTCCTGAGAATTTTCTTAATTTCTGGTTTGATGTGGTTGACTAACAGAGCATTACACATGATCTATTTCCACAAATTATTAATTCATGGAATTATTGAAACCAAGAATTCATCCAAACTCTATTCATTATGTTGAACTTTCAACATTAAAAAATTATTACTAATGTATAAACTGATGCTAATTTTCTACCTAAAATTAGGTTTTCAAATGTTGACCAATGCATAATTATATATGATAACTTATAACAAGATTTATTTTAAGTAAAAACCCTTTGCTAATATTATTAACAAAAACCAGTATATATTTATGCCAAACTCAAGTCATCAAAAACTGGCTCTCTTGGTTAAAGCCAACAGATATTTGACCAAAGGAAATGCCACTGACATTTAACCAAATAGACCTTTAGCATAGATTTTGGTTGGTTCCTTTGTTTAATGTGGGTCACTTAATGCCAAAGCCATCTTTGTAGAACATTAGTGGTACTATTTAAACCATAGCTGGGATTGGGATAAGAGACTTTAAACTTTTCCCAAGGATACTAGTCCAAAAGTGAACTCCTTACAGTCACAATCTAGTATGTTGGCAACTATACCACAGGGATTCCCATCTTTTTAGTAGGGAGGACAAATGTTTAAATGAATAAATGACCAAATATGATTAACATGTTCTAATACATATAGAAAATCATTAGCAGGAAACATTATGACACAAAAGATAGAGTCAAGAAAGGGTATGACCCACCATACTTTTATACAGGTAGGAAACTTGATTAAAATCAATTTTGATTTTAAAATACACTCCCTGACTTACCATAAGAAACACTATACTATATTTTTTAAAATCAATCACATTACAATTAATTTAGTCTTTTATCACAATATAGAATTTTCTATCAAATTATAATACTATCTTTCTTATAGGTTTTATTCTTTTATAAAGCACTTATATTACAAAGATGAAATTTAAAAAACATCAAAAATACTACATATTTCTTTGAAGTAATGTCTATCAATGAAATAGATTGTGTGCAGCAAATTTTTTTCTTAAAATGCACTTTTTAGTTCTTTCTACCAACCTTAAAAGTAGTTCTGAAAATATAAAAAGTACCAGTTTAACCTGACAATAATCATGCAACATATTTTAACTAGAATAACATCATGTAAAGTTCAAAATAAAACAAAGATTATGATAACAGTGTAAATGAAACACTGAAATTATTTGCTATTCACACACACACACACACACACACACACACACACACACACACACACACACAAATAAAATTATGGTCAGTTATTATTCATTCCATTACTTTTAGTTTCATGTGTCCTCCACAATCATTAAATGAAAAATTTATTTACATCAGATGAATTTGGTTATATGAAACTCAGAGTAATGGAATGTGTAACACAGGAGCATGATTCAATGTTTTCGGTTTTAAATCTACTCTGCTGTAATAGCTAAGAGAACGTAAATCTTTTCTTAGAAAATTTGTTGTTTCATTATTAATCGTGTGTGTGTGTGTGTGTGTGTGTGTGTGTGTGTGTGTGTGTGTGTGTGTGTGTGTGTGTGTGTGTGTGTGTGTGTGTGTGTGTGTGTGCCAATGGTCCAGGAGATTAGGATTCCATCCTAGGTCAAGTCATACCAAAGACTCAAAAAAAAAAAATTGCACTTGGTGTCTCCTTGTTTAACACTCAACATTATAAGGTATGGATCAAGAATAAGTGGACCAATCCAGGGAAAAGAATAGCCCCCTACCCTACACCTCAGTGTAGTAGCTATTGAAAAGGGAGCATTTGGATCATCCTCAAGTATCATTAGCCAACAGTGTGTGTGTGTGTGTGTGTGTGTGTGTGTGTGTGTGCACGCACGCACACATGAAACCTTTCCAATCAGCAAATCTTTTCTTAATTCCAATATCACTTGTCATGATTATAAAAATGAGCAACCTTTTGATGACCTCCCAAACAAATAAAGCATAAAAATATAACTTCAAGCAATTAACAGAAAAGGGAGAAAAGTTCAGAAAGTCAAAGAATCAGTGCAAGGCTATTTATGGCAACAACGATAAATTGGGTAGAGTCTCAATGATTCCACTTTGCTGTAACCTTAGAGACTGATGAGAATAATGTGAAGAACATATTTACAGGCAGTTTTGAACAATTTTAATTTCTTCTTCCTCATAGAAATATTACCTTCAGAGAATATTGGAGTATAATCATATATCCAAATCAAAAGGTTTCATAAATCTAAGCAGTTCAAATATGAAATTTATAATCCAGATGAGAATGTTACAAGTAGACTTACAATTGGTCTCTCAAATATTAATCATGCTCATATATTGCCCTTCACATATGCAGACACACCTACAGATCATAGCTTAGTGTATAAAAATGTAAGGTTTATCTGGTTTAATGGAAAGTTTATCTTTTCTATTTGACAACGATATCTCTAGTAACATCATATAAAGTTCAAAATAAAGCTTGCCCAGTCGGCTGGGGCTGTAGAATATACCAACTGCACCTCTGCAGAGGGGTAAGATCCCCTCAACGAATGCCCTGGATATGACACTAAACAATCTGATTGTGAGGTTCCAGTCATACAGGAGCTTTGGAGAATGTGGAGTACCCCTTCATTGCCATCATTCCTAGGTCCACTTTGCCCCAGAGTGGTAGCACCTGATAGGGCCCTATCTATGGGTCAAATAGAACTAAACTGTGTAATCATGCTAAACTGAATTGTTTGAATTAGAACTGTTTGACGAAACTGAATACCTTGAAATAGAAATGTTTTTAACAAATATACTGAATTGTTTGAAATAGAACTGATTATTTGTATAAAATGGATTTGCATTAAATAACCTAGAAAGATTAATAGGCCATGAAAAACCAACCAATCAACCAAAATAAAGCAATGATGAAAACAGTGTTAATGAAACACTGAAATTATTTGCTATTTTTACAGACACATACAAATAAAATTATGGTCCTCTATTACTCATTCCATTACCCCTAGTTTTATGTGTCTTCACGATCAGATGTAAATAAAAAGATTTATTTACATCTGATTGTGGTGAGACATGAAATTTAGTAATGAAATGAGTAACATAGGAGCATGATTTAATGTTTTAAGTTTTAAACTTACTCTGCTACAATATCTTTAAACTTGTTTCCTTGTCTTTATTGCATGAGCAATGCATACATTCATTTTTTGTAAGCATCTTAGACTTTGAACAGCATGCATTAATGTACAGTAGTTTATTATTCTCATTCTTTTAAACATGTTCGCTATTTTTCCTTGAGTATTCCAGTACTTGTAATCATCAATTCTCCCTTTATGATAATATTCTCCAGTTCTCAGGTGTATATTTTTGGTATTACTTAACCTTAGGATTGCACATGCAATATAGGATAAAAACTAAAACTATTTTCATAAGAACATGTAGTACATGCACTAATATAAGGTTGTATATAATCAAGTCTTTCATCATGACATTTTTACCCACTGTCAGTAAGGAGAATAAATTTCAGTCTTCTTTAAGAACAGGGATCACTAATTAAAATACCATATTTTTAGGCATATAAGGTATGGTTTACAAAAAGTATTTAGGGGACTACCCCTCACTGCAACCCTTCCACTAAGCTCAATAGCTGTCGATTTCAAACCTCAGTAAATAAACCTCATAATGTTAGGGAATGTGATGCTGTGTGATATTGACATAGAACTATTTTAATGCTAAATGTGTGTCTTATATGCCAAGAAATATGGTATTATAAATTACGATTTTGAGAATGAAAGTAGTCTGAAAATTCCACATAGAAATCCAACTGATCCACCTATCATAATGAGTAGTTATGACCTCTCTCTCTCTCTCTCTCTCTCTCTCTCTCTCTCTCTCTCTCAAATTTTCAATAGACAAATATTCAACTAAGGGATTCGGCTTTATTAAATGCCTGAGTACACTTTGTTCTACCTGAAAGAATGAGGATGATAGACTGCTTAAAAAAGAAGGGATTCTAAAAATAGTTGATAAATATAAAGTGGAAGAGATTTAAAAATTATGAGAAAAAAAATTAAATGTTTAATCAGCAAAAAAAAAAAGAAAAAATTCTTGAATTCTAAATCATTACAACTCTTCAAACAAGAAAGATTTAAAACCCATCATATCTAAGTTATCAATGAAGTGCTTTTGAATATCTGATATTGATATCTGATAACATTACTGTATATTGTTGGTCAAGCAGAAGATAAAGAGTACAATAAACTTTCTTTTTACTAGAGAGAAAATAAAAAGTAATAGTTGCTAGAAGTTAGTTTTAATTAAATAAAAACTACATTACTCAAATAGGGGTGAAAAAAAAAATTTTTTTTTTTTAAAACCGCCTCCTGAATTGGCAAAACTATAACTTAGTCAGTCACCAGTCAAAGAAAAATTTAAATAATCAACCATTTAATGTTAATTCAATAAATCATCTACATAAAGGCTGCACATAATCCAAGCAATTTTCTGAATGATGATAATGCCTCATCTAATCAACATCCAACTTTGACCTCTTAACAATTCAGACTGGACTAGAGATCTTGACTTTTCTAAAGACTTTGGAGATCAACAGTTCATTACAGAATAAATAGCAGACCTTGATCAATAACTAGTTAACTCTTATCATAAACTTCTATTAAAAAAACTCAGCTTTTGATTTTACATTGCACATTACAGGATAGATGCTTGAATGATTCCTCATAATCCCTCCTGATTATTCAAAGTAATCTCAGAGATTATTGACAATATAAAACAATTATGAGAAGTTATTCCATCACAAAAGTGTTAATCCTCCATCAAGTGATATGAACATCAATGTTTGAGAAACTGAGGGAGGATAAGCCAATTAATGCCTTAACAGATTATCCTTTCAAATTTGTTGCAATCCATCAATCTTTCTTTTATTTGGTTTACTTTTTTAATGACATATCAACTCTTTATGGGCTATTTAGTGCCAAAAGCTAATTCATTTCAAAATGTTTGATTGCAATTATTACTATATTTTCAATGTTCCATTGCATTTTAATGTCTATAATGACTTGTTTGCACACAGAAATATGATATCAAAAAATAATGTCTTGATGACTCCTTCCCTCAAAAAAAATTATCTACATGCACTTTGTGATAAGTACTTCCATTCAATCAGGCATGAATTTATGGTCTTGTCATATACAGAAGAGCTGTTTTTGAAATAAGAGAAAATTATTATATGAAGGTTAGGGTATTACTGCCTACTATCACTTTTTTAAAAACACAATTAACTCAATAATCTTTTATAATGTGCAAAAAAATTATTTAAAACAAAATTTGTCTTAATAAATTTTGATAAAATTAATCTATTAAAACTGTACATTTCATAGGTTGAAAAAAAGATTTGAGTAGGAATGATATTTAGAAAGAAAGCTGTAATAAATCAGTCTAAAAGGAGAATCTTAACATTCAAAGATTATCGAAACAAATCAACCACAAATTGCAGAGACAAATCTTTGCAGAAAAATAGTGAACATCTCAAAGAAAAAAATTTTTTTTTTTTTCTTATTGTAACTTGCTTTTAGTTATTAAAATGTGTTCATTCTGAAAATATTTATCGAAATTGAATAATATAAAATAAGTACAATTCAAATGCAATTATGTTGACAAGTAAAGATATATAATTAATGTTTTCTATATTCACAAATGGGATGATGATACTTCTTTTTTCATAGAATGATTTCAATGTAAAACTTAAAAAAAAAAAAAAAATTCAGTTGATGATTTACTTTCAGAATATTTTTCTTCTTGTTATCTATACATTTTAACAAATTGAATATATTAGGTTACACAACAACAAAAATACAAGAACATTCCACAGAAAATAAAAATAAGGAATCATTTACATACAGAGTGATATTTCTAATATGGACCAGAGTTTAGTAATTGTATACAATGAAAAGCGTTATACATTACACTATATATATGCAAAATCATTAAGAGCATGGTGATGCAGGCAAAGTCTATAAACCTCTTGCTCTCAGAAAAAAACATTTGAGCTTTTTCAGTTGGGCTATCAAAACTTTCAGAAATTCTTGCAAATGAATAAATCAAAACAACATTTTATGAATATCTAATAATTTGATTTCTTCCTCTCACCATCAATTTTGGAATCTTACATTGAAGTTTAAATTCACTTTAACATTTACAAAGTGGTTATACACATTTATATATATTGACAAATGGAACAATGTTTCTCTTAAGAAATATTGGTACATAAGTTTTTTTGGATTTTTTTAAAAAGAAAATAGAGAAAAATACAAAGAATAAAAAATTCTTTTTAGTCTTAAAGTGCTGTCTTCTTTATAAATCATAAAACTATGTAAAGATTCTAAGAAATCAAATAGAAATACAAGACTTAAATTTGTTGATGTGGAAAGTCACCAGAAAGTAACAGTTAAGATCAGGAATGCATTCAAGCTTTTAAACTTGTATACACTATAGTAAATAAAAATGGCTGGCATAGTATGCTTGTGATATCGCCAAGAATGATATTGATTTGCAAGAGAAAAATGCAAAAGTAACAAATGATATATTACCCTAGATATACTTCATGATGAACAGCAAACAATTGACAAGTCATAAGAATTGATATCAGCAGCAGCTTAGAGTTACCTACAATTACTTGTTCTATATTATTCTAATGATTCAACATGAAAGAAGTTAATCTCTATTAAAAAGTAATTGAATCAATCTCATGTATATCTCTATGAAACCAACATTCCACAAGTAGTAAACTTCAGTCTGACTGGGAACAATAGATCAGTAGCAACAATGACAAAAACTAACACAAAATTGATTTTATTTCTTACCCTCTTTAATAAGAAATCAGGAAAAAATGCCACAAATAAATAATGTCCAAAATAAGTGAAATTTTTTTTTGTCCCCACAAGATTTAAATGACTACTTGATATAATTAATGGTTATTGTCATAGAAAATGGGTTCAGTAACCAGAGTTCAAATTCTAAATAAGGCTGTTTGCATTTCATTTCATCTGATGCTCTTGGTAAAGGAAGGAATATACCTGTTTCACCTCAGATATGGGTAAATAGAAGGGCAGACAGAGATTTTTATTCTTGGTTTGGCAACCAGTCAAATAGAAAGAAGACTCTGAATTCAAACCAGCTTTACTCTGCTTTAAAATAAATACTTGACATAATTAAAATTCAAAATTACTAATATGCTCCAAAAATCCATAGGTTTATTTCTCAAACCTCATGTTGAATAAATAATCCTGTTAATACGCTGTGCAGGTTCTTGATAAAAAAAAATTCCAAAAGTCAAGAACATGTTCAGCAAGTTAATATCAAACGATTCATGATGAACAATCAATGAAGTTTATTCATTCTAAATGTACAAAATAAAACATAAAATTAATGGCAAAAAAAAATTAAAAACAAAACAACGAGAATTATCTATTTTTTATGTTGTAAGGCCGAATTATCTATCTTAAATAAATCCCTAAATCTTTACTTGGTCTTCACCATCAAACAAACTTTGATACACTTGGAAATGTTCTGCTCAATTTAACTTTAAATAGAGAGTTAAGAAACAAAGAAAGATTTAAACCAGTCATGAGCAAACTGAAACCCATGGCGTTTTCTAAATGGCCCACCTAAGACTTCAACTTTTTAATAGAAAATTAACTTTTCCCCTTTTCTAAGACAGATGCATATATATATATATGGTCTTCTATAGTAAAATTGGTTGTGGTACCTAAAACGTAAAATTTCTTTGCATTTTTTAATAGTGTAGCTCACCTATGTCTCATATGGCTGCTTCTGGAAGAAAGTTACCCATGACAGATTTAAATTTACACTAACCTTGTAAAAAACAAAACAGATTGCAACATTTAAAACAAGTGTAAAGCAGACGCAAAAAAAAAACATTGTTGAAGTGAGTTCACAGGAGAGAAAAAAGATTTTTAGCAAAATTTTTATGAACAATTTTGTTTTCTGAAAAGGCTCTAAAAGGCAGCTTAGATAATTCCATGATCATATACTGGTTTGGTTGTGTTTTATAGCATATCCACTCTGGTGGTTATTTAATGCCTAATCTTGTTTATACATATGATTTGTAAGTGAATAGTTTGGAGGTAACATTTTAAACATACCAGAACTCATTTGTTTGCACACAGTTAAATGGTTTCAAGTATTGCTATTTAACACTAATTCTATTTGATATTAATATTTCCTCATAAGATTAAGCAGTTTTATATGACCCGTAGATGGGACCCTAACAAGTACAACCACTCACGGTCAAAGTGAACCTGGGAGCAATAGCAATGAAGAAGTATTCCACCTTCTTCAAAGGTCCAGAACAAATGAAAAATCATTTAAATATGGTTTAGTGTCATTTCAGGACATTCATTGGAGGGGTTTTACCCCTCTGCAGAGATGCAGCAGCATATTCCAGCCGGCTGGGCTAGATTTACTAAGGAAAATCCTTTCTAACAAGAGTAAATGGCATGACTGCTCTTTCTAGTTGGGTTTATGGTTTTCAATCTACTAAACCAACACGTTAATGCAAAATCACTGAGTATATCTTTATTTATCCAACTTCTCAGTCATAAGAAGGATGTGACACAAAATCAATTTTTAAGTGGAATACAGCTGCATTAGATTTAAAGTCTTTCCTTCTTCAAGACCAATTACTGTACAAAGGCTAAAGAGTCCAGTTTGCCCTTTTATTTACCCATAG
>OY757925.1:34546717-34559217 GCA_963585895.1 Sepioteuthis lessoniana
TAGGGGATTTTTCTTAATCACTTTTTAACATTGACAAACTTTCAGTTTTATCAGACTATCCACCATAATTTAAAACCTTCACTGTCAGGGGTTTTTTTTAATTTATTTATTTATCTTTTTTCAGTGACATTCATAGTAAAATGATAGGAAATCTCCAGAACTTAAAATCACTGGAAAGCAGATATTAATCCCAGCAATGTGCAGAAGACAAAATGGAAATAAGGTGTAAATTTCAAAATGGGAGACATTATGTAATCAACATCATTTGGCATTTAACAAATAAAATAATGAAAAAAAATTTTTGTCACTGAACATGAGAACACATACATTTATGTGTGAATGAAAAGGGTACAAGGATGTTAACATGTCTGTAGATATAACTAGATAATATTTTAAAATGATATGTTTTTCTATATATTGTGAAATGCGTTTTTTTTTTAATCTATAATCCACACAGCAAAATAAAATAATAATTAGAAAGAGAAAATCATGTAAAATAGAGTGAGGATATTTCTTACTTCAAAAGCTGAAGAATTCTAAAAGAAAAGTAATTTTTGTGAGTTGTGCAAAAAACATTAACAATAAACAAAAAATTATTTCCTTCGATAAATCTTGCTTTATGAACGTTGTCTTTTTTTGTTTTGTTTAGTTTAGTTTAGTTTAGTTTTGTATTCCTTTTTCTCTTCGATTCTTACAAATGCAAAACTTTCCTGGTTATAGAAAAGTGTATTAAAAAAAAGGTTTAAAATAATAATCCATCTCCAGATTGATTTACAGTTTTCCTGAAGGAATAAAACAAGATATGAAAATACGGAAAGAAATTTTCAAAAACTGTATGCATATATGTAAGAAATAGGAATAAATGGATAAATTGATCGAATGTACAAATTTTAACCATTACTGATATGGAGTTTCTAATCTTGTAACATGGCATCTTCAAACAAGAAGCCATAATATCACTCTTTTTCTTAAAGTATTATGTTCTACTTAAGATTTATGTATTGATATTAACTGTAAATTTATTTGGGCATCACAAATGATTACATCATTTGTGAGCAAAGCTAGCAGATCATTATTAGTGAGTTAAGTTCTCAATTAATACCCTTTACTTCTGATTGTGTCACAACTAAACTTAGTAAATAACTACAAGTTCATTTTGTAAAATTAATGCAGCCACCACCAACTGCTTTAATAAAATTCAATGTTTATACCCCCTATCTGAATGCAAAGGTGATTAAATAATTACTTTGAGTAATTAAGATTGTATATTTTTGTTCTTTTTACATTTTAAATATGAAATAATAAAATTTAGAAAATAGAATATCAAGAAATGTAGCATTAATCCTTCTGAACATACAATACATAACCTAGATTTAGCAAGACTGTCAGAAAATAAGATTCTTAAAAAAAACTAAAATGTTTGAATTGATTACAATACAGTCTATTTCAAGTGTTGAATATTCAAAATACAAACTGTATCAACATATTTACAAGAGATGAAAAATTGTAAGAAAAAATTAAAATCATAAATTTTAATGTAAAATTCAATAGACATTTAATAACAATAACTTTTTAAAATTTCATATTTCTGCAAAAGGCAGGAAACAAAAACAGAAGTAATTTTAAATCTGCAATTACGTGCCAAAATAAAGAAAAAAATTTAAAAGGAAGAGTAAATAAAATGAAATGAAAAGCCCTTGAAAATGAATCATTTTTAACAAAGAATTCTCTTCCATATTGTTATGAAGAGACAGGATAAATTATTATAAAAACTATTAAATCTAAAGATTTTTAAATATCTGTCTTATAAAAAATGAAACTTCTCCCAAAAACATAAATTAAAAAAAAGAACTTTTGTTTACTTCTTTGTTTTTATTTAAATGAGCTCATTTAAGACTGAAGAGAAGAATTAATCCATGTTTTGCAATGGGATAATATATATATATATATATATATATATATATATATATATATATATATAAGGCTAACAACATGTTTTTAATGATTTTAGAACGATTACAGATTTTCTTTGAAATGACATTTTCCCAAAACATGAGTAATTGGGATAAAACAAGATTGTTATTTCACTTTTCTACATGAGCTTCACTTTTGAAAATACATATTCATATAAACAATTATTAAATATGCACACAACTAAGTTAACACTAATAAACAAATAATTAAACTACTTCAAATTATTTATTCAAGTTTTGTAAGTTCATTGCATTTTGAGTATCTTCTCCATTCCTTTGAAAATGGAAGTTTACAAATGAACAGTTATTTATTTATATTTGGCCAATCAAACAGGAAAAAAAAAATGTTTTTATTCAAGAAAAATCATAACTTTGAAAATTTGAGAAGGAAAATATTGGTTTTGGTTTCTTTGTTTAATAGCATGTCAACCTTCATGGATTATCTAATGCCATAGCTATCCTTGTAGGAAATCAGCAATGATACTATTTAACCCATAGCTAGGGGATAAGAGGGTTCATACCTTTCCCAAAGGAAATGGATAAATTGATCGAATGTACAAATTTTAACCATTACTGATATGGAGTTTCTAATCTTGTTCAAAAGTGAGCATAATAGCACAAATGTAGTTTGAACTCACTTTGAGGCTGCAGTCAAACACTTGAGCTATTACACCCACAGAATTAACATATATCTTAGGTATCAAAGATTTAAGAGTACAAAGAAATATTAATAAATCCATAATGATGGGATGTTGGGGGGGGCGGATTTTTTACACGGCAATTGTTTTTCAATATAATCTTATTTCTCCATTAACTATATAGATAAAAAATTATACAATGAAAATATCAGATTGAAAATAACTGTGTCAAGTTACAGACTTATTAATCCAATCTTATATATAACTTCCTTTGTTTCTCCTAAACACTTAAGACTTTTTCTTAGTTAGCTCTGTCAAACCAGTAAATAAGATATTTCCTTACAGATATTAAAAACAAAGAGCTGATACTTAATAGAGATTCATATTATTTGTGTTCCACAACTCCAAACAGTTTTGATTAGTAAACTTCCTGTACTCATCTGTACATACAGGCTCCTAAATCTTATCAACGAGATATGCAAATATAATATAATAGTATCAAATTCTTTCAAATATACATCTTTGATCTTTAAGATCTTAAGGGCATTGTATTAAACTATATGTATGTATGTGAAATTCCAGCCTGCCAGGCTCAAAATAAACACAATCATGACAGTTAAATCGTAATGATATACTACAGTACCACATGTTCTTTTGCTTGTTCCCCCAGAAATATTCATCAACATTCAAAATAAACATTCAACCTCTAGAACATATGATCAAATTATTTCATTTAACTCAATTTATATGTTGCCTTAACCAATTTGGATATTTTAGGTCAATTTTACTGTAAACCTCCTTTCTTTTCCAGAACAGCTTGGTTGATTGGTGTCTCAAGCCATCTTCAAATTAACGCATTTTGAATTATTTACAGAATTACAAAAATCAGATGTGAAGCCATTAGATAAAACCTGTTTCTAAGGAGACAAAGCAGTACAACACTGAATTCTGTTTCAGACTATTTTAAAGACTAAGATTGAAGTATATTTACTTTTACCTTACCAGTATGACAGTGTTTAGAGGTTAGAACATTGTACAAGCAAATAAATTCAATAGGATAACATATTTTCTAAGGAAAGTGGATAGATGAAATTAAAGATTTTCTCAGTAATGATACAAAATCAAATTTAATGGCATATCAAGCTTTGTGGGTTATTTAATACCAAAGCCATCTTTGTAAAAAAAAAAAAGAGCTGGAGGTATAAGGGGATTCAATACTGATCCAAAGGGGATTAGTCTGAAAGTGAATGTAATCATGCAACAAGAGTTTGAACTCACTTATTCAGAACTTTAGCCATTATGCCATATGGACTCCTCAACTTATTTTGGCTTTAATAAGTAGATATATCCTAACAACAAGTACTTTTTTTTAAAAGATTATTTCAAATCTAAATATTTATTTTTGAGGCAGGTTCATACTAGATTTACCTAAGTTCTGATTATATCGGGCTCGGTTTTTTTTTTTAGATAGAAAATTTATAACAAATGCTATTTTAAATGACATTGTTTCAACAGCTAATAACCTGCGAGCAATTAATCAAACAATTTCATACCATTTTATTTTTTAGGTTTTTCAGTTATATTTATTATATGCAAACTTTTGAAGACTTAAGAAAATTATACAATAAAATGTAAAATTAAGCCCTCGGGAGATTTTTTAAAAAATTGCTAAAACTATAAAATTGGGGAGCAGTTAACCATAAAATCTAAAATATTTTCCTAGTGGCAAAATATCAACCCGTTGAACCAATTAAAAAATTAATTGGTTGGTTGGGTTTTGTGGCATATCAACCTTTGTAGGTTATTTAATACCAAATCCATTTTTATACACATAAATCAGTTCTATTTCAAAGAAATCAGTTTGGCATGACTACAGTTTAATTGTCAAAAACATTTCTATTTCAAGCTATTTAGTTTAGTCAAACAGTTCTAATTCAAACAATTCAGTTTAGTATAAGTATAGTTTTTGTCCACTCATAATTAAATGTCAAAACTGTTCTACTACAAACAATTCAGTTTAACATAAGTATGCAGCTTAAGTATCAAAACAGTTCTATTTCAAGTAATTCAGTTTAGCATAAGTACACAGTTTAGTTCTATTTGATCCATAGATAGGGCCCTATCAGGTGCTACCACTCTGGGGCAAAGTGGACCTAGGAATGATGGCAATGAAGGAGTATTCTGCATTTCCCAAAGCTCCAGTACTACTGGAGCCTCACCATCAGATTGTTTAGTGTCATGTCCAGGAGACTTGTTGAGAGGGGATGTTTTACCACTCTGCAGAGAAGTGATTGGTGTATTCTGCCACTCCAGCCAACAAAAAATTAATGTCTTGCCAAAAACCAGCCTAAAAACTACTGAATATCATCACATAAACAAAATAAATAAAACTGATATCTTTCACTCTTTCCCTTCTTTTAAACCTAACAACTGATTAGATATAAACAAAATATTTCTATTGTAACTTTCTAACACTAATTTGTTTTTCAACTAAAAAAAACTACATTTCAAATGCAATTGTTAATGCCCAGGGACTTCCCAGAATTTAATTCTTCCCCCATCTGCTCATCAAGTGTCAGCAATTTTCAAACATCAATTAAAAAATAATGCTGATTTTTCAAATGTTTTTGTTGTCTTTTGTTTGTTTATTTTTTGTAATTGCCTTCCCTTTTTTTTCCTCCTTATGAAAATGAATTGTAACTGCACTCATAATCCAAAATATGAAAACCCTTTATTATGAACCAATCACACACAAAAGTGCATCAAAACTTACAGACTGATTACACCACACCTCCACTTGGGGATAATCTGATAGGATTTAAATAACATAGCAAGGTAAATATTTGAACTATAAACAGATCTCTTCTTTCTTTTACTTTTACGCAGACATGAGATTATATATATATATATATATAAATATGAGAGAGAGAGAGAGAGAGAGAGAGAGAGAGAGAGAGAGCAAGCAATGGGGAAAAGATGTCTATCCACGTGTTCTTATACATTTCTACATAGATTAATAAAAGTACACACAGAGGTTCATATCTAAACATGCGCATACATATAGATATTGGAATATATATATACACACACATACACAAGGTAACCTTTGTCATTTTACAGGTAGTAGATAATACTTCCCCATTCCATAGTATATTTATGCCAAATGGACATTACAAATATCTGTCACTGCCAGGGAATTATCCAAAACAACTTGAACAAATCAAATCCAAATCTGACATGCCACAATGATCCAAGAAAAAATGATTAAGTTTCTTGTATCAAGGAAGCTTCATACATGCTAAATTCTACCTTTTTTTATTGACAAAAAAATTATTAAGATGATGACAGATCATTATTATTGATGAATTCCTTTATTTCTCAATTATTTACAACACTCATTTAACAACATTACATAAAGGCAAGTAAATATTAAATAATTTTGAAAAAAATTTTTTAAATTTTGAAATTATTAATAAAAAAAATATAAATCTATATACTGATAACATTGCAGGGGGGGGGCATATACACATCCTGTCTGAAGTTATTAAGCAAATTCCATAAACTTCAATAAATCAAATTTGGTTTAAAAAAAAAATTGTAAAATTTTAAACAATCAATTTATATGTCAAAAGAAAGAAAGAAAAAAAACAAGTTAAAATTGTAGGTTGGATCAGTATTTTTTATTAATTTAATCTGCATACTCAAAAAGTAACCGTCAAAAATTTAGTTAAATATTTCAGAAAGAATGGAAATAAACAAGTTTAAATTCAACAATTATTGGTTCTGAACTTTTTGACTTATTGAGGTTTATTGTATTTGCATAATAACTTTTGACAGGCTCTGCGTGTGTGCGTGTGTGTGTGTGTGTGTGTGTGTGTGTGTGTGTGTGTGTGTGTGTGTGTGTGTGTGTGTGTGTGTGTGTGTGCACATACACACACACTCTTTCTACATAATTCTCTTTATGGTTGGATTTCTAAAAAATATATTTTTGGCATTACAGAAAAATCTTTAGTATGACTTGACCTCCTACAAAGGTTTCTGTGTTTTAGAAGAAAAAAAATTTTTTATAAAAGAAAAAAAAACATACTGCAAATATTCTGAATACATGGCTGAATGTCATTCTGTTCACTTCATAACGGTTTTCTATTAAAAAAATAAAATATTTGCATTTTAATCAATTGGTTAAAATGCAAATATTTTGATCTTAACAACATCAAGTGAAAATAGTCAAGTACTCCTTGATTATATTTGATACAACACTAATTTCTCAGTAATTTAGCAGTTAATTATGATTTCTACATAATTTTAGAACTTTCTTCGTCCTCATCAAATTAAATTATCACAAAGATACACAATCCAACATCATTGGGACCAGACAAATAATTGAATTTTCCATATTTTGCAATGTTAGTCAGTATATAGATTTATATTTTTATTAAATTCAAGTTAATATTTGATAAGTCAACCCAAAGCAAACACACACACACACACACACACACACACACACACACACACACACACACACACACACACGATGGATCCAACATGGATTGTGAAAAGTTGCGTTTACTGTCACTTAAGTTTTGACCAAATTTGAGTTTTTGTGTGAAACAAGAATTTGAATGATAAGGGATTGTGTCCTAGCACCATAAGGTATTAATAAAGAACAAATTGAATTAAGACAGAAAGTATCATATGTTACTGAGTAATGATGAAGATGACCACCACCGTTGTGGTCGTTATTGTTATTTTTATTACTGATGAGGCTGATTCCAAAAGCTCTTTTCACCTGGATAATACTGGTTAACCTTTTTTTCTTTCATTTACTTCATTTCTTCATGAAAAATACTTTTATCCAAATAAAATTAACAAGACAAAATATATTACTTCCTTATTAATTAATTATTTAGTATGTTATTTCTAAGCTTTTGATTTTCATTTTAGAGTTTCCTAATATACCATAAAATTTCTCCAAGTTGTCAATGGTCTTATTTATTGGCATAATACTTATCTTAAATGACAGTTATTTGCATATAGATAGGCACTTCTGTCAGAGACGGTACTTCCAATCCATATTCAAATAATTCCAAGGTGGTGCTAAAAAGTTCTGAAGCTGACTAAGAAGGGAAACATGAAACATATATTTTATCTCAAATTTTCGTTTCACACTTCACAAACCAGACATCATTTCTTATGGGTTTTTTTTTTTTTTAACTCTTTTATAAAAATTGAAAAGAAAAAAGGCATTTCTTTCCTGGTTCGCCCAAGAACTTCTCAGCAACCACTCATAAATAGGTACATATTTTTTTCACTTCGATAAACTAACATTGTAAGAAAACAAATTATACGTATTTGTATTTTTCAGGTGTGATTAAATAATCATAAAATAAAATCCGACAATCCTTTTGTTGTTTATTCACACGAAGTCAAATGACAAATGTTTACCTTTTAAAATAAAATTAGTCAGTTGTTCCAGGAAACTGATTTATTATCATAATTGATAAAAGAGCCGTATGAATAGAGTTTATTTTGTTGTTTTTGTTTTAAAAAAAAAAAAACAACAGCAAAATGTATTTATTTAGAAAAGAGTCATGTCCAAAAATCTAATATCAAACCATGGTAACATACATTTGGTTTTCTTGTATGCAGACTATGTTTTCTTTTAATGAAGGATTGCAAATCCTTTCAAACAAAAAATCTTTCTTTCCCTCAAGCTCAAAGACAAAAATGGAAAAAGAAAAAACATTTTTCTCCAAGTATTTCATTTTTCAATTTGATTAAAAACACGATTCTTATTGAAGGTGGCATGATTTTATCTCATGAAAACATTGATACTATTTTACTAAATATTTCAAACATAAAATATATGTTGAACAAAGGCACACTGTATTCAGTAGTACTATTAACCTGTGTGTACATATTTTTTTCTTTTTTCTACATGCAGTGGTTGAGGACATCTGTCCTTTACTAATCTGTCTACATTTACCTAAGTTAATAAATCCATTCCATAGTTATCTAGGATTACAAGTGTCCATGTGTGTATATTAGTAATCCTTAAATGTATACAATGGATTTAGTAATCCATCAATGCAAAAGGATCAGTACGAAAGTATCATTACTGAATTGTATAAATGAAAGTTAGCATTCATCATTGAGCTAACAAGTAGCTAACAACTAAGTGATTGAATTTTAAAATTTAAGCAAGTCTTATTAATTACAAATAAAAAATGGTTGAAAAAAAAATTAAAAAAGAGTCATTGGAACCCTTCTCTTCAGGTTTCTTTTTTTTTTTAAACCATTGTGATATTGAATATTAATCCTTAAAAAGAGTTTTAGGACGAGATCTACTAGTTTAGCCTAGAGGTAGAACAAATAACTTCTTGGTTAAGAGAATTAATCTGATTATGGATGTGTTCTCCCACACACACAAATAGAAAAGAAAGAATATAATCAATTATGTATTTACCATGTTTTTTTGCCACAAGCAGTGTATGACACAAGGTCAATTTTTAAGTAGAAGTCAATGTGTTTGAATTCAGAGTTTTCTTTTTCCAAGACCAGTTGCTATACCAAAGTTACAGAGCTCAGTCTGCTTAACTATTTATGCATTACTAGAAGGAGAATAGTAAGATGCATACCTTTCCTGAGGATATCAGTGCTATGTGAAATGCAAACAACCTAGTCCAGGATTTGAACCATGTCCATCTTCTACAATGATAACTGTTATACTATGAGCGCCTCCAATAATAAGAACATAATAATGTAGGTTAGATAGATAAGTAGTTAAATTCTTAAGCAAGCTACTCAATCCAATATATAAAAGGAATAATTTTTTTTTACAGTCTAAAACAAACCCTCTACTGAGAACCTGATTTAAAAGGCTTATAATAATGATGTAATAAATTTCGAAGCATTCATTCCTCATTTGTAATATAACACCATAACAGTCAAATTGATATATGATGCTATTGACAGTAAAATTTCAATGTGAAAATGGAATTAAAGTCACCAAAATTTATTTCCTTTCCCAAAACTTTAAGTTGTTAAAATGTCATGGTCACTTAAATCCATTAACTACAATTCATTCAGATTTGTGTACATTTGTATTTTTTCCTGTTAATGATTTGAGATAAAAAAAATTTTATATCAAATTTAGAGTTTCAAATTGAGCAAATCTCACTTCTTCAAGGGTGATTAAAATTCAAGAAAAACTAATTGAATATATATATATATATATATATATATATATATATATATATATATGAGATTTTTAATATAGAAGAAAAAAGCTAAACAGAAATTATTCTATTGCACTTTTATTTTTATGTGAAAGAAATCATGAACTTTTACACTCTTGTTCAACGATGGTGATTCCTATCAAAGATCTTTATTGATATGCTCCTACTTGCTATATCAGAATCTAGGTAATATCAGATAACCCAAGTATCCTCATCTCAAATATAAGAAGCAAAAACCTTCAGTTAAGATGCTGTGCAGCTTCTATTCCCCTATTGGACTTAACTTATTCTAGATGTGAATAAAAATAAAAGAGCTGTTGAGTACCAAAAAAGAATTTCATAGCAGAAAAATTCACAATTCTCAGAGTTGTTTGGACTAAAATCCCCATATTTATACATTTTTTAAAATTATATTGACAGAAAATAATAGATAAAAAACATCTGGATGAGAATGCTAATCTGAATGACATGAAAATAAAAACTCATTTAAAAATTCTAAGCAGTAATTTTTTAACAAAAGGTAAACTAATTTATAGACAGAATAGCTATCATTCTTTATTGGTTAAAAATACTGTTTCACACTAGAAAACAAGAACTTAAACCCTTTCCTATTTGCATCAATCAATCAATTTTTTCTGTGATAGTATTCTCAAATTGGTAATGGTATAGATATACAAATCAAGATATCTGGTAGGTATATAAATAGTACTTGCTGAATATAGAAATAATATCAAGATGATTGATTCAGATTTGGGCATTTTTTTCTTCTTTTTTAAAAGTATATATAAATTAATCTATAGTAATACCAAAGGCTTCCTGCAGTTTTATCTAATGTGTAAAAATTCATCATAGAAAAGAGAATAAGAACAAACAAACATAACGAGCAAACAGTAGCTGAAGGTTTTTATAAAAAGCCACAAAGAATTTCTAAACACAGATACTACACATTGATCTTAAAGTTAAAAGCTTAAGAAACACTAATCATACACTGAAAAGATATTCTACTATGGCTAGGTCATTACATTAACCAAGAAATTAACTAGCAGTAATCTTGAAAATTAACATGGATAAATTTGGACCAGACACTTTAGAATCATAAATAAATAAAAAAAATAATAAAAGATCTGATATTTTGTTAATGTTAAGAACAAAAGGAATATGATACAATAGACAATTTTTAACCTTCATAGTTGCTACCAAAGAATTAAAGTCAAATTTACAAAACATTGTAACAGCATTTAAAATAGATATATATAATATATGCATAAACAATATTAAAAAATTTTCAATAAACATTCCTTTTTTTTCCCCCTTTTATGTTAGTTAAATCTCACCCTCTTTTTCTGTACATTAGGAAGAGAAAAAAAAATGGAAAAAATACACACCATTGAAAGAGAAGTAGTAATTCTGCCATAAAGAATGTTGAAAACTATCCACCTCTTTGGAGAGATTATAGAAATGTTTCCACTGGATCCGATGTCACTCATGAAGAATGGTTGAGAAGGACAAGGCCAGATGTGATAATGACAATGAGGTAGAAAGAAAGAGAGAGTAGAGGTTCAGAGAACCCCTCCTTACCAAGGGATATTGTAGACAAACACCAAAGATAGAAAGGCAGTACAAGAAAACAAAAAAAGTTTAAAAATAATAAAATAAAAAAGTGTAAGAGATTGTCATCTCACTAAGTCTGTGAGAGAAAGGCAAATAGATGAAAAAGGTAAAAATGAATGGACATTGAATTAGAGAATGTGACGATAGACACAATTTCCCCATGCAGTATGTCAAGCAGAGACCATAAGTAGCCATGGAAGAGACTGCTGTTATATGATAAGTGTTTGACTGAGGAACAATAACAGCAACAACCAAAAGAAATAGAAAAAGACAAAATATATGCAAATGAAAGAAGAAAAAAAGATCAAGTTGCAAATGGATTACTTTTTCACCTTTCTGTCCAGTGAGATTTTGAATTTCAAATAAAAGAAAACAGTAACTTTTACATCAAGTAATTTGTAATATTTCAAGAAGAAAAGGTGGATAAAAACTGAAAAGAAATGTTATGAACAATAAAAGAAAGAAAGAAAAAGAAAAAAAGAATTCTTAGTTCCTAAAGTATTATGCAAAATCTTCTTTATAATTTCTATTTGACCACGGAAGTATCGAGTGGTTTTCACTCGTCTGAGTGACAGCAAGTCTCCTTGGCTCTCAAGGACACTTCTTAGGATTCTAACTGATCTCAGCACGCTCATTATTTTCCTCTTGTGAGTTTTTCATACCTGTAGTAAGTGGAAATTTTTGCTAAAGTTCAAGTGACAGGACACTTCTCAGTATTCAAAGTGAACTCAGCAATTCTGAGATCAGTAAAGTGATACATAGCAATATTTAGAAAATTTAACAGTGTAACTAATGAGTAATGTTGAATAGAATTATTACTGTTGATTACCAATAATTAAAAGTTTTTAACTGTGTGCCAAAATTGAATTGTTAGGATTACATAGCAATGCATAAAACCATTTTTTAACTATGTGCAAATAAAACTATTTATGTTAGATAGCAATATCTGAAACCATTCGAATGATTACATACAAATGATTAATACTAAATAGAACAATTCATGTTAGAATAGTTGGAACCATTTAACAATGTGCAAACAA
>OY757925.1:34564147-34781647 GCA_963585895.1 Sepioteuthis lessoniana
ATAAATAAGGAGAACAAAGAAGAATGAAATACTTAACTAATTTGACCTTCTGACTAATCTAAGTTAAGTGAAAATAGATCTTTGCAGAGAGCCCTCCTAAAGAGTAAAAAAAAAAAAAAAAAAAAAAGGAACACTTTCTTGCATATGATCCAAGAGTCATTCAAATAATTCTAAGTCTCACACCACTCACATTTGTATGGGCATCACCAGCACATAGATTAAGACAGAAATCTGAATAAGTTTTTCTATTTTTATAAGAAGTAGTAGTGTGTTGCTGCAGCAAAAACTTTCAGATATGGCTCTTCTTTTTGACAAAGCTTAGAACTGTTTGGGCGACCCTCATTAAAAGTATAATTCTCAAATTATACTCTTACAATATAAATAAATTCATGGAACCAATTTTTCCAAATTCATTTTGGAATATTGAGCAATGTATTAATCACACATAACCTTTGACAAAGTTTGATAAAAGTAGTTTACAAAAATAAAAACAAATAGATAATCTGTTTAATCTAAAATTTTATCAGTGAAATACATTTTATCTTTTTAAAATAAAATTTTTGTGAGCAACGGTAACTTCTTAGAAATCAATTCTCTTATCACATATAAGATAATTTTAGTTAAGAAATTCAAATATATTCATGAGGTTTTTCATGTTAAAGTTTATAAATGGGAAAACTAAAAGGTTTCAATTGAAATAGCTTCCGAATATATTATGAATTTCAAAATCCACTTGGACTATTTGAAAAGGGATGACTTACAGTAGCAACAAATAAGTACAACAAATTTGATTTATTCTATAGATACTGATGCAAGTTAGAAAAGCTGCACTAATTGCTAGGGTAGGTGATACTTTTCTCATCTTTGAAAGTAGACTTTGAAATAGTGGCAAACCACCCAAACTTATTTTTTGAGTCCATTGCTCTAACCAAATTTATTGTTCTTATACAAAACTTCAGAAACCTGAAAAAATTTTTAAAGAATATTTAAAGTTGTTTTTATTACAGTTTATAGGAATAACACTTCTCAAATTATTTTACTCTTGACAATTAACAAAACAATGGGTTATTGGCTATATGCAAATTTAACAGTAAAAACTTGTTGACCAAGTATAACTTTACAAAAATAACAACTGCACACAAAAGATTTATATGTTCCAATAAGTTGTAATGTAATGCGCAGTGAAATCATCTTGATATGCACATGACAAGCAAAACACTTGTAAGTTTTTATTTCCTCAGGTCTAATCTGAGCTTATAAAATGCCCATTACAACTTGCAATGAATTATTCCTTTGTTTCTGACTGTGATACAGACTGAAAAGCAATACTTAATCTCACAATACACTTTTTGCCGTAGACAAACAGAATTTCAGTAGCCATTCAGCAAACAATACAAATCAAGAAACAATATTTTCTCACTTAAAAAGCAGAAAGGAAAAAGTTACATTGCTGCTTTTTGAATAAAATTCTTCTGTAAATCTGATTTAGAAAATTATAATCATTAGCAAAATAGCACAATTGGCATTCCACTTGAGTTCAAACTATTTCCTGTGTTTTTCAGGATCTTTTCTTTTCATTCCTTGATTTGATTTGAAACCACAAGGCATATAATGATGAAAAGTTGTAAAAGACACAAAGCACCAATGTTACAGTTGGATTATAGGAAAAGTTTTGGACATTTATTATAACAAAGATTTTAAAATGAGTTATTTATTTACAACATATTTTTCCTCAATCCTTGATTTGATAAAACTAGAGTCTAAACTCATCACTTCAGACAATTCATTATCTTTACTAGTTTATGATAAATATACATTAGATTTATATGCTTTAGAATTTTTGCTATCAAACAGACTTTTTACTTGTGTGAGAGAGCAAATCTCACAAGTGTCACCCTATTGTGGCCCTGTAATAGACTAAGCATAGAATATACGTGGTGAGTTTCCAGACTTTTTTTACAGGCATTTAAAATTGTTGTAGACTCTTGAAAATTCAGTATGTTATTGCTATACATCTTATGAGATGACTGACTAATTTTTATGATTTCAGGTTCAAATCAACAGCTACAGCACAAATTGGAATACATCCTACTAAAGCCTGATTGTCACAGCTGGTGAATTTCAACAATGCAATCTGGACATGAGGACACTTTACAAGAACGATATGCAATAAAATTCTGTTTTAAACTTGGATAAAATGCCACAGAAACGTATGGAATGCTTCAGACTGCTTTTCGACCATCTTGCATGAATTGAGCATCAGTTTTTGAGTGGCATAAGAGATTCAAGGGAGGCTGGGAGTCTGTGAGGGATGATGAGAGGTGTGGGACGAGTAAGGAAGTCAATAGACCAGAGTTGATTGGCCAAATGGTTAGGGTTAGGGTTACTATGTTGAGGTTTTAAGTGAGTTCAAGAAGAGATTCCATCGGAAGAGGCCAACACTCTTCAAATCAGGCCAGTGGCATTTCCACCAGGACAACGAACCAGTCCACATCTCCATCCTTGTCACAGACTATTTGACCAAGATGGGCATTAAGACAGTTCCTCAGCCTCCCTATAGTCTAGACCTTGCTCCCTGTGACTTTTGGTTATTCCCTAAGCTCAGAGGCTGTCATTATGAGACAATTGAGGAGATGAAAGAGGCTCTGATGAAGGTCATTGATACACTCACACAAGAGGTCTTCCATGGGGCCTTCCAGAAGTTGTTAGAACGGTACTTCGAAGGGGACTAGAGTTGTTGGAACGGTACTTTGAAGGGGACTAGAGTTGTTGGAGTGGTACTTCGAAAGGGACTAGAGTTTCATGTATGTACTATCAATAAAAGTACCCATACGAAAAAAGTCTGGAACCTTATTTAATGATACTCGTATCAACACTGATAAAGATATCCACAAATCTATAAAGGACACACATCCAGAGAGAAAGGCGAATAGATATTTTTTTTAATTGAAAATTTAAATGCATTCTCAGAATGATGGGTGTGTGTGTGTGTTTTAATTAGTGTATTTGTAATTTTGTAAAATATTTTTTCAGATACTTTTTCAAAAATTCAATATTCGCTTGTTTTCAAAAAAGATTCTGGTATATTTGCTGATTTATATATTAAAAAAAATTTTTTTTTTTTTTTCAAATTTTGATTAAACATATTTCCATCTCATTATGCCAAAACTTTACTCATAAAAAAAAAAAGAAAGAAAAAAAGAGGTAAGATCATTATTCCCAATTCAAAATCAAAGCAATAAAGTATCTACTAATGTAGCACACTCAACAGAACAGCCACCATCTTTTTATAATTGTTTAATAATATGTGGCATGATATTTCAGAGATTTTATCTTGCTGGCTATTGCCAATGAGTTTCATCTTCATTAAGTGTTTCACTATAGTAAACTTATACGAAATAAATTGAGTTGAGTAAATAATATTTATATTTCTTAAGTATCACAGATTTTACAAGTAATTTCTTAGGAAAAGAAAAAATATGTAGAGTGGCTGGAAGTGTTATAAGAGGGGACAATTTGGTGAGGTGACACCACTGGCTGGTATAATAGATATCACTTTCAAAGGAACATTGATTACAAACCTCAACAAAAGTTTCTTTCAAACCCATGACATTATTTAATAATATCATTCATCTTATCACTCAATGAATATACAGGGTGAACAATGCAAAAACTTAATTTTGTTTGTGAATACAAAAGCAAAAATTAGGTTAGAGTATTTTTTAAATCAGATTTCACTTCAATGTAAACAAATGATAAAATCTCAATCATTAAGAAATAAAGAAAAAGACAAAAATTGGAAAGCAAATAAAGTTTATTAACATCAAGTCAGCAATAAAGATCAATAATAAAAATCAGGAAAGAAAGGTAAAAAGAGGGTAAGTTAACTGAACTTAATGTTATCTCTTTTAAATCATTTATTAGTAATTGCAATTCATTGCTAACAATTAATGCCGTGAATTCACTATTTCTGTACATTCCCTGTTCCAAACAGAATAACTTACTTCTATATTGCTTTACTAAAAATTTAAAATTATCTCTGTCTGTTCAGCTGAATAAAATTTCCATCCAGGTGAATAATCAACCAACATTAACTAAAGCTCATCTATTTGAGGATTCAATTATCTTTATTTTCAGAAAGTAAAGCTTAAATTAGACACTTATTTTAAGAATACAAATAGGTAAAGATTAATGATTCAAGATCAAGAGAAAATTGAAGTAAAAAGATTATCTTGAACTGATCTTACAAATGTAGAAGAAAAAAAGGCATTTCAAATCCTCAATTTTTATCTGGATAAGGATCTTGGGCTATTAGGAAATATACAGCAGCTTCAGCCACAAGGCAAGCCACAAATTGTCACATGACTGTAAGCACAAAATGTTATAATTCATTTGCAACTGCTTCAAAATCAAACAAATAATCAAACCAAGTAAATAATTCATAATCCATTTTTTTGTTGTCATTGGAAAAAAATATACAGTGACTTTATACATAAAAGATAATCTGATTCTATTACCTGATCTTGTAAGAGTAAGATTAGAATAGATTATTCTAAAAATACAATCATAAATAATAAACATCAAAACAGCAAAGCTTAGAAATTAACAACTATATTAGGATCTTCAATCAAATAAGATTTAGTAACTATAAACAATATCCTCAGCACAGATCAACATCAAAGGTTAATAGATTAGTTTAAAATCACAGTAACTGGTATTCATACATATCTACCAATTTAGATAAAGTTGTTTAATAATTATCCAGTGATGTACTCAGATTAATAGCTATTATATGAGTCACATGGCTCATTAGCCCCGTGGGTAGAGTGTTCAAAGGGAAAGGTATCTTGCTCATCCTGTTGACAACTAACACAAACTCAAGAGGATTTTAGTTCACTGCTACCTTTATTGCTTGTCCATGGAGAGACAGTCAAATACAATTGATTATAGGGCAAGAGAGAGAAAGAAAAAGTGTCTAACAGATTTTTCTGCAAGTTCATTCCAGGAACAAATCTTTTTGGCTTAGAGATCAAACACTGTCTGAATACAGTGATATGTCCTATATATCTGGCCAAAATTTAAAAGTAATTAACCCAAGATTCGTTTTTGCTTGATGATCTTTTTTTTTTTTTTAAATCCTCTGCCTTTTAATCCCATTTTTAACTACCCTATTCTAATTGATACCAACCAATTTTTCTTCAAATCCTGAATATATTATTTTTTTAAAGCTTTGGTCTAGGATATCATTTTATTCTGACCAGCACTTTGACCTAATTTAATCAAACCATCCATGTAAATCTCTAAAGGCCCTCTGAGGGAAGGTTGCTGATGTGTCTATAAATTCTGATTTGTCTATAAATTCTTATCTGTGTGCTGGCTGGCTGGCTGGCTGGCTACAGGGTTATTCATTGAACTGCACTTAAGATACCTTATCTGTGTGTCAGTTGACTGGGTCAATCATTTATTTAATTTCCTCCAAGTGGACTGATTTTTAGACCTATTTTGCCAAAGATGAATTTTCTCTTATTTTCTCATTTCTAATTCAAATAATAGATACCTTTAAACAAAAGGTCTAAAAAAACAAAAAAACTGATTTTAAGCAAACTTAAACCAGGTGATTAATCATTACCCCATGATATAATATAACACAACATAGAATTATAACAAAAGTCATAAATTCCTTCTTGACACAAACTTTTCAAAAAAATTAATTAAAATACTGTTTTATCACTACTAAAATAAAACTATATGGAGTTACTTGTGTTGTAACAGTTATCATTATAAGAAATAGGTTCAAAGAGCCAAATTCAAATCCTGGAGAAGGCTGTGTGTGCTTCATTTAGTGCTAATACTCTTGATTATCATCATCATTCTCTAAGCCACTCAAAATCAAAAACTACTAACAATATCCTACAAGGTATATATTTTAAGGAACAGGGTTGATCCAAAGTGATCTTTCTGTATATATCCTGAGGAAACTATTGACCATCTAATATCCATTTTAAAATAGGCATGAAAGGGCAAGATAATATTTGCAATAGAATACATGAAAACATCATAAACCTACAACCATATAGAAAATTTTTTAACCAAAACCATTGTCAGTTCTAGAACAGGAAGTATTTACTTTGCTCTGGGACTTCACCATACATACCAACTTCACTATTCAAATCAACTCACTAGGTATAATAATGATAACAACAATAATAATAATGTCAAAAACATAAATGTTACCTTATAGACAATGACTATTATGTCTGATGAAAATAGAAACTTTCAAAATAGAAATAGAAAATGTAAGAATGAGATATTTAAAAACAACCACTATTCCAGTTGAAGTAGGAACTCTAGGAAGGATTATGAAAAATGTACATTACAAAAATCTCAGGAAATTCTTTTTTATTGGAAATACAAAAGAACTTGCAAATGAGCATTGATCACGTATTTAGAAACCCTTCATTTGTCTCAGGTAAAAGATTATACTAAACAGTAAATGAGGGAAATAAATAAACTGTAGTAGTAGTAGTAGTAGTAGTAGTAGTAGTAGTAGTAGTAGTAGTAGTAGTAGTAGGAGGTTTATTCATCTATTGTTGACAAATGTTGAAAGAGTTCAGCCAACTGGATTGATTCAGTCATCAGAACCAAATGATGAGTAAAAATAATTGAATACCAGTATAAAGATATGGTAAGAATGAGTTCCATATTCAAACAACAAACCCTTTTATACAAGTTAGATTCTAAATATATCCAGTCTAAAAACTTCATTACAGCAGTTGGAAGCATATAACACAATGAATAAATGATTCTATTCTTAATTTCAGGGATGCAGCTAAAGGTTTTAACTTTTTAAGTAGAATTTTTAAATATCAAGTCTTCATTCACTGAATAAGAATAATATTTCAAAATTTTAGAGTACAAGCCTAAATTATTATTATCAATGCGTTATATGAATAAGATTACTTCAGATTAGAGTTACTATTTGTACAAAGTTTGATATTGCAATAGCACCATAATTTTCTTTTTTTTAATTATTTGTAACTTTTTTTTTTTAAATTGATACAAATCATTCGCATCTATTTAACACATAGAAAAGTCCTCAACTCTCTTTTTGAAAACTAAAGACAGTTGAAAACATGTTTTTCACAAAAAGCTTTAGATAAAATGAATGTACCGCGTGCAAAGAGTGTGATCAGTCATAAATTAACTATCTAGCCAAATTTCATTGATTTAGTAGAATATAAGAAAAATATGACAATACAATATGAAGTTCACAAGTAACCAATGGTAATTGAAGAGATGAATTATGAGTAATAAAAATCAAAAGACTAACACAATATATACTGTACAAGACAGGTTTTCCTTTCAGGTTTAATGCTAATTAAAGTTAGAAAACTAATGAATTGCAAATAATGCTTTCTAGCCACAAACAAAGTTGTGCTCAAAACAACTAGATTTAAACTTACTAATATCTTTCTTCTTGAAGCAACTTTCAGCAGTAAAAATAAAAATTAAAAAAAAAGAAATTTCAATCAGATAATCTAACTTTTCAGAGAATTCTTTATTAAAAACATTTTTGTCAGATGTTATAATGACAAACACTTTGTAATTTCTTTCTATTGATAATATCCTGTGGCAAGCCAAGAGTAGATATTTGTTGAACTATTTCTATCTTAGTGATCACCTCACCAACAATTTTGCTGTCTTTGTAAGATGAGGATTGTCTCAGCAATTCTGCTAGTCAGCAGCATCACTTTTTACAAGTAACCATATGATTTTAATTAATTATCACTCATGACTTAAGACAAAGAACAAAAGCAACAAAATTCAACCCAATAGATTATCACAAAAGATTAAATCTCCTGGTACCATACTTAGCCAACAAAGAAGCGGTGAACTTATTAAAGAAGAAAAAGAAGAGAGAGAGAAAGAGACCAGTTTACTGATAGAAGCTCGGCATCCTTTTTAAATTATTAATCTTTATTTACACAAAGGGCACCACTGGTAGCCATCAAGCTCAATGTTGAGTCACATCCTCTTTAAAGAATTTATAATTAATTGCAAATAAATAAGTGGAAGTACTTTATAATTAGTATTTAAAATTCATCTCTCTTAAAAAATTATAATGATTGTAGACACAAAAACTATACTACTATAAGGTTGCAAATTGCTTCATTCAAGTGTGAGAATTTTAATGATAATAAAGAACTTACAGCAATTCCACCACAATGTGCTATTCTTATTATGTTAAGTAGCATACACAGAAAAACAAACCAGATCATTATAAAATGAATGGATAAAAAGCAATGCATATCTTTTTGGCAAGTCTACAATTAGATAAAATAAATTCGAGGTGATGTTTTCTATTCTGTATATGAGTTTGTATATTCACATTTTTATATGTTTGTTTTCTAATTTACAAGTATCAAAGCTGATTGATATTAATGGCACAAAAGATTAAAAACTTATTCAAACTAGATTCTTCTTAGAATCAACTATATCCACAACATGATTTAGAAAAAAAAAAAAGACAAAAAACTTCCACTTAGCAAGAAAACTAATAACAATTAAAAGGCAACAAACATAGTACCAATATTATTGATAATTTGTATGCAGAC
This sequence comes from Sepioteuthis lessoniana, assembly GCA_963585895.1. Classification (NCBI taxonomy): domain Eukaryota; kingdom Metazoa; phylum Mollusca; class Cephalopoda; order Myopsida; family Loliginidae; genus Sepioteuthis; species Sepioteuthis lessoniana. The sequence continues at coordinate 34,572,763 of OY757925.1, forward strand.
ATTATATAAATCTAATTATGCTTAAAGCTAAACCTAGAATAACAGATACAATTAATGTTATCTTACTGCAATTTTTTCCATTTTCGTATTTTACTTTTTGAATAAAAATTTGAACCTGCTTCCTTATGCATTGACCTGAAAGAAGCAAAATATTATAGACCATTGCATAAAAACATTTTCCTGGCTCATGACTAATTAAGTGTTTGCCATAAAGAGCAAATGTTAACTACTTTTGCCCATATAGAATATTTCATCTCAACTAGGTGCACTATTAGAATGATTATATTAGATGAACTTAAACTTAGTAAATATCTAGTCTAACTGCATAATGATTTATCAATTAATATCAATAGTAATACAAATATTGTTAATTTATTGATACTGACAGGGCCTACTTGGCTCACCCTCAAACATACACTGAGTGTATGAGGATTTCTGCTTAAAACTTGACCTTGTGTTGTACCCTGTCTTTAGTGTCAGTGTGAGGTAAATCAAATACTTAAACAGATGTCTTCTGATGTTCAGTTATGATACAAGAATGTTTGGCTTTAAATGTGTAAGTGCCTGCTCCAGTAAAATTGCCAAGACCAAAATATGCTACATCGGATTATATGATGACTATTAAGATAAACAGTTAATATTCTTATTAAAATAACAACAAATGAAAATCTTTTTCAAAATAGTAGGAAATGTCTGCTCATTTGACACTGGACTTGAATACCCTCTTTGGTACAAAATAAATACAGAATAAAATAATTTCAAAGCAGCATTTGAAAAGAAAGTTTAGTTTAATTATCCTATGTCTTTTCAGGATAATCTTTTGTGTAAGGTTCATGAAAATTTAAGTAAAAATATTGTGTGAACAATCAGAATGGAACAAAATTCAAAAGTCACTAATCATACACTGATTTATTCAAACTGTTAGTCACATTTCAACCAATGTACCCTCCTACCTTTTTCATGTGCCTGTCATATTTAATGATATTCTCAGAATTTTGAATTTCACAGAGATAAAAAATTTTAAAAGTTATCAAAATCCAGCAGGTACTTAAAAGTAGCTGTAGAATACTATGGTCAAAATGTGAATATAATATCAACTAAGAATAGGGTAACAATTTGAATAAATCAATGTATACTAATTCCTCATCTCAGAAATTCAGACATTTTTCAATAACATAGAATATATAATTAATTTAATTATCAATTACAATTGTCCTTGATGTTTTTGTTTTACTTTTTGCTACTAAATTCAAATTGTACCAATGACTCAATTTTTAAGAAGATTCCAAAGCCGTCAGTATCATTCACCTCAACAAAATTACATCACCAGGTTCATTTAATCATATGTGACAATCTACAGTAAGAAATGCCTCAAGGGTTGAAAAAAATAAATGAATAAAATAAAAACAATAGCAGAAAAGTAATTGGTAGTAAATAATTATTGTTCTTGGTGGGCAAACAAAAGTTAGACAACTAAATTAATGAATTTAATTTATAAACACTTTTATAATGGTAGAAAGACAATACTCACTTTGTTCTTTTTCACATCAAAATATGCCATAATAATTATCTCCTTGAAAAACAAATCTCAGAATAATGCCTACCTCACCATCTTTAATTGCAGTATTTTTCTTTAGTTCTAACCAAAGAACAAATAAATTGTGATTTGAGCCTGAATAAACTTTTTTTAAACCATATATGGTCACCTGAAAAAAAACTTGTCCTTAGATAGAACAACAGATGAAATTCTCTATCTTGTTTATGAAAAAGTTCTACAACAAGATAAATGACACTTTCCAAAATCTAATTCTTACATCAGAAATTAACACAGGAGCAATGAATGCAAATATCAGGTATATGCAAAAGTTCCCAGTGCCTCTATGTTTTTTTTTTTTTAAAGAATCAGATTAATTCTATCAAGATATATTTCAGATGATAGTTCAATCATTGACCAAAGGTTACAAGGCCAACAATTCAATCACCAATGCTTCCAAAATAAAAATAAAAAAAATTGTCTTCAAGTGCAAGAGAGGTAAGACCTGCTTTCTGATATGAGATTCACTAAATTCAAAATATGAATAGATAAGGCCCTTCAAGTAAAAACCCTTTCAAAGCATTTATTTATTTATTCATTCATTTATAAGCCACAATAATAATAACAACAACAACTACAGTGATTATACGCTAAAGAACACGGAGATGTGTGCAGAGAAATTGATAAACATAATATCATTATGAACTATTAACTACTTTAGACTTTCCACTAAAACTAAGTAAAGTTAGTGACCTTAGTCAAGGGTGACCCGAAGGTTCCCTTTTTAATAGCTACTACATCAAGGTATAGGGGAGGGCACTATTCCTTCCCTGGATTGTTCCACTTTACCCTTGATGCTTACCTTATAATGCTGAGTGTTAAGCAAGGTGGCATCATGTACCATTTTTTGAGTCTTTGGTAGGACTCGACCTAGGATGAACCCCGGTCTCCCAGACCATTGGCGAACACTCTACTCACTAGGCTATAAAAGATTTTTATAATATGAAAGAAAGAAAGACACTAACAAATTCTTAATAAATGCAATATTTACATGTTTAGATCTGGTTCAATAATAAAAGCAATACATTAGCAGCATAGATAGAGAAGCTAAAGGTCATAAGTTAAATCCTTCTAATTGCCAAGGCCTTAGAAGTTCATAACTGATTCATTTTAAGCTTTGAAAACTTCCTACCTATAATCAAAGCAGTACTTATAAATTCTGTAATATCTACATGATTGAGATACTAAGAAACTTCTGTGATATAACACAAACTGCATACACTAGAACCAGGTTAAAAGATAAAGATTGTAAAACCATTTCTTAAATATCCTAAAAATGTTTCATGAAGAACAGCTAGCTCATTTGATAAACCATCAATAGTGTCCAAATATTATTTACTATGATTATTAGTGCTATAATGCTGACAAAAGTAAATATAAGCATTTAAATGTAGAGATATACATGTCAGTGTGTATATATATATATATATATATATATATATATAAAATGAATAAGGTGAAAAAACTACATTTAAGGTCAGAATAATGAAGAAATTTAACTCTCCAAGATTCTTTTGTTTTTAAACATTAAATCATTTTTTATTCACTACTTGTAATGAAAAAAAAACACTGAATGAACCATTTGTCATTTACTAAGCTAAACTAAGTTTGGCAGAAGGCCAGAAGTATAGGGAACCCAGTTAAGATCAAATTCACTATCCATTCAAGGCACCCAGGCATCTAACCAATTAAGTACAATAGGCAGAGCCAAGAAAGGCAAAGAGATATTTTATATGAAACAAGATGAAAGCTAATAGATTTCCAAGTAAACACATCTTCCCACCACCACCAATCTTAGAATGCCATATCTAACATTAAAAAAATTTATTTATTTGTTTATCAAATTAGCATCTTGTTTTTACTTATGGATACTTTCTGGAGATTATATTCTCTTATCTAATAAGAAAACATGCTGGAAGGAGAAGGGTCTTTCATAGATAAGTTTCTATAATATATGAAAAGCCAGGATTTTTTTTTTTAAATTTGAATAATTATTTCATTTAAAATTAGTACACTTTAATTCCTTACATGTTCAGTTCTTGCAAAATTTAATACACTAAGACATGAAAATTAACCATGATCTAATCTGAAAATATATACAAAGGACTGTACTTTTTTTCTTCCACATTTTGTACTTCTTTCATATCTTTGAATTAAATCATTCTCACATTGTAAAATGACCTTATTTGTTAAAAAAATCTTAGAGGTAAAAAGCAGCACCCTATCCAATCTATGGAACAAAGGACAAATAATAATCACCTCACAATTTCCTTATTATTATTACCAATTTAATATACAGCACAGAAAAGCAGATAGTCTTAAAATTTTTCTTTTCTGGTTTATGCCCGCAAATATTCTTAACAAGTAAAATGTATTCATGGCTGACAGGATACATGAGTGCAGTCAGTGCACATCCTTTGAAAGAAATGGTCACAATGAGAACTCATTAAAATAGAGAAGAGCATTGTGAAGTAGGAAGAAATTATCAACAAAAATGATAATAATACAATAAATAATCAAAGAAAAAAAACTGAAATGAAAATGTATATCTTAAAGATCATTATAAAGTTTAGCAAATTTTTAAACAATGTTTACCCAATTACTTTAAATATATATGTACATTATAAATAAACTGTGAATGTGTTTGTGAGTATATGTGTGTATGTCTAGCTTGAGAAGATGCCTCATAGCAAGTTCATATGGCAGTTCAATTCAGTAGATAGAGTAAGTTAGACAATAGACTAACTAAAACAAAGAAAGCATTTGCATAGTCTTATTAGACTGTAAAAATGTGTCTGGAGCAACAACAACAACAGCAGAAAAGCAAAAATAAGTCTACAAAGCCATTGTACAGTCTATCCTTCTTTATGAAGGTGAATCTTGAGTTATATACCAGCACAGTCTTATTTTCACATCAGTCTCAATTTATAAAAACACAGGTTCTATAGACAGCGATCATTACAAGCATTCAAACTGCTGTAAAAGGCCCATCTGTATTGGGTTGGCCATGTGGCAAAGATAGAAAAATATTATCTTCCAAAGGCTGACCTTTTTCCAGAGAAGCACAACAGAAAATATAAATGACTCATCTCTAGTGACAACAAAGGCTACCAACAGGGAGACATGAAGATAAAGTCTTCCAGGCAATTTCTTTCTAAAGCAAACCACAGAATTAGAGCAGAAGAAAAAATGCAATGCTATCAAACTAGAACTTCCTCTGGTTACCAAACCTTCCCAGAAAGCCACTAAGGAAAAATTTGCCTGTTCCATGAGGGTCTTATGATTGAAGTCAAACCATGAATAATGACATTTCATTCATTTTGATTGCAAACCATTGCTACAAAGTTAGAGTCTCTATTATTAATGTTTTACTCATTTCTTTCAATTCATTTGTTAACATTTTTATCAAAACTCTAAGGTCATCATTTTACAAGTATAAAAATCAACAGAATGATGATGAAAGATACTGAACAAAAGTAACAGGAATTGGCAAAGAAAAATCAAATAATATTAGTAGATTCTCATTTTACACTTTACTAAATTAAATATATAAAAACAATACAAATGGCCAAATTTCAAACTTATACATTAGAACTGAAAAAGAATATTATTCATACACAATGTATAAATATTTAAGAGTAAATCTATTATAAAAACGCACACACACACACACATATATATATATATATATATATATATGCACTTGTGGTGGAATGCTTATCATCATAGGAAATGGATATGTATGCATCCAACTATTCTCACTCCAGCTATGGGTAAATAGTAGGGCCGTCTGGGCTCTTTAGCCTTGGTATAGCAACTAGTCTCAGAGAAAGAAAATTCTGAATTCAAACCTGTTAAACACCAATCCAAAATTGACCTTGTATTGCATCTCTCTCACATACACACACACATTGTGTGTGTGTGTGTGTGTGTGTGTGTGTGTGTGTGTGTGTGTGTGTGTGTGTGTGTGTGTGTGTGTGAAATAACACATAAGCCCAGGAGGTTAATGTTGTAATAACAGGTACTTCATGATAATATTGATGATTCTATCAAACAAATTGAGAAGGATTCTAATTAGCATTTCAGTTTTTGTTATATCAAGAATTTGAATGATTAAAAAATCATGTTCAGTCTACCCAGATTCCACAAAATTATCGTCCAGTTGCTAATTCGACTTAAAGTTGTTTCATTCTTTAAGTTAGAATATTTTGAATAATTGCTCTATCAAAAATTTCACTAACAAGTACAAATTTTGCTGGTCATGGTTAGATGCAAACATGAGAAATTTCATGATAGATTCTTCCATTCAAACAAACACTCAAACTAAGTGTAGCTATCCATTTATATGCACTAAATACTTCTTTAGAAAACAAATATAAAAACACATACATTATTAAAACGTTAGATTTAGTTAATCTTAGTGTTATTAAATTATAATGCACATAAGGAGAAGGAAGATGCCTCAAATTTAAATCAAACCTAGGATCCTTTGGTGCTTTTAAATATCAGAACTCTTTGTATTAGAATCCTCAAAGAATGCATGCAGATAACTGAATCCAGAATCCTTCAAACTGAAAAGAAATCTCACATATTTACAGTTATAATAGTTTCAATTCAATTATCACATCCTTCAATACACTTGCTATAGAGCTGCCTAAGTCACGAACTACTAACTGAAATTTTACTGTAGGTAAGGGGGAAAGCGACAAAGCTAAAATTATCTTATTTAAAGTAAAACACTTTCTTGTTTTGTTTTTTTACACACAATAAAAGAAATAAAAAAAAGAAATTATACAAGGTAAATTTCAAAGTCAAAATTTTCATGGGAAAAAAATCATTGAAAGTCAATTCATTTCTAATATATCTACTTCAGAGATCTCAAAACAATGAAGTAGTGGTCATCACAGGAAGATAAGTTAGAAAAGAAAAAAATGTTTTGGTTTCTTTATTTTAAAGGCATATCAACATTCATAGGTTATTTCATTTCAAAGCCATCCTTGTAGAAAAACAGTAGTGGAAATATTTAACTCATAACTAGAGGGGGTAAAGAGTTTCAAACCTTTCCTAAGGTATGAACTTGAAAGTGAACATAATAGCATGACTTGTGTTTGAACTTATTTACTATAATGTCACAGTCCAGCATTTTTTTATTTACAATAATGTCACAGTCCAGCATTTTTTATTTACTATGTCACAGTCCAGCATTTTTTTTATTTTCTATAATGTCACAGTCCAGCATTTTTTTATTTACTATAATACCACAGTCCAGCATTTTAGTCACAATGCCACAGAAACTCCTCTTAACATACACAAAAAATGTTTTGATGAAAGTAAAATGTTCATCTTCAGGCAACTCAAAGATGTAAGGAAAAAATATGCTTCAAACTTTTCCCTTTCTCCAAATAATTTTCATCCAGAAAAAGAGAAATAAGTGTAAAAAATAAAGTGTAACCTCTTTCCTACTGATCGTAACTATATTCACTTTTATATACTGGTGAAAAATCTGAAGCAAAGATGTCTACTGTAACTGTTTTCAGTAAAATCAACATTGTATTATAATTTGAAGTATCATGTTGTTTCTTAAGTTCTGGCATGCAATGGATGCAGACGATGGTTTTCACACTGAACACCGAGTTGTAGAGGTTTGGTTTGGTTTCTTTGTTTAATGGCATATCAACTCTTTTTAGGTTATTTAATGCCAAAGCCATTCTCCTAGAAGAACAGTACTATTTAACCCATAGCTGGGAGGATAAGGGGGTTCATACCTTTCCCAAGGGTATTTGCCCAAAAGTGAATGTAATAGCGTAACTGGAGTACGAACGCGCGTCCTACAATTCCGCAGTCCATCGCTTTAACCATTACACCACAAGGACACCCCCCTAGTTATAGAGATTCATTTGATACTTGCACATCCATTATGTAAGGGGTTAAAAAAAAGATCAATGCATCAAACATAAGAATTTTCTTAATGAATGGATACCATCAAACTTGAAGCAAAATATTCTTTTATTAAGAATCTAAGATACTTAATGGGTCACTGGAATTACAACATAAAGTTATTGAGGAACAGCAACTTTAACAAACAAAAATTCTAAAAGCTGATAAGAAGTGTGTAGTAACTATCCTTTAAATTTTACTTAGAAAAATATGAATAAAATGTCGAGCAAATTAATTTGCAGGAAAAACTATAGAACAATTTTGATTTTTACCAAATTGGTGTTTTCCTTTGTAAATGAAAATTTTTTAAAAAAACTCACACACACATTTCCAGTGGCAAATTATCTTCAAAAATTTTTCTTCTTGTCAATTCATATGCAAATATCTCAAAATAAACCTATAAAGAAGATTCTGTATATGTTTCTTTTGATATATTTGCATATGAACTGACAGCAACAAGAAAATTTTTTAAGATAATTTGCAACTGAAAATAAAGATCTAATTTTAAAGAAAAGAAACCGCAACACATGAAATGAATAAAAATATATGCTGAAATCATCTCTGAATCAAGTAAACTTTAAAAAATTTGAACAAAAATAACACTGTCTGGTTTTTAGCAAAATAAATGTATGAATATTGTCCAAATGGTACTGTATGTTAATTAAATATATAAGGCATAAAAGATTTCCTATTGAAGGAAAAGAGACACCTCAAAATCAAAATGTTAATGATAGACTTAAATAACAAGATTGGGGAAATTTTTTTGAAGTTTTGAATTGGTGAAAAAAAGATAAAAAGTCATTCTGCAAACTCTTTTAGAGAAACAAGATTACAAAGAAGTTTTTGAGTATATGAATCAATATAGATGGCTGAAAAGTTCATAGGCAGACCAAGATACTGCCATGGAATATGACCAGATGAGGTTTATTTTTCAACATCATCTCCTTTGCAGTCTACACACTTCTTCCATTGGTGTTGCAGTGCTTGGATCCAATCGGTCAAAAAAAAAAGTCATCATCAACAAATATGATCACATCATATGAATTTTTCAGCTCACTTTAATAGGTGTTTTGAAAAAGTCAAGTATTATTGGTTTGGTTTGGTTTCTTTGTTTAATGGCATGTCAGCTTTAGTGAAGTATTATTGAGATGACAAAAATAAATACACACACAAAAAATGTTTTTCTTAAAATAAAAAATAAAAAAAGAAAAAGAAAAGAAAAAATACAATTCCACAAATTGCCTACTTCTAAAACTCTTCATTTTCAGAATTATTTTTCATTTGCAATCTAAGGATTCCATTTTTCTAAAAGTATTTACATTCCTTCATTCTGCTGTCTTTAACAGTCAATACTACCTAAATCATTCAAATCTGATTTTCAGAAATATTGGCATCTATTCTCATAAATTGAAACTCAACATACTGTCCTTCAAATTGCCTGAAGATATCTTTACATATACAGGTTCTAGAAGAGGTAATTTACTCCACATAGTGTATTTTTATTAGCCTTGCAGAGAACACTGTCATTCTGCTCTGGTAAATAGTTATTGTATGGACTCAGAGACAGCAAGTAATGAATGTAAAGAGGCATGATTTTACTTAAAGGCCTTCAGGGAATACACATGCACATGACTACAATGCTTAAACAAAAGCCAAGTTAGTGGTTGGAATGAAATTTAAAGCATTAAACATGAATTTGGCAATAATAAATAAATTTTAAAAATAGAGAAGATCAACTACATTGAAGAATTAAACATGGAGTTTTTTATCACCAGTGCAAAACACAAAAAGGAAACAAATGTCTTCAACTCAAATGGTATACCTACATCTCTAATTTATTATTTTATTGTTTTTTGGTTTTTTTTAGATTTACAACTTTGTAATGTAAAGATTTGGTTTGGTTTCTTTGTTTAATGGCATATCAACCTACATAGATTATTTAATGCCAAAGCCATTCATCTAGAAGAACGGTAGTGGTGTTATTTAACCCATAGCTTGATGAACGGGGTTCATACCTTTCCCAAGGGTATTAGTCCAAAAGTGAACATAATAGCGTGACTGGAGTTCGAACTCACTTACTATGATTCTGCAATCCAGTGATTTAACCATTACACCACAAGGACACCCCCTGTGTAATGTAAAGAGTAAAGGCAAATTGTATTTATGGTTGTTGATTCTCTAAGAGAGAAAACTATGTTGATTTGTTTCTCATTTTTGAAAAAATTCGCAAACATTTTTGGCAAGAGATTTTCTTGAGTGGAAAATAATTTGCAGCATTATAAACTATTGCTCAAGAAAACCAAATAAATTGTTAATGTAAGATCTGAGCAATCATATTTGAATTAAAATTCTGGATGAATTTAACCCTCATTATCTATATAATTCTCATAAAAACACTCAGCAGAAATGGTAAGATTTTCATTAAAGTAATATGCTGTCATAAATGCTCTTAGAGAATAAAGCAACTTCTAATCCAATTTGCAATTGAATGATAGTTACTTTGTATGAATCAATGTTTATGTTGAATGTAATTTTTATCATCCAGATTCTCAACATAACAAAGATAGCTACAAAATGTAAATAAGAATCTTTCACAACTTCTTAAATATAATCATTATGGTTCACAGGTTATAAAGTTTAAAATGATAAAATTAAATAAAGTCAAGTAGAAAAAGAAATGCTGGTTTAGGGGGGGAAAAAAAAGACTTTATATGTAAAATAGTTTTTTTTATAAACTCCAGAACATTGATTAATGATTTTAAGATAAAAATATCAGTTCTTGATTCATTTTTTAAAATTGCGAATCAATTAAAAGCAATAAATGAAAAACTCTTAAAAATAAAATAATAATCAAGAGAAAAAGAATTATTTGGAAAGAGAGTAAAATTGTTCCAATTTTTTATTTTTGTATTCAATAGATTGAATTTTAAAATATTTATTTTGATCTTCCCATACATGTTGGTTTATAAGATTACAAAAAAGCTCAAATTTATGTTCATAAATGTTTCAATTTTTCCAATTAGACTTTATATATATATATATATATATATATATATATTTTTAAATTTTTTCTTTATTTAACTCATCAATAAAATCTTCTGCTGGTCAGTTAATCTGTTTATCTTTCTTAATTAAACTTCTAGCTACAAAAAAGAGAGATAAAGGTGAAATCCTGCTAAAATGCCAGCAAACAACTGTTCTTTTGGGGGGGGGGGGGCGTTTTACATGCAATAGTACATTTGCAAATATTTTTTCTTTTGAATAGATTATAATGATTAGCTTCTTGTACTTATAGCCAATATCAGTCTCATCAAAAATTACTCGTAATATGACCATACTGAATATAAAAATGTAAAGGGCCAAAAATAATAGCCCTGTCAGCATGGCTAGAATATGCCAACTGTATCCCCTGCAAAAAGATAAAACTTTACCAAAAAAGGAGATCCTACATCTGACACAAAACTGTATCTAGTGACAAAGCTCCAGTTTTAGAAGTTTGGAGAGTATGAAGAAACACTTTGCTGCCATTACTCCTAGATCTACTCAGAGCTGAGAGGTAGTACTGGTTAGGGTCCCATAAGACAAATAGATTTGTTTGAATTTATTAGTATTAAGTAGGAATACTTGAAATCATATAACAGAGTACAAAAAATATTGTTAGTAGTATTTCATTTCTTTTATAAGTTTTTCATTTCAGCATTACGTAGTGGTCTTTCATTGGAGTTTGAGTGATAGCAAGTCTCCTTAGGTCTTTAGGATTCTGAGTATTCTAGCTGATCTTAACAATCTTGTGGTCTGGATAGTCTTAATCCTTCCTCTGATTTCCAATTCTGCCAGTCTTTTTTCCAAGTCTTTATGGACCATTCCAAGCACACCAACTACAATTGGTATCACTATCATTCTCATGTTCCAGTTTGGTTTTTTTTTAGTTCTCTGGTAAGGTCCAAGTATTTGTCTATCTTTTCACTTTCTTATATTTTCACTCTGTGGTCTACCAGAATGCCAAAATCCACTAGATGGTAAGTTCTCTTTTCTCGTTAATTAACGCTAAGTTTGGTCTTCTAGTTAGGATTAGGTGATCTGTTTGAATCTTAAAATCCCAGAGAAATTTATATTTCATTCGCTAAGACAGATTCTGGTCTGTGCATATATCATTTAGTAGTATGGTTGAATTTTAATCTCTAGCACAATTCACAGTTGATTACCTTTCTCACACAGTTTTGTACTAGTTTTGCCGAGTTTTGTACTTCTTTTGTAATAGTGTGCTGCATTTGCTTATCATGTGATTAACCATTTTGTCTCTTTGGTTTGGTTTCTTTGTTTAATGGCATATCAACCTTTGTAGGTTATTTAATGCCAAATCTATTCTCCTAGAAGAATAGTAGTGATACTATTTAACCCATAGCTAGGAGGATAAGGGGGTTCATACCTTTCCCAAGGGTATTTGCCCAAAAGTGAACATAATAGCGCGACTGGAGTACATTTTGTCTCTTTCTCCACATAGCCTAAACTTGCTATTTTGTTCCATATTATCAATTTCTGCTTTAACATAACAGGATCTTATGGCATGGTTTTATGCTGCTATTAGAAAAGATTCAATTTCTCTCTTCAGGTTTCTGTTTCTTAGTCATGTCCAGGTTTTTTTTATGTGTAATCTCACCTGTTTGTTGCTTAAAGTATCCATACAGTTACTTTTCTTCCCATTTCTATTTGCTAGTTTTTGTTGTTTTTCTATTTGTCATTATGTTGCCATTGCTGTTACTGGCTGCTCTAATTAACCTTTCTTTAATCTTTTTCATGTATTCCTGATGTCCTTGAATTGATGTATCGACATGATCCTCAATGCAGTTGAGTCCTCTTTTCCCTTTTTTTCTTGACATATATAGTCTGTTTATGTCATCTCTAGGATTTAAGAACTTGTGCATAGTCATCACTTGTTCTTTGGTTCATTTGTCTTCTGAATTCCTGTTTCCTAATTTGGCAGTTCTATTCCTTCTGTTGTTTCTCTTTTCCCACTTTTCATTATCAGCATGGCACATTTTTCAATACCAAATTCTATTCCTATATCCTAGTTGTATATTCTTATTGCTTGTATCAAGACCTCCAGTTCTTTTACATTTTTGGCAAATATCTTGATATCATCCATGTACATAAGGTGGTTGATTTTTTTCCTAAGATTTTGTAAATTAGAACCCCTCTGCATTTCCTAAGAATATGACTGACTGACATCATTGCTATAACAAATAGTAATAGCAAAAATGAGTTTCCCTGAAAGATGACAAAAGATTTTCACCTCTGCTAGGGTTTGTCTTTCCGTCCATAATTCTATTTTCCAGTTTTCCATAGTTTTTGTTATAAAGCTTATGACTTTGTTGGATATTTTGTACACTTTCAGACATTCTTTTATCCAAATTTCAGGGACCATATCATAGGGCTTTTTGTAGTCATTATAAACCTTTTTATTATTAACAAATATAAAAAGTAACTTGAATCCATATAATTGTGTATAAAATGATAGTTATCATTAGTTACTTAAAACCATATAAGTGCTTTTTAAAAAAATTGAAAAATAAAAAAAAATGAGTTTAATAAGGGTTGACATAAAAGAAAACCAACCAAAAGACAAAAAAAAATTAACAGTACAATATAGAGATAAAAAAAATAAAGCATGATGAGCAGTAGTGTAAAAACAATGCCTGAATGAAATGCATTTCATAAAGGCTGTCAAATAGAGAAAGAGTACAAGACTAAAAATGAAAATAAGTAAATAGATCTCTTAATGGAGTATATCATCTTCAATACTTGTTGTAGAATTAAAAAAAGAAAGAATGGAAGTTTGCTGAAAGGTAATCTAATCTTTCACACTCATTTTATTCATGTGGAGCTTCTCAAAAAAAATCAGAATTGTTCACTCTTCATTACAATGCAATAAATTGTGAGGCAAAATAAAAGAAAATGATACTGCTACCAAGAAACCATGGGGCAAAGAGAAATAAAACATTAGATGAGAAGAAACAGTTAAACATTCAAAACTAAAGATGAGACCAATTAGAATGGTTCACTCATACCAAGAAAAAATTACTTTAAAAGGGGGGAGATCCTTTCATTCAACAACCAAGTCTTTTAGACAAAAATAAATCAGTAAAAATCAATGTTTATTAAGAAGGGTAAAATCAATCATACATATATGTCAGTAATGTTTGCATTAATTGCTGACTACTGACAATTTTTCTTCCCATTTTCTTTTACTATACACTACAAAGACTGTGTGAAAACCTTAGGAAATCTTGGCGTCAGTCTTTTTTAATCCTCTAATACCAGAAAAATTTACATTTTTTATAAGTTGAAAAAGAGAGGTGGTACTGATGAAGTCAATGGATTGGATTAACAAAAGCAACAACTTATCAAGTTTAAATACAGTCAACTCTAAAATACAATGATTGTTTCATTCTTTCTCACACAAATAGCAATTTTTTTTTGTATGACAATATGTGTATTGATTAAAGGGAGTGAAAGTTTTGATGTACTTGTTTAACCATGGTATTATCAAAATAAAGTGAATACATATTAACAAAAAGGTAATTTTAGAGGACAAAAATAAAAATACACAACTACAATTTGATCTTTTAGACAAGGGTTACTAAACTTTTTAGAACATCAATCCATTTATGGAACCCCTGATCCCTACCAATCTCCAGATTTATACGATAGATAGATAGATAGATAGATATGCAGTTTCCATATGCATTATTGAGAAAAATCATATACCAAACAATTCAAGACTGTTGTTCTGTAGCCTCACTTTTGTGAATAATACTAATGAAAATAAAGGGATAAAAAAAGGAAAAGCTATTTAGTGTTGCTGATCATGAGAAATGTATAAAATTTTGAACATAATTCTAAAATCCAGTATCAAAATATTTCATTTCATTAAAATGTGTAAATACAGCATCATTATTGAATATGTTGAATGAATTATAGGAAAATATGTAGAGTAGAGTATTTGTTTGCTGTCATTTGGTATGGGTAGAGTTACTATCAACCACTTAAGGGAGCCCTGATTCAGACAATACTTTGAAAATGATATGATAAACCAATAATTTTTCTTTAACAAAAAATCATCTATATTATAAAAATAAATGAAACTAAAGATATTAGTGCTAATGCTAATATAGAAATTCAACAATATTTTCAAGTATTACTATTACAGCCACTATTACATGTTTCCAGGAGTATCCAAATTAAATACAAACTAATTCCCAACTTTATGACATCCTGAGTAAACTGCATCCAATGGTAAGGCTCCAATTCTGGAGTCATCTCTAACTCCCAGGTCTGCTTTGACACAGAATAATAGTATCTGTTAGGATTCCATCCAGAGGTTAAAAAATCTTTTTGAGATAATGTTTAAAATGATTCTCAACTACATTTTTACACTGACTTTTAAATATTGCAACTAAGTATGAAATAATTACCTGTTTATGGTGATAGTCAATATACATTTTTATACTGAATATAATTGGAGACTATAATTATAGATAAACTGGCTCCGGCATAAAACAATTTATGGTATAAAACCAATCAACCAATAAAATAATCCATGCTGCAAAAGCAATCAACCAACCCACCAATGAAATTTATATACCAGTAACAAAATAAAAGCAAAGTGTTTGAGAGGCTAGACACATTGTGAAAACTCTTTGAAGTAAATAACACAAGTATCAAACTCTTAATGGCTTATTCGTATTTTTAATAGTACATTAAACAAATGACCAATCAAATATAAATGATGTCCACCCGCATAAAAAAGTTAAAAATTCATCTAATTTCATTTATGCACAGGGTATATAAAGCACAAAGAGAAAATTAAATTAATCTAACTTAAAGACAAATGATGTGTCAGCACACAAACATAAATCCATGGAGACCAAAGTATGATACCAGATCATTAAAGACAGATAAGAGAATATTTGAATTAGCGGTGATACTAAGGCAGGTGATTCAAACAGGGACAAGGAATCTTGAGCTATTGATTTACAAAAGGATTACTCATTGGTATCAATATGGATGGGAGTAAATGAATGATTGATATTTGAAGTAGATACTTTGTGGTCAGTTGATCAAATCAATAATCAAATAGACTTCATTTTAAACACATAGAGAAGAAAACAAGCATTGTGTCTGTCAAAGGATACTGGTGGCTTTTTTGTCTGTACAAGTTCAACATGTACACATACTGCAACAAGAACAATTTGCCCTGGGTGAGGGCAAAGAGTAGAAAGGGAGGAAAAGAATTCCAGAATCTCCCAAGTTGGATTTAATGAATACTGCTTGAATATTATGGATTGTCCCTGTACCACTGTGGACCCTAAAAATTTGCCATTTTCAAAAAGTAAACTTATTTCTTTGTAGCAAAATTTTTGTAAGCTTAATATCAATGCTCCAACTTGAAGAAGGAAACAATGTCTACTATAATCAAGACACTTTCTTTCAAGTAAATTTTAATCAATTAAAAAAAATTTTTTAAAAAGGTGTCCAAAGGACATAACTTCAGTTTTATCAACTGCTAATTACAGTCATTTTCTAAACAAATAAGAGAAATGAGTAGGATAGAATGCTTGATCTTTCTGCACTCCTTCTGTAAACTATAATAGTAGTACTTTGATGATGATGATTAAAATCAGTGATAATTGGCATTTGCAAATAAATATGATATGAATTCTATGATTAGGAAATGAAGTGAGAAGAAGCCAGTAAAGGTTGTATTTAAATGAATAACAATAAAAATGCAAAACTTAAAGTGGACAAAGTGTTCTTTAGATGATATAAAGACTTCCATCAAAAGGTCCAAAACTTTGCAATTGAAAAATTTTGAAAACTCTACTCAAACTCTAAATTACATTACAAGATCACTAACATAACCCATATAAAAAGAAAATACATAAAAACAGGTGAAAGAGAAAATATACAAAAACAGGTGATGAAAAAAGTTATAATCTTCAATTATTTTGAGATGTTTTTCAGAGAAACCTGAAAATAAAAATATACATTCTATACACAGCAATTGTTAGTATGGCAAAATTATTTGAATAAAATTAAAAAAAAAAAAAAAGAAAAAAAAAAAAAAGAAACAATATGAATTAAGTTACAGGATATTTTCATACAAAATTGTCAGATAGTGTTATCTATTTTGTAACAAATAAAGTTGAGTGACTGGGATTGAAAGATTAAATTGTGGTAATGAGTCATGGAACCTGTTAACAAAAATGGATGTGGGTTCAAGTTCTACCACATGCTAATTTTTCTCATTTTGCAGTTAAACAAAGGACAGTTCTAGCACAGTATATAACATACATAGAAATTCTACACAGAATTTACTTACAAAAGAAAGAAAAGTTATTCTTTAATCATTAGTACATTTTCTCAATCAAATATCATCAATTCAACAATAACATGGGATATCTCTCTCTTATATATATATATATATATATATATATATATATATATACACGCACAGTTTGGTTACTATTCCATGGACAGATAAGTTAATTACAGAAGATTAGCCTTCTTTTCTTCATTATGGCATGCCAGTGATAAGACATTTCTTTCAAGACAGCCGATAATGGGACAGAGCTCAGGATAGAGGTAGAATCATACCTTTCTTAAGGCCAAAATAAATACTGACAATGCAAGACAATTCAAATTAAATTCACTGTGTGTGTGTGTGTGTGTGTGTGTGTGTGTGTGTGTGTGTGTGTGTGTACACACTGATAATTCTTATCTATCTAAAACAATTTTTACAAATACAGACAAAACTGTTCTTTATAGAAAATCTTTGCAAATATCTAATATTTTTGTACCACTTTTAATATAAAAATTCCATTAAGTAAAAAACTTGCAAAATTAAAATGAAAATTTGATTTTCATTAAGTTGTATCTTTCCTCAAAGATATAAAAAGTCTTGCCTTTTGGCAATAACCAATGTATAAATTTAATCTCAAATTTCAATTTGATTTTTTTTTTTTTTAATTAAATCACTTCCACTTTCAAACAAAATACTTTTATAAGTTTATATACACAACTTTCATACTCACATACAATTAAGGATATCAAATATATCATTTATACCAATAGACAAAATTAATTAAAAGTGTATAAATATACCTGAATTATAAATTCAGTCAAAGCTAAGGTAGACATTGTAATTAGAAAAAGACTCAAATATTATCAATACATTGCAAGAGCAAACCTTTACAAAAAAAGTAATTTACATCAGTGTTAACTTCAAATTTGGTAAAAACAGAATTAAGGTAAATCAATTCTTAGAGACTAAAAATGCTATGATGTAAATGTTGGGTAAAAGTAATGAAAATCTCTGAAAACTTTGGGAACTATTAATGTTAACATTGCAGTATAAAGTATTTAAATGGAAGAATTGATCATGTGGATTATTTAAACACTTTCATAAATAAGTACATATACTATAAATAGATTTTTGGTATATAAACAGTTCTACAAATAAGGTAGTAACATGCAACTTTTTCTTTTGGGCTGGAGAATATATAACCAAGAAAACTGTTCTTTTGTTGTTTTTTAATGTTTAGTGGTATCCTTGCACATCACCTATACAGATTGTATGTTTATAGAATTGTAATTTTGTAAATGTTTCAGTATAAAGAATCCTAATGTATACAAAAATTATATAGTTTCTTAGTGAATAAAAAAATTTTGATAAAAGCTTGGTTCAACGGGTCAAAAATAAGATTAAACTGACAGAAAAAAATTTAAGAAAACTACCGAACTGTAACCTCAATTCAAAAGTATTTAAAAAAATTCAAAACTGAAAAAGGTTGTTTCTAGGAGAAGCAATTGACTAATAGATATTCTTCCACCCCCACACTGTGATAAAAACATATACAGAAATAAAATGAAATACAAAAATGCTACAAAAGTATAACTTACCATATCTGATCCACGTTTAAGAAATGAACGTCGAATGGTAGCCAAATCCTCAAAAATTGAGGCTAAACTGGTTCGAGACTGGCTGTGATAATCTTTGTTAACCTGCAGCATGGTCAGGCTTAGAGATGTAGCCGAGTGGACCAAATTGTTGTTAAATTCCAGGACAGGGCTTGCAAAGCTAGACTGACGAGGAATGGGTTGGGCGACTGTGTCGGACATATAGCTAATTATATAAAAAAGACAACAACTAAAAAACACAAAAGAAAAGCTCTTGATAATCAATCTACTCAAAGCACACAAATCAGCTGACCAAAAAAAAAAAAAAAGAAAACCCAAAAAAAATTGAAAACAAAAGATGTAAAATATTTTTTAAAGGTTGAGGGGATATTTACAATTTTTGATTTTTTGGTTTTGTTTACTAGAAAGTATAGAAAGAATTTTTAACCAAAAGAGTAATAACTTTTGCAGCTTTTCATTACTTCCACAGAATGAAGTTTCAAGTCTACCATTAACTAAGGAAGCTTAATCTAAGAGTCTTCTTGATTGTTCTTATAATTGTTGATAACACTAAAAACAGATTCTTCCACAGGTGTTTCATAATGTGAGAGGGTATTCTAGTTGTAGACAGGAACAATTCCAATTCCTAAAACTGGTTTCAAAGGGACAAAACATCCAGCAAAAGTAAAGAAAGACAAAAGGTGAATGTGTGTGGGGGAATTACAGTGTGTCTACCTCTTGTGACTCTAGCAGAAGAACTAATAATAGAGCGAGTACGGACAATTCTATACTGCTACTATGGCTTTTCAAAGTGCTGCTAGATTTCCTGCCATCCACATGCCCAATTTGTCGAAGCTTCTGTCAGTTGGCAAAAGGTAGAATTCTACTACTGATCACACTTTTGTCAAAACAAAGAATTTGCCAAAATATAACCCCCGCCCCTTGAATTCTAACACAAGTTCTCAACAAGTAATCAAGCACGACAGAAAAGCAATGAATGAATGAAGTGACAGAATGAGAGAGAGAAGAGAAAGAAAAGCAAGGAATATTTCTGTTACCAGAAAAATCAATAATTTAATCCTACAACATACATCTTCATCAGGAACTTTGGGTTGGTACTAAGCAGAAGAAGCAGCAGCAGCAACAGTTGAAGCAGCGAAGAAAAGAAAATGATGATGTAAAAAAGAAAAAAAAAGGGAAAAAAAGGAAAGATATGAAAAAAGATGAAGAGAAATCTTGTGCATGTAGCCTCTACAATGATTCTTAAGCGATTGTTTGTTTGTTTGTTTGTTTTTTCTCTCTTTTCTATTAGGATTTTCTTTAGCTTTTTCAATGGACTTCTCACCACCTGTTGAAAGGAAACACAAGTATACCACTGAAAAGATGCTGGTGAAGAGATGTGGCTTATTGACAGTAAACACTTGGCAGTGCCGGTACCACTACCACAACCAGTTCAAGTTGCTTATAGTTTTGTGAGAGGAGAACAAGATGAACACACAAGAACTGTGAGAAGAGAACGCCAAAGACATCTAACATCCTAGAAGTTATTCATTCAATTAATCTTGTGCCTTTAACTTGATGGACAAGTTGTGTCAGGTAGAATTTAATGGCTTTACTCTCATCCCTCAGTCTAAACTCACAACTTCCCTACCCATGACAACAAGGAAAGAAGAAACTTATAGACTTCTAAACTCTTTTCTGGCAGGAGGAAGGGGAGAATGAGGAACTTTTGTATTTTGCCTTTTCACATAGTCACACACACCTATAGAGGCATATATATATATATATATATATATATATATATATATATATATATATATATTACATACCAGTTGACAGGTAAATCAGAGTCACTTGAGTTAGTAAAAAAAATGCAAAGAGAAATTACGATAATCATTTTCAAAGTTTGCTTTGTCTTAAAATTGTGTGTGTGTGTGTGTGTGTGTGTGTGTGTGTGTGTGTGTGTGTGTAGCACAGATACACACATGATATGAAGAGAGAGAAGAATTTACATAAAGAAAACTCTCACACACGAGGGAGAATACAGGGATGGACATATACATAATAGTGTTTTATGTCAGCAGTTATGCCAACGAAAGTCACCTCTTCATTGTTATATATTAAAAAAGATTTTTAGCCCCACAAATTCAAATTGGTTGCTATTATTAATTCATTCACAATTCTATCAGGGATTTGTATACAAAATCAGATATATTTTTCAAACAAATTAATGCCAGTTTCCTTAAAGACTAAAAGAAAAACACATTAAAATCACAACCAATAATTCTCAAATAGGTTTAAGCAAATTTTTGTCTCCATTTCTAAAATATCATTATTCACTCATGTGCTTGGGTTAGTGTCCTCATCTTGGTTGTTATCATAGTCACAATGTTTCAGCCATTGTAGTCTCAGGTCTGTTAAAGTTGATTATCTTCTGGAAAATTTTAACTGAATCTTTTACTTAAACTATAGTAGTACATTGTTCTCATTTCAATGTCCTTGATTAAATTGAAATTAATCATAATTCCTAAAACTCTGTGCAATCAAATTTACACACCTTTTTCTCGCAATAAACAATGTTTTTGATAAAAAAAAAACAAACATGTTTTATATTAAAGCTTTGGTGAGTGAATTATGTCAATCAAAACACAAAGTAATATACTTGAATATATATAACAATGAGTGTGGTTTATTGAGTCAAATTCAGAAAATCACAAGATTCTTTGTTTATAGTAATACTATAATATACTTAAATATCAAGCAATTTTTTTTAAAGATCCATTAAAAAAATATAAATCAATTTAAATTCTGAATTTATTTAAAAAATTTATATAATAAAGATTTTACAATGAGTCAAGTCACTTGATCAGTTTAGTGGGGGTCCTTCTTAGATATACAAATTACAGAAGCATAAGTATTGGAGAGCATAGTATAATAAGAGGTTTCAAAATGAAATATTGCCACAGACCTTTATCATTAAAAGTTTCCCCATGTTTGATTTGAAGATTTGATATTATGAGCAACAAATATAAAAGCATTTTGGAAAACAAATTAAGCCTAAATAAGGAGTATATTAATCAATTTGGTGGAGTTATTCTCACATTTCCAATAGTGCTTTTTTCCCCCTCCTTCATAAATTGTGAATTATTTTTGTTAAATCAAGAAATATTATTTTATGGCATGATATATTTATGCTGTAGAGATCTATAGAAAGGATGATGGAAGATTCTATTCTAAGAATTTTTTACAATAATTATGAAAATCTAACCAAAATCATATGTATTATATAGAAATCATATTTCTAAAAAAAATCATTTAGATTATGCTTAAAGACAGAACGATTGTCATGAGGCAAAAAATCAATTGGCTATAAATCTGCATTTTTTTACAGTTACAAAGTAACCAGATTTTTTTTTTTTTTTTTTTTACTGTTGACAGTTTTATTCCATAAAACATGCTAGAAACGACTAATGACAGAGATAAGCTTCAAAATATCTTCATAGACTACAGCAATGAAATTGTTTAGAATAGTTAAGGAGATTTTATAGTTACAAACACAGAGACATATCCTTTTTTACAGCGTGAATAAAATAAGACATAATAACATCAGTCACTACAATGAGATTGGTTCAGTCTGTAAAGAGCAACTAATTCACACTGGTAATATCAATGAAAAATATAGCCATACTATATATTTATAGGTAGAAAATAATAAATAAATAAAAAGTAAAACAAAGACAATTATTTCATCTGCCTTTGAGTCTTAAAATGGTATTGCAAAAGATTTGAGAAATTTTATTAAGAATGGTCTATTATAAGTTCAATCAAAAGTATGTACAATTGCTTAAATATCTTTAAGAATTGTGAGGTATTCAATTAAAGAAAAATCAAATTGCATTATAAATGAAATATTAAACTTTCCATAAAATTCAACATTAAATTTAAGTATGCCAAATCAAGACAAACTACTTTCATACTTTGGAATTTAACCAATAAAATTCTTAGTTAATTTAACTCCAACCTCTTTAATCACAAAGATATCTTTCTGATTGCTAAATTCTCAAAATATTATAGAAATCAATTCTTTTACAATCTACCAATATCAGTTTTGATAGCATTCTTTAGATTTGTTACTTATCAAATTTGTAGGACATCTTTGTAGCCTAAATAGAGAGAGAGAGTGAGAGAAAGACAAAAGTTAACTTCATGATTTACAAAAGAAAAACAAGACCATTATATTCCTCAATACTAATTCTTAAACTGGAATTTATAGTGGTGCCTTTTACCAAATTAAAACAAATTCATAAACAATCTTTAAAATTTCCTATGGCCAAAATTAAAAGATATTGGTCTATAGGCATCCAAGTCACTTTCCCATACATTTATATTCCTATCTTCATTCATCCCTGACTCTCTAATCTTTCTTCTTATTCATTTACCACTTTTCAACATAACTCTTAACTGAATGGTGGCCAATCCTAGATTTTAAAAATTTCAGCAGCTTATAGATTTGCTTTGATTGGTTTTATGGCATGTCAAAGTTATTTTTTTTCCCAAGAAATCATATGGTTTTAAGAAACTAATAATAATCATTTGTAAATAAAGGTTCAAGTAACTATTTATTAAAAAAAATTAATAATTATGTTTTCACAATTATATTATCTAATACTGATGATTTTTAAATCGACCTATTTGGCATAGATGGGACCCTAACAGGTACAACCACTCCAGGCCACAGTCAAACTAGGAGTAATGGTAATAAAAGGTTACTCCACACTCCCAAAAGCACCAGAACTGGAGCTTCACCACCAGATACAATTTCATGTTATATTCAGAATACAACACTTTGTTCTTTTGGAGGGGTTTTGTCCATGGTATACCAATGAGGACAAAACCTAGTAAAAATTCTTATTGTAAAAACTCAATTTTTACTCTCAATATAAATTTAGTTTCATAAAATCATTCATGATCATAATCAGCCTTTTGTATTTACAGATTCAACCCACTTCAGACATTATTTTTGTATATGTGTGTGTTGGGGGGAGGGTAGTATTTCCAAGAGTCACAGAAAACTTGTGTTGTATACATCCTTTGTTGTCTTCCCCCCCCCCTCTGAAATGGAAAACTCTAAAAGCTTTTTATGAAAATACAATAAGTTGTTTTTTGGTATATTTTTTTTAAATCAATGCTCTTTCTCACCAAACAATTACTTAATGTAATTTATGATTTTTTTTTTTCTTACAGGTCAACAACTTTTCACAAATATCTTAATTCTATAGAATGCACACAATATTCAATTAGAATTTTCTCCAATCTTTCTTCATACTAATGGTAAAAAAAACTATGACAATTAAATTTATGTTTACACAAGTTCTGTTTCCCTGTTCCTAATCCTCAGGTGTTGATTTTCACCCAAATGTTTTGGTCATAACTATAACTATTTATTAGGTATTATAGATATTCTGAAAATGATTTAAAGTATATAGAAAAATGTGCATTGGCTATATACAAATACTATACTTACTATAAAGAGCTTGAGCACCCTTAGATTTTTGCAAACACAGATCCCTGAACCAATCTATCATGAATACTAAGAGATGATTGTCCTCTTAGTCTATACTAAATCTGTTGAAAGTATCAACACATTTCAAGGGAAAATATTTAATACATACACAGTTTACAAATGCAGCTATTAACTTATTTATTTTTTCAATTTTTTACCAGATGTGAATTTATCTCCAGGTAAATAATTAATAAATGTTCTGTATTTCCATCAAGGTTGAATTTGTGATAATGTTTAACTTGATATATGAAAAACTTTATGACATACTCAAGAGTCAACAATCTGAAGCTCATCACCAGAGAGATCAGAGTTCTATAGAAAAATTTTAATTCATTCTAGAATGGGTCATTTAGTCAAGGTAATTATTTTTCATAAGGTCTCATACAAAGATATATAATTACAATTTTTACACACACACACACATATATATATATATATATATATATATATATATATATATATATATATATATATATATATATACATACACACACAAAACTCAAGGTTCTTTAGTCTTCAGCATAAATGATATAAACAATATGTATACTTAGAGATGCAACATAAAACAGGATATATCAAATTAGGTAACAGTTTGGCGGAGGGGGTAGGCATATGCACATTGCAAGATAGAAAGAAGCTATCACATGGTTAGATGAAGGCCAAAAAAACTGTAAAAATAAGACAGAGAATCAGATGCCAGAAAGAACTTCAAGGTTACATCGTGTGGGGGGGGGGGGATGGTGGAGACTTCTAAGGTCCCAAGACCAATAAAGCTTTTGTGTAAATAATCAGGTGACAATTATTTTTTCAAAATATATTCATTTAGTGTCAACTAGAAATGAGACAAGGATGTTATATGAGGAAAAGCCATTTATTACAACTTAATGACCTTCATTTATACATGTGGTTTGATCCCGGTAATGCAAAATAGAGTTACCAATGCTGCCAAGGTGAAATTAATTTAGTGAAAGAGATAAACTAATCACTTGCACAATTTTTCAATAACGCAAAACCTTTCTTATTCCTTCATGCAACAATCACCAAAAATCAAAGCAGAGTATAATCTTCCTTCAAGTCATATAGTTTTTGAAGATCAAATTTTTAGTGTTTTACTAAACTTCAAAATGTACAGATATTACAAAACTTATTACAGTTATCTATATATATATATATATATATATATATATATATATATATATATAAATAGTAATACTATAGGCAGGATTTGTGGAATATCTGTAGACTTTCATTCAGTTAAATTATATATATATATATATATATATATATATATATATATATATATATATATATATAGCTCTATGTTAATGCACACAAAACGGAATATATGTGCTATAATCAAACGGGGGACATCTCCACTCTAGAAGGAACCCCTCTTAAACTAGTAGACAAATTCACTTACCTAGGAAGCAGCGT
Source organism: Sepioteuthis lessoniana (assembly GCA_963585895.1). Taxonomy (NCBI): domain Eukaryota; kingdom Metazoa; phylum Mollusca; class Cephalopoda; order Myopsida; family Loliginidae; genus Sepioteuthis; species Sepioteuthis lessoniana. Next base: position 34,598,250 of record OY757925.1, read on the forward strand.
CGAATCAACCGAAAAGGACATCGAAACCAGGTTAACAAAAGCATGGACAGCTATCAATAGGCTATCGATTATATGGAAATCAGACCTAACCGATAAAATGAAACGCAGTTTCTTCCAGGCAGCGGTCACATCGATACTGCTATATGACTGCACTACATGGACGCTAACAAAACGGCTGGAGAAGAAGCTAGACGGCAATTACACAAGAATGCTACGGGCAATCTTAAATAAGTCTTGGTGGCAACACCCCACAAGACACCAACTGTACGGCCACCTGCCCCCTATCACGAAAACTATTCAAGTTAGACGAACCAGACATGCAGGACACTGCTGGAGAAGCAGGGACGAACTCATAAGAGATGTACTCTTATGGACCCCCACACATGGCCGTGCAAAAGCAGGACAACCAGCATGAACATACATTCAGCAGCTATGTTGTCCTGAAGACCTACCTAGGGCGATGAACGATAGGGAGGAGTGGCAAGAGAGGGTCAGGGATATCCGTGCTACCAGCGCAATATGATGATGATGATGATATATATATATATACTTTAAGAAAACAACAAAACCGGTCACATAGGATTATAAATTTATTTCCATCCTGTTACGCATTTTTGAAATTTCCAAAAATGCGTAACAGGATGGAAATAAATTTATAATCCTATGTGACCGGTTTTGTTGTTTTCTTAAAGAATTTATTGCTCTGTATTATTGTTACATTGAGCTCTTTACCAGGAAAATTTAAATATTCACTCATGAATAATTTCTTGTCCTAATGGAATTACTCCCAACTCCGGTTTAACTGGACCAAAGAATACTTTATATATAAAAACAACCCCCTCCACCACAAACAGGATATGACACAGTCAATTTTTTAAGCAGAGTACAACTGGTTCAAATCCAACAGTTTCCCTCTCTATGACTAGTTACTTACCTTATAAATCTAGAGATCAGTCTTACCTATTATTTAGTCCTAGCTAAGAAGAGAACAAAGAGATTCTTTCCATTCCCAAAGGAAGGAATCTCTTTGTTCATTTCCAACTGAAATGAAACACAAACAGTCTCATCCAAGACTTGAATTTGGGTTACCAATTCTGTTTTCTACAGTTAAAACCATTATGCTAAGTATGCTTTCATTTTTATAATATATACATTCATATATGAGGATCATTAAGTAAGTTTCCAGACTTTTTTCGTATGGGCACTTTTATTGATAGTACACACATGAAACTCTAGTCCCCTTCAAAGTAATCTCCTCCGGCTGCAATGCACTTGTTGTACCGTTCCCACAACTTCTGGAAGGCCCCATGGAAGACCTCTTGTTTGAGCGCATCAATGACCTTCATCACAGCCTCTTTCATCTCCTCAATTGTCTCATAACGACAGCCTCTGAGCTTAGGGAATAACCAAAAGTCACAAGGAGCAAGGTCTGGACTATAGGGAGGCTGAGGAACTGTCTTGATTCCTATCTTGGTCAAATAGTCTGTGACAAGGATTTGAAGAGTGCTGGCCTCTTCTAATGGGATCTCTTCTTGAACTCACTTAAAACCTCAACATAGCAACCCTAACCCTTTGGCCAATCAACTCTGGTCTATTGACTTCCTTACTCCTCCCACACCTCTCATCATCCCTCACAGACTCCTTGCCTTCCTTGAATCTCTTATGCCACTCAAAAACTCATGCTCAATTCATGCAAGATACTCCAAAAGCAGTCTGAAACATTCCATACGTTTCTCTGGCATTTTTTCCAAGTTTAAAACAGAATTTTATTGCATATCATTCTTCTAAAGTGTCCTCACGTCCAGATTGCATTTTTGAAATTCACCAGCTGTGACAATCAGGCTTTAGTAGGGTGTATTCTAATCCCTGCTGTAGCTGTTCATTTGAAGCTGAAATCAAAAAAATTGGTCAGTCATCTCATAAAATGTATAGCAATAACAGTGAAATTTCAGGAGTGTACACTAATTTTAAATACCTGTACAAAAAAAGTCTGGAAACTTATTGAATGCACCACATATATTATAGGTGGTATACTAGTTAATGATAAAGAAAATGGAATTTAAAAAAAAAAAAAAGTTTAAACTCCATCAGAGATTGTTTGCATTTGTACTAATACCTTTAGGAAAGGCATGAATTCACTTTTAACACTACCCTCAAGCTATGAAATAAATCATAGCATAGACTGGACTCTTTAACCTTGGTGTGGCAAACATTCTGTTTGAAGTATCACCAAGTTCACCTACCAACATACATCATTGGCCAACATGCTACCTATTACTCCAGTGTCTTACAGACCTTTAAAAAAATCTTAGTCTCCCAGTGGACTGAGAAAAACCTGATATTGATATATTTATAATCTTAACACTTTTTTGTATGTAAGACAATCAATAAGACCATAGCACTCCCTCTAATATTAGTTGTTGACATAAAAATTTATATAGCACAAATTGCAACAAAAAATATCTAAATACTAAATGCTATCCTCCTGAAAACAAATCCACCAACATTGAATAAAATATCTTATGTTTAGACTATTCCCACATAATATCACAAGTACTTGATGAAAACATCTCTCCAAAAATTCCTTAAATAGACCACATTTCTCTAAATTTCACAAATAACACCACAGCACTCATGTTCTTAAAAATGACCAATGATGGTCAAAAGTCTTTGAACTTGAAAAACAAAAACTTTGAATAGTTTTTACACAGCCTTGATATACTCACGATCAAGTAAAACTAAAAACTGAATCAAAAATCCTTGTCCATCATATTCAATGAAACATATCAAAATATATATACATATATTCAAAATATATAATAGTAAATACTACAAAAAGAAAAGAGATATAGCTAATATTGTATTAATCTAAAATATTGATCATTTAATGCTTATCACTTTTTGGCAGAAAACTTATTTAAGACATTATCTATTTTGTTGGCAAGGCTTAGAATATGCAAACTGTAACCCTTGCAGAAAAGAAGAGTGTTCTGGGTATGACACTGAACTGCACTGAATTACATGTGATAGTGAGGCTTCAATTCTGGAGATCAGGAGAGTGTCAAGTATCCCTCCACTGCTATTACTCCTAGGTCCACTCTGGACAAATAGATCTGTTTGAAAATTATCTGTATTCAATAGGAACATGTGCAAAATAAATAAATAAATAAAAACCTTAAACAACACAGAAAATGTAAACATGAATGTACAATGAACACAATTCCATAATCTCTAAGCATAAGATAACCCTAGCCTGGTTGACAAGCCATTAAAATCAATCAACCAATCCAAGATATCAGCTTCAAAAGTAAGATATGTTATAACTTCAGTCCCATAATAGTCAAATTAATATATCAAATTTATATGCAAACTATTATAAGACAGATGTAGTATTATGTAATTATTATACTATCGAATAAATACAATCTATTAAGGGCTATGAAATAAGTAAACAAAATCCCTATAGTAGCGTTAGCATTTAAGAATAGAGGGGTTTTTATTTAATCATCATAGTAACATTGACACTAAGTGCAATTTGATAATTCAACTATTGAAATTTGTTATTCTTGACCTAATATTTGTTTTAGGAAGTTTCAGTACTCAATCTATATAATGTACATTGAAAGGTCAAAAATTAACATAACAATTACTAAGAAACAGAACAGGGAGATATACATATATATGGCTTTAAAAAGCATATGCATTTTAGAATACTTAAAAATTCTAAAAAAGAGAACCCTTCATTTCAATCACACTTTAGAATTTTAAAGTATCTTTAAGGTATTTTAAAATGTATGTGCTTTTTAAAACTGTTTTTAAATTTTGCATGTATCACAGAATCGTGTGTGTGTGTGTGTGTGTGTGTGTGTGTGTGTGTGTGTGTGTGTGTGTGTGTGTGTGTACATGTATATAATTTGCTGTAAAGATTTTTTTTAATATTTAATTCTACAAACTTAAATAAGTGAAACAATTTATATTGATATGGCCTCTTTGACAAATCAGAAAATAAACCATAAAATTATATAAATTTTACAAGTCCAAAATTTCAAAAAAAAGAAAGAAAGAATACTTTCCTAAATTCAAAATAATCTTTTATTTTTCTTGCTAAGAAACTTCAAGATGTTTTTGAATCACAGCATCTAATTCTTTAAACACAAAATTTCTAATCTCATTTTCGCATCACAACAAGCTATCATCCCAGGTTATGCTGTCAGCTTTATTGTTCATATTTGTTTCCTCTTTACTTATTCATTACTCCTCACTCACCACCACCACCACCCCTATCATTACTGTTTCAGAATTCAACTTCTATATCTCAATTCCAATCTGCTTTACTCATTGGCCAAAGTATCTCATAACCAACATTAACAGCTCATCATATCCATGTTTTGTTTAATTGGCTTTGATTATGATAGATTTTTTAATGTTTCATATTTAAAAGGCAATCTTCACCCAGGTACTGCAAAATAGAAAAACAACAAAATGGATTTTTCATTTAGTGAGTAGAAAGCAATTCTTATGCTATTGCTCATTGTACTCCTGGAAAGGAAACTTATTCTTTTGACTGATCAAGTCCCTTGATTAATAATTCAATCTCTATTATATAAATCCCTTTATGTCAATTCAAAAATTAATACTCCAGTATACCAAATATCATTCAGAGAATTAAACTCTTTTTCTTTACTCTGGTTAATGCAATGATCTTTTCTTCAACCTTCATCAAGAGTATGATCCTCGAAAAAATAAAATAAAATAAAGTAAAATGAATAAATTAAAATAAAGGAAATTTTTATTTTTGATTGAATCTTCTAAAAGATTATTCATAATATTTAAATATCTGACAGGGTTACTGTAAAGATCTACTGTATTAAAGTAAATGAAAATATAAACAAATAAAATAATGCTGAATTTCTAAAAAGGAAAAAAAAGGGCTAAAAATTTTCCTTTCACCAAATACTGCCAATTCAGCAGAAAGCAGTTTTTAAATTTATTTCATATAGTGTATTTTCAGTGACATGAATAAAATAATTCCTGATCCTAACATTTTCTATATAGCAACTCCAAAATGCAACAATTAGAGCAAATGATTTGTTGACATTCTTAATTCTGCAAAAATCTTCTAAATAAATTGACTCCATTATTATATTTCCAATATCAGCTGTCAAATGAGAATAATTCAAAATTCTTCATTAAAAAAAACAACAAAACATGACTATTTTTTAAAGAACTTCTAAAAGCTTTTTTGTTCTTCAAGTAATAAAATTCAGTTGTTTTGAATTTATTGGGTTCAACCCCAACCCCAACAAATCAAAATGGTATTCTGCTCTATTTGACAAAATCCTTAAAGTGAGTGATGTTTTCAACCATGACAAATCTTTAAACTTGAAATATTTCTTGGTTTCTACCTCCCTTCTCTGACCCAGACTAAGGTTGTTTATCTATAAAACAAGCAAAGCTTTTTGACAAATTTACTTTCAAAACACAGAAGTTCACTAAAGCAATAAAAGCTACTGAATGATAAAAACCAGGAAATTAATGAATTTTAGATTCACATCTAATTTGATTAATCTCAACTAAATTAGATAGGAAACTAGTTTAAAATGAAAATTTAAATTTTTTTTTTAAAAAGTAAGTAAATGTTATAATTATTGTAAGCTCAGCAACCATAGGAAATGGAACCAATGACCAGAGTTCAAATTCTAGACAAAGCTGCTTCATGATAATGCTCTTGGGAAAGACATCAAACTAGGTTCTTTAGCCTTGGTTTAGTCAACCAATTTAGGAGAAGGAGAACTTTTTGAATTCAAACTTAAAAATTAACCTTGTATCCGATCCTGCTCATGTCAGTGTGTTAAAATAACTTCTAAGAACATCAATAGCATTTTATCAGATTCTGCCATATTCACATTCAAGTCAATAAAAGACAACTTTTTAACTCTGGTTTCACATCTTTAATTCAATACAAGTTCACAGGTATAATTTATAGAAAAATTACATTGCAGTTTCCAAGTTTCAGTTTTTACAGACTAATAGCTACACAGGTATAAAATCCAATACTTGAGCAGTTATATGTATTTGATAAAGTGGTGTTTATTGAAGGGCAGTTTCCACAACAGAAGCCAATCAAACAAGACATTGATTTGACCATGAGTTAATGTTGGACAAGATGAAATACATTAGTGAATGTGAAAGCAGCAGCGAGGGGAGAGTGGAATTCTGATATAAGAGCTCAAATATGAAGCAAAATGAAACAATAATAAAGAAAGAAGGGGCAAAAACTTTATAATAGATCTATTCATATGAGAAAGAGAGAAGGTTATACAACCAAGGGAGCAATAGAAGGTAAGATAAAAGTGAGATAGAAGAAAGGTGCAAAAAGAATTAGAGAGAGATGAGAGAGAACAAAGAAATGGTTCTAAAAGGAAAGCAAGAAACACAAACAAAATACACAGATCTATCTCATCCTCAACATCTCACACAAACTGTTAGCATTTATAGATGACACAGCAAAACACACACATAAAAAGGTGGGAGATTATAATTAAGATTTATATATCAAAAAAGAAAAGAGAGAATAAAGATGAACAGGTTTAAGTGCAAGTCATTAATAACAATATTCATAAAATATACATCCTTTATTTGAGCAAAGCATGATGCAGAAAAATGAGAGATGAAATTAGATGAGAATTGTTCCATCAAATACAGAACAAACCAATGCTAAATCTCTTAAGCTTCTAAGAATGAATATCATTGTTTATACCTGTTATGATGTTACCATGTTGGTTATTATGTTTCAAGTCTGTAGTTCACTATCTTCTTTTTGTATCCCTTTTTTATCTTCTAGTAGCATGACTATATTCCATTCCTTCATATGTAAATTACACACACTGTCCAATGTTACTACAATACCCCCAAAATATGACCGCAGTGATGCAGCAATAGATATTTAGTAGATAAAAAATACCTATAACTGCATAGATAACAAATAAGCAAAAATGGATTTGCTCCCAACAATTTACATTAGGGATTTAATCCAGAATCCAATAAGGATTCAGGATTAAATCTGCCAAACCCATAGGTTCCAGTAATATATATGCTGTCTATCTTTCCACATAATTCAAACTTGCCTGTTCATGATTTGTCAGTATCAAAAGGGCTCCAAAGGGCTTAAAATCAGTTGGATGGTTTATAAACCTGTCTTACTTGATGTGTGTGTATGTGTGTGTTATAAATACAAAGGATTTTATATCCCCACTCTCATTGTCTTTTGCATATACTGAATTATTAGCAGAATAAGACCTATAACATTATCTTGTAATGGACACCTTCATCTGAAGATCAGAGAATGGACTAGATTAAACAGAAAATATAGGGAACAAAAGAGAGAAAAGAAAAAAAAATATGGAGGGAAAAAAGAAAGAGGGAAAAGAGAGGAAAGAATACAAGAGGAGTAAAAAAAGAAAAAATATGGAAGGAGAATGAAAGAAGAGGAAAGGTAAAAGGAAAGGGGGAAGGAGAAAGGAAAATGAAAAGAAAGGAAAACAAAGAGGAAAAGTCTTATAAATTATTGAATAACATCTCTTTCCAAAATCTTTGATAATATCTAGAATGATATATTTGGATCAGTTTTCTTAACTTTATCATGTTTTTGTCAAAACATTATGATAAAAGTTATAAATGAGGAAACAGAAAAAGAATTATTATATAATAGTAATTACTCATTGTCACAAAATAATTATTTGATAACTATAAGCAATTTATGTAAATTTGTTTATAAGGTCATTTCCCCTTACCATGGTGCTGTACATATATACCCAACCCCTCAGTCATTAGCATGATGTGATACAAGGTCAATTTTTTAAGCAATACAATGGGTTTGAATTCTCAGAGTACATATGATTTAAATTTTCCTTCTCCTAAGCTGGCTGCCAAATCAAGGTTAAAGTGCCCAGTCTACCCTACTATTTATCCATAGCTGAGGTAAAATAGTTGGATTCATACCTTTCCCAAAAGTATTTAATGCTATGTAAAATACAAACAGTCTTGTCCAAGATTTGGACCTGGGTGGCAATGCCCATTTCCTATGATGATAACCTCTCATAGTGCAAAAACAACTTCAATGTTCAATATCCACTAAAAGTAAACTCCAAGTAGAAATTGGTTTTCTCATAAATAATAGATGATTTAATACATTGATTCATAATTTACTGAGTCCTAAAAGAATATTCTAATGTTTTTGATTTCAACAACAAAAAAAGTTATCAGGGACTGAAATCAATAAAAAGCTACAACAGAATTGACATTAAATGAATTTAAAAGAAAAAAAAAGAAGAAAAAAAAGGGGGGGCTCACAAAGGTTTTTTTAAAATTATCATTATATTTAGTGTCTCTTGACCAGAAAATGTTCAAGGCTTTCTAAGGAGCACAGCATTAACCCCAAAATACAAGCATCAAATTAAATTGGAATTAAATTCTATAGATCACAGTAAACTTAAACTCTTGACCATAATTAGGAAAGCAAATTTCTTTAACAGTTAGTTCTATGAAACATCTGTATTGAATCACTCTTTGATGAGCTAGATTTTTGTAAGATTCTTCTCTTTTTTTTTTTTTTTTTTTTTAAAGATTCCAGGTTATTTTCATAAATTTACACCTTTAAAATTATATAATAAGAAATATTAGAATTTTTTCAAATAGTAATAATTAATAGCAAATAAACAAGACCAGCCTTATAAACCTACTAATAGAATGTAAGTTTTATTCCCATCTGCGGAGATCAACATTTAACTTGAATCAGAGAAATAAACAAGCAAAAGTAAAGTCGGTGACCATGGTGAAGGATGACCCAAAGACTCCCTTTTCAATAGCTACTACACCGAGATGTAGGGGAGGACACAACTCCATTCCCTGGATTGCTTCACTTTACCCTTGATCCTTACCTTATAGTGCAGAGTGTGAAGCAAGGCAGCATCAAGTACCATTTTTTGAGTCTTTGGTATGACTCAACCAGAGATTGAACCCTAGTCTCCTGGCCCATTGCTGAACAATCTACTGATTAGGCCAATAGACTGAATAATCTAAGAGTTATGTACGGATATCATGAAAAAAAGTGTAGTGGCTAGGAAAATCTTTAATGCACAGGTTTCGTTATATCTTGAGAGATACCAAGCATCTTTGTTCCAGAGAAAAGAGAGTTTCAATAGTATTTATCTTCATTCTCAAGGATTAACACTTTCACAAATAACATACCAAATGAAAACTGAGTGTCACAAATCAGAAAGCTGCTAAGTGTAATCAAGAAAATTCAGCTTCACTTTCAACTGTTTGCTTCCACAGAGAATATAACTAGTCTTAGTAAGTTGTCAGTTTGGTGCAACAAAAAGACACCTCTTCTTCTAATAGTGTATTACAGGGTGGAACGATAAAATTGTCATCCTTAAGAAAACAACACTACAGCTTTATTTTAAAACTTTTATTGAAAAAATCAATTCATGTAACTTGATTATGTAGTAGAGCTGACATCTATTCAATGTAGACGCCTTCAGCCTCAATCGCCACCTTGATACGGATCCGGAAATGGGAGCGTGCCTTTTCCACAAGCGCCGACAGGAGCTCGGCAAATACTCGGCGGATGGTGGCGATCAGACTGGCTTTGGTGTTGTGGGAGGTCATGTTGGTGATGTTCTCGACGTATGACCAAACGAAGTAGTCCAGCGGGTTCAGGTCAGGAGAGGGGGAGCAGGTGAGAGAAGGGTACAAAGTTGTAGCACTCCTTCTGAATCCAAGCCTGGATCTCTTTGGACTTGTGGGCCAGCATCGAGTCCTGCTGCCACACCCAGGGTCTGCCACCAGCCACCTGATTGTACCAGGGGATCACCACTCTCTTCAGCACATCCAGGTACACTTTGGTGTTGATATTCAAGCCAACTTCAAAAATGTGAGGTGGCATGATGTGGCCCTCACTTGAAACCACACCAAAGACCATAACCGTAGCCAGAAACTTTGTTTTCATCACCCTGAGAATGTCCCTGTTATTCGTGGCAATCCAAAGTTGATTTTGAGGGTGCTGGCAATGGTCCTGTTGTCATAACTTGGATTGGTAGAGAGCATGACTTGTACAGCGGCACATCTCCGATCTCGCTCGTTGAACATTGTGTCACTTTCAGACATGATAGAAGGCTCCTATCGCTCTTGGGATTAGTACACAACTGACCAAATGGAATCATATCGTCCTTTCTAGGGCGACGATTTTATCATTCCCCCCTGTATTTATTCAAAAGATAGCATCATCTACTTTGGCAAACAAAAGGCAACTTGCATATACACTTTCAGGATGTTATAAATAGTGAATGTTGACACAATTCTGTGCCTTAAGTATCGAGGTTTCTCAAAATAATCATTAAAATATCTTAACACATTTAAATATAATACATTGATGAGATATTGTTGAACATACTATTTGATTTGTAGGAAAAAAAGCCCTTTTAAAAACACAATTTTTTTTAAATACTTATTTTTCATGAGAAAAAACTCAATGCAAGTTACAGCATTAATCTACCTTTATTTGTATGCATCTATAATTATTAAAATAAGATTTAACACATTAACAATCTATTAGATATACACCATTTAAAAATATACTTGTCAGCAAAAAAAAAAAAAAAAAAAAAAAAAAAAAAAAGATTGACAAAAACTTGATATTATCTCTGTTAATATATCTATTCTAATGTTTGCCTATTTCTATAATTACTATGTAAAAAATATACTTGACAACAAACAAAAGTCTGAATGGAAGCATGAAGATAACAATACAGAAACCAAACCACTTTTTTCCACCAGCCTTCTCTTTGTGAGAATTAGGGCTTAACTATTGTACTTATACAAAACATCTGTAATATAATGGCTTGGTCTAGGTTATTTACATTCACATCTATGGTAAGTCAGGGAGATAACGGAAGTACTGATTGAGAGTAGGGGTCATGAGGTGATTCCTGGCTGTGAGAATAGAGCTGAAAGAAATAGGGTTTTTGTAAGAGTGGGCAGCTGTGTGCTCATTGGTTAATAGGTGTCATGTGATAGAAGAGGGAGCAGGTAGAAAAAGTTAGTACTATTCTTGATCAGTTTGTTAACAAGTTATCAAAAGAACTTCAAGTAGGAGTACGCCCAAAGCATAAATTGGTTGTCAGGAATTTTTTTGTTGAATTGAATTCCAAATAAATTCCTAATTTATTTTAAGGCAAATTGGGAAGAAGGAAATAATTTAACAGTTATTTACATAAGACATAATACATACTATTCTATTTGGGGTTTTTTTGGGGGGGGTCCGAAAAGCAGAAAGAATATTTTTTCATGCTGATATGATTCTCAGTAATGTCTAGTTTTATGCCCAGTATCTCTTCCTGGATGTTACTGTACTTTGTTGAAGCTAATCGTTTTTGTATGCCAAATATTTCCTTTAGACATGGTCTCCTATTTTCTGTTGCTATAGGATCATTTGTTTGGTTTGATTTATTTAATGGCATATCACCTTCTTGTAGGTTATCTCATGCCAGTTCATTGAAATTTTTTTCAAATCAGCATTTTCACAATAAACAATTGATTGCACTTAACATCCAAGTTGCACTGATAAAGAGAGTTAGGGAACTCTGCACGATCACCATTCATTCCTCTCATTCATTGTTTCTAGTGGGTCATCTAGACAGCATCCAATGTTTGCACAGGGCTAATGTATGTAAGTTTTTGCTAGATGGCCAACAATGGTGCAACCATGTGTAGGAGTCCGTAAGAAAATGTTGCTAATGTGTTTGTCTTTACTTCTCCAGCAGTGCGCAACATATATTTGCCATACCTCCCATCTCACAAATCCTCCAACTAAGTGGATGTACAGCTGCTGTTTTGTGGGGAGCTACTTACAAGGATCATTAAATAAGTTTCCAGACTTTTTTTGTATGGGAACTTTTATTGATAGTACACACATGAAACTCTAGACCCCTTCAAAGTAATCTCCTCTGGCTGCAATGCACTTGTTGTGCCGTTCCCACAACTTCTGGAAGACCCCATGAAAGTCCTCTTGTGTGAGCGTGTCAATGACCTTCATCACAGCCTCTTTCATCTCTTCAATTGTCTCATAACGACAGCGTCTGAGCTTCGGGAATAACCAAAAGTCACAGGGAGCAAGGCCTGACTATAGGGAGGCTGAGGAACTGTCTTGATGCCCATCTTGGTCAAATAGTCTGTGACAAGGATGGAGTTGTGGACTGGTGCATTATCCTGGTGGAAATGCCACTGACTCAATTTGAAGAGTGCTAGCCTCTTCCGACAAAATCTCTTCCTGAACTCCCTTAAAAGCTCAACATAGTAACCCTAACCCTAACCCTTTGGCCAATCAACTCTGGTCTATTGACTTCCTTACTCCTCCCACACCTCTCATCATCCCTCACAGACTCCTTGCCTTCCTTGAATCTCTTATGCCACTCAAAAACTCATGCTCAATTCATGCAAGATGCTCCAAAACCAGTCTGAAGCATTCCATATGTTTCTCTGGCATTTTTTCCAAGTTTAAAACAGAATTTTATTGCATATCGTTCTTCTAAAGTGTCCTCACGTCCAGATTGCATTTTTGAAATTCACCAGCTGTGACAATCAGGTTTTAGTAGGGTGTATTCTAATCCCTGCTGTAGCTGTTCATTTGAACCTGAAATCATAAAAATTGGTCAGTCATCTCTAAGATGTATAGCAATAACATAGTGAATTTTTAAAAGTCTACGACAATTTAAAAAAAAGTCTGGAAACTTATTGAATGCACCACGTATTTGTTTAAAAAATAACTTAGCACTCTTGTGTAGTTCCCATCTAGATTTTCCCCCCAGCATTTCATTATAGTCCAGGTAATGCATCCATACAGTAGTACTGGCACTGCTACAGCTTGAAAGAAAATCCCATTTTATTTGTAAATTTTATTGAAGGTAGATTTTAACTGGAGAGGACATGAGCATTTTTTTGCTTGACACAAAAATAAAAACCGAGGAAATCTTTCATTTATATTTATAATTCTTTTTTTCATAGATTAGTTATTGAAAAGAAAATGTATTTGTACATTATGAGATTATTCAAAGATTCTTTGTCAGATTAAAGACCTCCTTAAAGATTTAGTATTTATCATAATTATTTTAAATATTATTCTCTGCATCATAAGTAAACTTCCTATTAGTAGTAAAAAGATTATTTTTCACATTTCTTATTTTCAATTTTCTATCTTGTTTTCTCTTGCGCTTATAAATGAGAGAAAAGTATTGAGGAAAAAAAAAAGACATAAAAGTGATAATAACAATGCAATCCTCCTAATAAGAGGAAGGATTTTCTCAGGCATTTTTTTTCAATCATTAATATCAGAAGATAAATGTCCCAACTATTTACCGCCTTAATGTCTGTTAGACTTTAAGATGTGAGGTCTCTCACAAATATATCTCCCATGGTGTTTTAACAACACTGTTATTCACCTAAGCTGTTTTTTAAACAAGGTTTTCTTTGGTCATATATAAAGCCAACATTCATTTTCCTCAATATCTTCTAATAGACAGAAACCTCTCAAGGTCTATATTTAAACACCCAAGCTTTTGTATTTGGATATCACATTTTCTCATGGCTTTATTCAAATGGGTGTTGGTACATCTTTAGAAGTAACCACAAAATGACAGTGTATTTTTCACCTCTACTTTCTATTAGTCTCCATTTACCCAACAAAATTATAATGAAAAAAACTTAGCAGTTTCTTAATGAAGATATTAAGAAAGTCTATAAAAACCTATTGTCTGTTCCTCAATAAAACTATAAATCACCAAGCAATGTCAATTTTTTTTTTTATTTATGTTATACATTTGTCTAATACAAACTAGTTTAAAAATCACTATCAAGTTCAGTGTCAAGTCACACCTTATTTATACTTTTGTTTAGTTTGGTTTCTTTGTTTAATGGCATAATAACCTTGTGGGTTATTTAATGCCAAAGTCATCCTTGTAGAAGAACAGTTTGTTTGTTTATTTGGGTTTTATGGTATATCAACCTTTGTAGGTTATTTAATGCAAAATCCATTTTTATACAAATAAACAGTTCTATTTCTAACAATTCAATTTAGCATAAGTACACAGCTTAATTGTCAAAAACATTTCTATTTCAAGCTATTCAGTTTAGTCAAACAGTTCTATTTTAAACAATTCAGTTTAGTATAAGTATAGTTTTTTGTTTACACACAGTTAAATGTCAAAACAGTTCTATTTCAAACAATTCAGTTAAGTGGAAGTACAGTTTCAATGTCCAAAACAGTTCAATTTCAAACAATTCAATTTAGCATAAGTACACAGTTTAAATGTCAAAACAGTCCTATTTCAAGCAATTCAGTTTTGCATAAGTACACAGTTTAGTTCTGTTTAATCCATAGACAGGAACTTATCAGGTGCTACCACTCCAAGCCAGAGTGGACCTAGGAGCAATAGCAATGAAGGGGTACTCCGCATTCCCCAAAGCTTCAGCATTACTGGAACCTCACCATCAGATTGTTTAGTGTCATATCCAGGGGTGGTCCCTTTATCCCTCTGCAGAGAAGCAGTCGGTGTATTCTACAGCCCCAGCCAACTGGGCAAATAGAAGAACATTAGTGACACTATTTAACCGGGAGGGTAAGTGGGTTCATACTTTTACCAAGGGCATTAGAGCAAAAGTGAATGTAATAGTGTGACTGGAATTTGAACTCACTATGATGTCCATGTCACAGTCCAGTTCATTAGCCACTATTTCATGAAGACTCATCATTTATTTATAGAATTTGAATTGTAATTGCAAATAAATAAGGGAATTATATAATTAACATTTAGGTAAGTGTAAATGCAGATTCTATAGGAGTAATTAAGTTGCAAACTGACTAAAAATTGCTTTATTCACTAAGAGCATTTTAATATTAAGGTGTTACCAAAAACTTCTCACTACCACAAGTCTATTCTGCGATGTCACAATAAGATTTATACAAAAATCAGATCTTTAGGATAAAAATATTTCAATCATGCCATTAACTTTCTTTTGATTATCTCTCATTGTGTATAATGTTGCTGGTATGACTTGTTCATTAGATAATTTTATGTTTAATAACATGAAGAAATATATTCCAAGAGTCATTCAGAAAACTGAACTCATTTTTTTCTATTTATATTATTCTCACATTTCAACCAATCCATTATCTTACTGACTTTTGAATATTTTCTAATTCATTATTATTACTACCACTACTGCTGCTGCCGCTACTGATATTTCTAAATACTTCTATAGTCAAAACTTTCCTTCATTATCATCAAGTCACACTGGTAGCAGAGTTCCCTCACTTTCCCTCACCATCAATCCCTATTAACCATCACTCTTGGCAGGTTTTCTAGACTACATCTTGTGTCCGCACAGAGCTGATGTAAGTAAATCATTGTTGGTTGGCCAACACTAGCATGGCCATGTGAGGGAGTTCATAAGAGAACATCGCTTATGAGTTCATCCTTGCTTTTCCAGTAGTGCCCTACGTTTCTTTTTCATCTTAGTTGAATAGTTGGTGAGGTGGAAAGCAAGTGGCTGTACAATTGTTAATTTTTGGGGTTTGTTGCTTCCAGGATTTAGAAAAGCATTATTACAGGATTAGTAGTTTCTTTGGGAAGACCATATCCTAGTAGTATTTGCTCCATTTTTCCTCTGTGTGTGGAATTAAATGCTTTGGAGAAATCTACAAACATCAGTGTTGCCTTGAAATTGTTGGCCCGTACTCAATTCGATGATTCAACGGATTGTCAGAATCATAGATGTTGTAGAATGATTTCTTTGGAAGACATTCTCACTTTTCCCAAGAATTCTCATATTTTCAGGTTGAAGTTGATTGAGAAGCATGGCATTATAAACCTTAGCAGTTAAAGTTATGCCTCTGTAGTTCTTAGAGATTCCAGGATTGTCTTTCTTGAGGAAGGGAAGGAAAAGATGCAACCTTTCATCCAGTTCTCAATTGTGTTTTGTTTATAGACTATGTTGCACAATCAGAGAAGTATGTCATCAAATTTTCTTGTTTTTCAATGCTTAAAGCTTGTCAGTTTCTAATTGTTTTGAATAACATAACAAGTTCTTCAATATATTGTCTTGATTGTCTGTGATTTCTTGAGGATTTCTGACTAGATTCTTGAAATGTTCTTTCTAATTCTGGAGTTTTTCATCTTGGTTGGCAACTTTTAGTTTTGCTCTCAAGTTGCACTTTCTTTCATTTATTTACTGTCTGCCATGTTATTCATTATTGTCTATCTTCTACCAAATTTCTAATTTTATCAATTTAGGCTTGAGCCTGTTCAAATTGCTCTTCTTGGTATGTGTTGGTTAGTTCTTTCTGGGCTTTTTTAAGTTTCTGTGTTTGGCATTTGTTAGGTCTCTTTTATTGAGTAAGGATGTGTTATTTCTAGTTATCTTGTTTTTTCCTATTAGAAACTCCCATAGATTCTACATTTGGTTCTTAGTTTGATTGATATGCACTCTACTATTGCTTCCATGTGGGCAGTGACTAAGTTTTCAAATTCAACATATGGAGAATATTTTTCAAATATCTTCTGAAGAGTATCAAATCTGTTTTTACAGTTACCATATATTTATTAATTATATCTATTGGTAAGTAAGGACGAGTTGTAACATGATTTTGACTGTTTCTTATTTCTATGTAAACTCAGTTGTATCTTTGTCACAATGATTCTGTAATCACAAGATACTTCTTCAAAAGAGGAGTATTTCTCACATTTCAGAGTGCCATTTATCCACTTTTTATTCATGAGTATATAATCTAGCTGGATAGGTGTAAGTCTATAGTTTTCCCTCTCTTTTTTGAAATTTAGTGTTTAGGCATGAAAGACTCTTGAGTGAAAAATCTCCTAGATAATCACCATTTTTATTTTACAGGTTGTTTAAACAAAATGTATTATTTTCATCTTTGCCTATTTGAGTATTCATTTCTCCACCAATGATTAGAACATTATGTTAGTGAATGTGTAGAGCAAGGAAAGATAGCCATTATAGAAGGTGGTGACATCTGTTTTATCACTGGCATTAGTAGGACATTCAAGAGACATTCATGCAAAGTGTTGCCATTAAATTTAACACACATAATTTTTGGTGGGGGTTTTCTCAATGCTATTAAATGATTTACAAGGTACAAGGACTGAGAAGCATTCCTACAGCTCCTATGGTAGCATTATTGGAGTTTTTCCATGCAAATGTTGAAAAAATATCTACCCATTACAGATATCATGGCATTTTAACTCTAATTCACTATGATAATATCTATTTTCTTGCACACATATGATGTCTATATTGTGTTCAACTGAAGATGCTGTAAGCTCAGGTAGTTGGTTTACTGTGTTTAAAGTTCTAACATTAAATATCACTATGTTAACAATGTTTTAGCATAAAAGTAAGTTGGGTTGGGGCTCTGTAGCTGATTTTCCGAACACTGTAGCCAGAGCTCCAACCTCAGCAGAATGTGTCCCTTGTTTACCTGCATGAAGGGCAATACAGTTTGAATTAGTCATGGTAATCTTTCATTGTCCGGTTTTTTGTTTTTCCCAAATCAATAGACATCACTCTTAAAGATGAGAAGCAGTGGTTTCCTTACTGAACTATTTGATTCTGACCATTGATTTATGAAGTTCTTTCATCCAGCATCTAGTGAAGCTCACTGTCAACCCAACTTTGGATTCATCCACTTTGCTTCACATCTACCCTGCTGTATCCCATGATTTCTATGGTTATTTTTGTGTGGCTCATAAAATACTCTCTTCACTCTGAGACTGTTATCCTGAGATAAGCAGAATATCTGAGTGGTTATGGAAGTGTGAAAAAAGTGCCCATTCCTTGATTTCCTTTAATTTAAAGTCCAAATATAGAGTTTTCTAATGCTAAAGGAATATTTTTATTCTGGTCGAATTTATTTTTACATACTTTCAGACTTTTAAATGTCTTTATATTCCCATTCTTCAAAACAAGACAAGTGAAAGAGAATAATAGTAAAGTCACTATATACTTGTGACTTAAATTCTGTAAGTTTTAATTTACTCTAAGTCCACATAATCCCTTTTTGTTTGTTTAATTCATATACATTTTATCATTAAAACAAATTTAAAATCTCACAATTGTTAAAAATTTCAGTTCACACTTAGTGGGAACCTAATTATCAAATTTACAGGCTTTTAAAGACTAAATTTTACTTCAAGAGAAAAGCAAAGATTTTTAGAAATATATACAGACAGAACTTTTTTTAAAAAATCAATGAAAATAAATTCTGAAAGTTTCTGCTCTTTTCAAAATATAAAATAAATTAAATGAAGACGCCATTATTTCCTTCATACACTTATAAAAATATGATTCTACCTTTGGATCGGCAAATTCAAGTGGTCTGGTATACTGATTTGGATTTAATTCTTCATATGAAATACAAGATCCTCTGATTATTTTTAGTAAAATATCATGTCCTAGATATTTTTTCCTGATCTTTATTTTCTTGTACTTTTTAAGAGGCTTTCTATAGTCATATTTTGCCTCCCCCCACTTCTTGGTACCCACATAATTATTTTTGATATTTCATATATAACATTATACGTGACCTTTTATATAATTCAGATACCACCAAGATTGTATAAAAAATTCTCCAGATTTTTCAAGATGGAAAGATTGTAGCTTAACTTGAAAGATGAGCCTGTAACCAATATTTGAAGATATCAAAATATCAAATAGGAAGATGTGCCTTGCAGTAACTAAAATACTAAAATGATATCACAAAAGAAAACAATGGTAAATGGGAATTATATGAAAGTTCACAGTTTCTATAATTGCAAAATTAAAATGCAAAAAAGGCAGTGCACAGAATCTGAACTCTTCAAAGACTGGTTGGCTTTTTCTCTATGTCGATAATAGGGAAATGATAACATGGGAAAAAAGATTAATTCATATACCAATGTAAATTTCCTTTTGGATATTTTCTTTTTGGATAGAATTAAATTTATTCAAAACCCCAGGAGTTGTATGACCAATTTGATAATAACAATAGCAATAGAGAAAGTTCACATTACTTCACTCCATTAACAAGACCATGTTTAACAATTTGGACATAATGCTTTCCTGTTTAAAGTAGTTTTAGATAAAACAGATTGGCAAAATCAAAAGCTACAAAAGCTATTAAAAAAAAGAAACAAGGAAGAGGGGTGCATGTTTCTTTTGAAAGGCAAGCAAAAACAAAGACACACACACAAAAAAAAAAACAAGACTAAAAATGAACAGAAAATGTTTTCAAATAAATTTTTCTCATTCAAATTATCATTAATAAGCCAAGATTACTTAGTTTTTTTTTGTTTTTTTTTTGGGGGGGGGATGACTAAACCACATCTAAAAGGTGAGGCTATAGTTTTAGAGATCTGGAGAATAAGGAGCACTCCTAGATTGACATTACTCTGACCTGGAGTGGTAATACCAGTTAGGATCCTATTTAGAGGTTAAAAAGATCTGCATAAAAATTATTTATATCTGATAGGATCCTGTGCAAAAAAGCCTATTAAGAAACAACTACACAAGAAATATAAATATGAACATACAATGAATGTGATCCCCTAATCTCTTGGTATGAAATAACCCTAGACAGGTTGAATGCCATTAAAATCAATGAATTCACCTGCATTTTTCCATATTCAAACAGTTCCTCAGTAAAATAAATGATTAATAATCAAACAAGAATTAAAGTGAACCAACGTTTTGAAATATGTACAACCTAAAAAAAGTAAAGAACCTTGGTCTCTGAAGGATAAGTACACTGTATATTTTACACTGGTAATAGTAGTTTGTGTTCAAGTTAAGTCAGAATCTTGAATGTTAATTTTTCAAGATTTTTAACTACTTTTTACTTTTGCTTGCTCCAACACACACTCAATAGATATAAATTTTATAATGTATGTTTTGATTGTAATGAAAAAATATTTTTTTCTTCAGAAAGAACTGATTTTCAATTATTTGAAATGCAAATGTCTCTTATACTTATAAATCATAAGTAACATTTTAAAAGAAAGTGCTTTAAAAAATGTAGGACAGTAGGTTTGTTTTTTATTTTGTTTTTTACCCTATATTGGAAAAAAGGATGTAACAACGAAGAAAGTTTCATTGGTTCACTTTTTATGGATGGTAAGTGATAATGGCTGGCAATAATGTTCCACCATTGCATGTTATGGCTGTCCAAATCAACAAAGTTAAATCTTTCACCACTTGATAATTATTCTGAACTAGTTATACTGATAACCTATAAATCTCAAAAGAAAAATGATTAGGTTATTACAAAATGAGGCCTCCATATATTCTCATTTCCTTTTTTTTCTTTCAACTTAAAATTACAACCAATAATGACTTAATTTCTTTATTTTTCAATTCTTAAAAACATTTAATTAATTACATTTCAGACACAATCAAAAATAGAAAAAAAAAATTTGAAGATTTTTTTTTTCAATTTGATTAGATTTTTAAAAATCATTAATTCAAAAAAGTTTGTATGAACTTTTACCAGTTTACAATACAATTTATACCAGGCCATTGGCCTAATGGGTAGAGTATTCACCAATGGTCTGGGAGACCGGGGTTCAATCCCATGTCAAGTCATACTCAAAAATGGTACTTGATGCCACCTTGCTTAGCACTCAGCACTATAAGGTGAGGATCAATGGTAAAGTGGAGCAATTTTGGATATGGAGTAGTACCCTCCCCTATATCTCAGTGTAGTAGTTATTGAAAAGAGAGCGTTTGGGTCACCCTCAACTAAGGTCACCAACTTTACTTTTTTACAATACAATTAAGATAAAATTTTAAAATTTATTTTGCAACTTTTAGAGCATATTTTGCCTCTAGAGTTAAACAATAAATGAATAAAAAATAAACTACTTTTAATTCTACAGAAAATTATCTTGATTTCAAGATTTTACTAGAGTTGTTGGGTGTTAACGTTAAAAAAAAATGTTTCCACTAAATATTACTTTGACAAGAAAACTTTCTGATGAATCAATTCAATCATTGACACAAGAAAGGTTTATCAAAGTGAAATAATTGGGTTTCTGTAAATGTTTAAAATGCCTGTTTTATGAAGTGTTCAAATTCTATTTGTTTATTTTTGTTAAATTCTTTTAATCGTTAAGAAAGTAAATATCAAATATCAAGCAAGGTGTGTGTGTGTGTGTGTGTGTGTGTGTGTGTGTGTGTGTGTGTGTGTGTGTGTGTTTACACTTTACTATGCTACATCCAGGATAGTCTGTATCAACTTCATCTTGATTTGGAGTTATTGAAAAATGACTACTGAAATCCACCTCTGGTATCAATGAAACCAATATAGTTTATACAGTTTAAATTATGATGTATAAAATTCTTAAATTCTATGTTATATTGTTTTAAACTTCAAGTGTATTTGTTGAGTTTTATAAAAGTTGATTGTAAGTATTCAATAAATTGAAGATATATGAAGAGGTATGATATTCATTTTCAAAGCCTGTATCAGTATAACAAAGGTTTTATCTAGAGTGATTGTGTTAACTCTAGACAGCTGGACAAATAAATGTCAAAATCATCAGTTGGGGATAAATCAACTGATTTACTCTTTTCCATTTTGGGACGCATTCCTGTAAATTTCTATTTTGATATTTAGTTGGTCAACTAAACTTTTTAACAACTGACAAGTAATCAAATAAAGAATGAATGCCATCAAACAGATACAAATGCAATTGTGTGATGAGAGGCTCAAGCAAAGGAATGTAACATATGATGGTTTGAAGATAGACTTTAATTTCACAACACCTTGAGAGAGCAAACTGAAGTTAATCAATGAGGCATTGTCGAGAAATCACTCTAAAACTTATTTGAGCTGGAAAGAGAAGTCTCTTCTATGGAGCTTTTGAATAAAGGGCCCTCAACTTGGGCAAGCATGCAGGCAATATTTACACCAATGGTCATCTTGACAATCACGATAAAAGGAATAAGCAAGCTTTTTGATGGATAAGTCACATTATACATTGGTTCATGTTAAATCTCCACTGAACTGTTCATTTTTATGACAAAGTTAATAGACATTTATTGCTCACCCACAAGTGTCTATTAAATGTCTCATCATACATAGGTGTAGAGTCCAACAGCAAAGTCCTTTGCCCTTATAAACCCAGTGTAATAAGTGTTTACCCACATATCATAAAACACATCAATCAGAATAACTGGCTCTCCTACCAGTAGCAACATGAGTTTTATCAAAAGTCAGGAGTACAAACTGCATTTCTAACTCCAGGTGCAAATTTTGTTCCATCTTATGAAAGTTAAACCTAAGTTAATTTCAGCTTTACAACCAAGTCCTTATTTAACTCATCTTCCTTAATTCTTTTTGCTAATCATTTCCTTTGTTTAAGACAATATGAATGATCTTTAATGGCATGTCAATCTGTCATGGATTATCTTATGCTTAAAAGTTAGGGAATTGGATACATTGTATGTTCACATTTTTTGTATAGTTGTTTCTTTATTTTTTTTTTTTTTTTTTTTGTATATGGTTATGTGGTCTCAAGTGTTTGTATTTAATACTAATGATTTCCAAACTGATCTATCTAACCTAGAGATGGGACCTTGAGAGTAACTAGAGTACTCCATACTCCACAAATCTCCAAAACTGGAGCCTCATCATCAGAAGCAGTTTAGTGTCATAACCAAGACAAATTTAAGACTATATCTCAATATTTCTTACCATCTACTTATAAAATTTAATACAATTCAGAGCTCTGGAGTATCACAGTTTGAAAGATTTGGTATTTTGGAGTTTTTAAACAAAATTAAAATCTTGTTTAGAAAATAAACAAATTTTTTAAAAAATGTAAAAAAAGCTGTATTACAAAAAATTGTGTGAATACTGCTGTAATTTTTACCTTCATTTGCTTTTTGAAATTTCTTAAATCATAGCTAAAAAAAAGCTATGATTTAAGAAATTCTATCACTTTAAAAGAAATTCTATCACTTCAAAAGAAAAAAAAAAAGGAAAATTATTACAAAATATATTTTAACATTTTAATGCAAGGGTAAAAGAAAAAAAACTTGGGTTTTTTTTTAATGAATAATTGTTCTGACAATGCTCCCTGCTTTGGTTGTGCAATGGAATGTCAGAATTTTAAGAAATCTTACCTCTTACATGGGCACAATGAGATGCAGTCCATACTATGAATTGCAATATATAAAGGTTAAGTGATGTGGACTTGTCAGATCTCAGAAAAGATAAAAGGTGAAGGGAATATAAGTGAATTATGACAATGCTGTATTTGTATTAGCAGATGCATGATGGGAAAAGTTCTAGCTGGTTAATCAAATACAAACAAGACAGTTCCAATAAAAGTAAATGATATAAAGAAAGGCAGTAGGTAGGATAAAGAAGGAACTTAAAAGGAAAAAGGTGAGAATGAAGAGAGATAGTAAGTGTACTTAAAAACAAAAAAGAGAGAGAGAGAGAGAGAGAGAGGGATGAGGACAGATCCCAAAAAATCTGAGAAGAGAATAAAAAGTGAGGCCTCAAGTGGAAATGCGAGATTTTTTTTTTAAGTTATTAAAGAGAAGAAGAAAAAAACTAGAAAACAAAAGAAAATGACCCAGAATCCTACTCAAAACTTTGGACAAAACATTCACCAAATCCCAACATATCCTCTCTTTAAAAAAAGTTCAAAAAATTATTTGAAATCTATTATTTATGGTCTCACACACAATATATATTAGAAATAATCCTGTTGCACACAACATATGAGGACCCAACAGTAAAGTTAAATGTTTGTACTGCGAAACAATCTACATAGATGATTTGTTTGTAATGATGAAGGTGTGTGTAGAACCAGCCATACTTTTTAGATGAGCTGATAACACAAGAATGATACAGCAGCATAATACAGATTCTCCTGAACGACATGACTCAGGTTTTTGAATTTAGAGTTTTTCCATCTTCGAGATCTGATGTGCTGCCAAAGCTAAGGAACTCGATCTGCCCGGCAAGATATTCAGAAATTGATTCATGCCTTTGTCAAGAGCATAAGAACAAAGTAAAATGTGAACTGCTTCATCTAGGATTTGAATTTAGTGCATCAAGCCTATTTCCTACAACAATAACTACTATGCTACAGCACACACACACACACATATATATATATATATATATATATATATATATATATATATATACATACACACACACACACACACACACAACAACAACAACACACACACACACACAGTGCAGAAGCAAAATTAGGAATATTCTTGTATAATAATAAATGACTCAATTATAAAATAAGATTAATTTTGATTTAAAAAAATAAACAACAAAATAAGGAGATGGATGCAAAACAGTAAATTTAATCAATATGGCTACTATTTTTCAATTATTCTATCAACATACCTTCAAAAGGATTTGCATGCCTTCAAAATAAATTCTTCAGATATCTTATTCTATTCCTCCTCAATAGCAGTCTTAAGTGAACCAATATTTGAATGGGAAGTTGCATTTGTTTTGTTTTATAAAATGCTTCATGTAGTGTAATCAAGGGGGTTAAAGTCTGGGCTTGAATCTTGTTTAATTGCTGTCCTCACAGTTTTCTTTCAATTCATTAGTGTGCTTTCTTATTGATCCTGTGGGGTCCTTCTTAATCACTGTAGCAAGAGCAGTTAAAAATACTTTTCATTTTTTGTTCACTCTTCCACTGCCCTTTTCCATAAAAAGGTCTTTTTCTATCAAAAATTTTTCTTTGCGTTGTGTAGGGTAGATGAAGAAACTTTGGCTTGCTTTCAGCGTTAAGTAAATCATAAGATTCTTTGTTGTTTCTTTTCTTGCTCACTCATAATTGGCTGAATTTTAATTTTAAAAAAAAGTGCTTGAATAATAGAGGTAATCATGAAAATTTAAATTTATTATGTTTTTTGTTGGTTTTTTTTTTTTTCAAAAACTGGACTAATCAGACAATAAAAATCATTCCATATTTTGGTACTGCATTATATATATATATATATATATATACATACACACACACACACATATATATATACATATACACACACATACCACATGAGCAAGATGTAATACAATCTTTTAAATGGAGTTTAACAGATTTGAATTCAGAGTTTTCTTTCTTCTAGACCAGTTGCCATACCAAGGTTAAAGAATTCAAACTGCCCTTCTATTTACCCATAACTGAAGAGAGAATAGTTGGATGCAAACTTTTCCCAAGGGTATTAATATAATATGAAATGCAAGCAGCTTCATCCAGAATTTGAACTTGGGTCATTGTGTCCATTTCCTATGACAATCACCATTATCTCTCTGATAAAATTTTATGACATATTCATCCAAAAATTATATTGAACAGCCAAAGTTAATCAGAAACTGTTAAAAGACAAAGCCATACTGACTATAAAAACCAACTCCAAGATTAATTTTAGGCATTGCCCTTTTTCCAAAATGACAATGTTCATATTATTTGGTCAATTCTGAATTGTCTCTAAGGTTTTTTTCCTCCCCACAATTCATATTTAATTCTTCTTGTCTTCTTTATGCTAAAGTCAAACTGTGAGTGTCTTATAAGGGCAATTCAGATCAAACTTGGTTATTATTTCCCAGCAATTTCTCATCTGCAATCATCACCAATGAATACTAATTGTAGAATTAAGGAATATCAAATAACCTTCCAGCTCGGAATATATGGCTCAATGGTTTAAAACATTATTCTAAGAATAAATTTAATCTTGCTTCAGGCTTATGCCACTTTTTAAACTAGAATTCACTCAGACAGTACTGCTTTTATGACAATATTATGGAAATTTTTTTTCTCATTATGAGCTACTGTTATTACCCAACCAGCATGCTACTGCTATAATATAAAATTAAATTATTTCAAACTTCTTCGACTAATGCCTTTCACATGATATTCATCAATCTTGTCATCTGGAAACTATATTGCCCAGTTGGCTGGGGCTGTAGAATACAACGACTGAACCTCTGCAGAGGGTTAAGACTCCCCCTCAATGAGTGTCTTAGATATGACACTAAACAATCTGATGGTGAGGTTCCAGTGATGGTGTTGCTTTGGAGAATGTGAAGTAATCCTTTGCCATCGCTCCCAAGTCCACTCTGGCCCAGAATAGAAGCACCTGATAGGGCTCTATCTATGGGTTAAATAGAACTGCATACTTATGCTAAACTGAATTGTTTGAATTAGAACTGTTTGACTAAACTGAATAGATTGAAATAGAAATGTTTTTGACAATTAAACTGTGTACTTACATTAAAATTGCATACTTATTCTAAACTGCATTGTTTGAAATAGAACTTTTTTTTTGACATTGTAACTGTACTTAAGCTAAATTAATTTGTTTAATATAGAACTGTTTTGACATTTAATTGTGTATAAACAAAATCTATACTTATACTAAACTCAATTGGTTGAATTAGAACTGTTTGTATAAACTAAATAGCCTGAAATATAAATGTTTTTGACAAACTGTGTATTCATGCTAAACTGAATTGTTTGAAATAGAACAGATTATTTGTATAAAAATGGATTTGGCATTAAATAATCAACAAAGATTGATATGCCATAAAACCTCAACAATCAACCAAATCAAAATTGTATTTTTGGTCTTGCACAGATAAAATTTACTGAGGATTACTATAATAATGGCGATTTCAAACCATATTAATATAATAATAATAATGACCCATTGGTCGTGTTTAGAATAAGTAAATTGCATCCCTGCAGAGAGGTAGGAATCCCATCTACCCATTTCTAAAAAAAAGTTATCCTGGATATGACACTAAACTGCATCTGGTGGTGAGGTTCCAGTTCTGAGAAATGTAGCATACATTACTTTGTTGCTGTTACTTCAGGGTCCATTTGACCTGTTAGAGTCACATCTATGGGTCAAATAGAGCTGTTTGAAAATTATTAGTATTGAAGAGGAATACTTGAAACCCTGCAACTGTGAAAATTATTAGTATTAGACAGGAATACTTGATACCATATAATTGTGCAAAAAAAATGTGATTGAAAAAAGTTTGCAATGGAACATTGAAAATATAAAGTTTTGATTCATTTACAAATGAATCAAATTTCTTCCTTAAATAACCCATACAGAGTAGACATGCTATTAAACAAATAAACCAAACCAAACTAATTATTCCTAAAAGGCATTTATAAAATTATTAAATCATGTAAATTTTTTTGATCATCAAAAATATGTAGCAGCTTATATTGTTATGAAATAGATTGAGCTGGTGGGTTTATAACATTTTATAGTTTCATTTCAAAATCTCCTCAGTTTTGTTTGTTTGTTTGTTTTTTTGTTGTTGTTTTTTCTTTAAGCTTAGCTTATTTTAGCTCTAGGCTAAATGGAAAAAAAATATGAGTAGAATGACTAGTGCCAATATCTAAAATAGAGAATGTTTGACTGGCTTTGAAAATGAGCATTTTAAGTCCCACAGCTTTAACCTAAACTACAAAGCATTTAGTTCCATATCTTTTGGCTCAATAGCAAAATTAAAATACTGTCCCACTGAATTAACTTCATGGTTAGAAAAATGAACCAGTGTCTGTTTGTTTTATGGTTCACTTAACTCGAGCAAGAAGCAGGTAGGAATTCATTATTTAAGATATAAAGTAGATGAATTTATACCAAAAGGATTCTTAGTGAGATGAATAAAAAGCAATTTAGAGAGAAGAGCAGGAAATGAAAATTTAAAAAAAACAAAAAAACATTAGAACTTTGCAATTGGAGGACCATTTTCTAAGAATGAAATGATGATTCTGAAACATCTGCCGTTTGAAATATGTGAATGAAAGAAAATCAACACTGTGCAAAGGTTCAGGTCTGTTGACAATTTTCTTAATTTGCAGCTGGCATTTCTTTATGGTCTTAATTATGTAAGATTAAAAATAAATTTAATTGAATAAAAAACAAAAACAGAGAAAAGACAAAAAGAGGTAAAAGTGAATAGAAGGAAGAGATAAAGACAAACTAAGAGAGAAGAGAAAAAAAAACCCAAAGATATGAGAAAATTGCAATGGTGGTAAAGAAGAGGGACATGAGGGAAGATAAAAAAAGAAAAAGAGTATAATGTGTAGAAAAGAGGAGCAATGTTGTAAAAAAAAAAAAAATTGATATAAAACTTGTTGTTTGTTTTTTCTATTAATATAAATAAATTATACTGGACTTCTCAAGTGACCAAGAATATTCCTACATTAATTAGATCTGATGCATTAACATTCTGATTGCTTCTGAAAAGAAAAATTCTAAAAAAATTCATTGAGTTGCAAAAGGTGAGAAGTGTTTTAATGGGGGGGGGGGGATCATTAGAGTTTCAGCTGAGAGAAAAAAAATTAACATATAAACTAAATTAAAGGAATTTTTCCCACTAACAAATATGGTACCTGACATCATGAGAGAGAGAGAGAGTATGCAAAAGAAATTTCTAACAGATCTTTAAAAATTTCATTTAAATAACTAAAAAAAAAAAAAATGTTGACCAAATATTGACAAAGTTTTACAGGTAGTTTCACTGAAATAATAACATATACAGGCTGAATCTATGCAAATTAGTTTAATCAGTGTATAGCAATAGTGTGTGTGTGTGTGTGTGTGTGTGTGTGTGTGTGTGTGTGTGTGTGTGTGTGTGTGTGTAATACAACAAAATAAATTGAACCACTGAAAAAATATCTTATACATTTAAAACTTCATGATAATATTTTTCATAAAAGTAATTTTTCTTTTAATATTCTTACCTTCTTTAATGTTGGATTTCACAACTTTGGCATTTAAAATATATGAAAATAATCTTAAAAAATTAAACAGTAGAAAATCTTAAAGATTTATTCACAAGTGTTGATATTTATAGACTAACACAACATTCCATTATCTTTCACTGCATCAATACAGCTAATCATGGAAATTTGATAAATTCATGTTTGCTTTTTTTTTCTTTTTTTTTTTTAAATATAGTTAACTTACACAGAATTTTAAAAAAACAAACAGATTTTTTTTAAAAAACACAAGAAAAAAAAAAAACCAGTTAATCAAAATTACAATACTGCTGTAGTAAAAGTGAGAAAATATAATGGTGAGTATCTAGACATTCAATACTAATCTATTTTCGGCCAAAAAATATGTGCCAAAGGAGACAAGGCACATTTTATCTTTTAGTGATTCTCTTGGAGTCAAACTCCAAGAGAATCACTAAAAGATAAAATAATACATTTTACTCCCATCTTTTGTAATAGTCTACACTTGATGTGAAAAAGTTAAACAAAATTTACAGGAATATCAATAAATGAAAATCACCAGTAATAGAATTTGATGATTTAAACCTCAAGATTAGAAGTTGGCGGTTTAACAGAAAAAACGACTTCTTTTTTTTTTATTTCATCTTCATACCCTGAAACCACATTGAAATTTTTTTATGAAACTAAAATTGTTTGCTTTAGCGCTATCACTAATGAGTGACCATATCCAAGGAAACACTGTTGAAAAAGACTTTCAGGTTTTTGCACCCAAAAATAAGAAGGGTGTCAAAGTCAAGTGACCATAAAAAAATCAGAAAGTTTTTAAATAAGATAACAGGCATTATAAAATTCATTTATTGATAAATCAACACTGAAAATTTCATTAAAATCAGATAATTCCCTGATTTTTAGTAAATGTTTTTCAACCATGAGTAGTGATTTGGTTTTGTAAAATATATTTATGACATAAGTAATTGTTGGTACCTAGTCTTAGCATGTGTATGTCATAAACAAGTACCAACAATTTTGAAGTAATTTCTTCTGTAAACTTTTTATAATGTACATTTACAAATTTTGCAGTTTAAATTTTCACAGTAAATTGTTTTTTGTATTTTAGATAGCTTTGCATATCTATATTTCAATAAAGATCTCTCGCAAATTTTGCCATTCAATTTGTATGTTTTGCACTGAAAATTCAAAAGATTCAAAGTCTGAAAGTAATATAAATATTACTAACAGAATAAAAATGTTATATTGACAAATTGCAATGTTTATAGTTTAATATTGTTCTCAAAGTTATTCTATTAAATGACTTGGGTGGGGGTCTCTCTCCATGGCATAGTGGCTAACATTCTGGATTGTGAAACCATAATAATCAATTTAAAATTCCAATCACACTATCAAACCCCTTATCTCTGCCAGCTATGGATTAAATGGTACCACTTGTGTTCTTCTACAAGGATGGTTTTAACATTAAATAACCAATGAAGGTTGACACATGATTAAACAATGAAATCAAATATTAAATGACTGTATTCTTCACCTGATTTCATTGAATAAATGTATTTGTACTTTTTGTTGCACTGGTGATATATGGTTAAAAATTCTCAAAAAAAAATTTTAATAAAAAAAACAAAAAGTCATTAAGGGTTTCAAAATAAAAGAAAGTGAGAAAATGACAATGTGTTATAAGTTATCTCTAGAGGAAAAAAAGGTCACAAAAAATTTTTACTTAGTTTTTTTTTCTTTAATTTTAGTTTTTACAGATTAGATTCGGCTCAAAGATTTGAATTAATGTTATAAACCATAAGATCTAAAACAAGTAAATTATCTTCCTCACCCCCACAGATTTTGATGTTACCATTTTTTTTTAAGTTGTTGGAATCAAGATTACACGTGATGTGCACACTTCATTAGTTTACATATATATTTTGATTTATTGGGTTTGATAAGCTAAGACATTTTCAGGAGGGTCAATTATTCTTGTAAGCAAAGAGAAAGATTTGTAGTTGTTATCTTGTGTATCTTTACAAGTAATTATGCATTTACATACAGGTAATTACCTATGCACCAATACATAGGTGTGTGTGTGTGTGTGTGTGTGTGTGTGTGTGTGTGTGTGTGTGTGTGTGTGTGTGTGTGTGTGTGTGTTTTATTTACTAGTTGGTATTAAATGACTACATGCAAAAAATTTATATTCCCTGAATACCTCAGCTGCAGTTTTTGCCTACTAATTTGGACAAACATCTGTGGACACAAACATATGTACCACAAAATATACACACAGCACATAACTGATTCATATAAATATAAAAAGCAAATAAAAATAGCTATGTAGATGTTCTAAACTCACAAATCTAATTTATTTCTTCATTTAGATAGCAGAGCATTTCAAATTTTTAAAATTTTGCAAAATTTTTCAAAACTAATCAATTTATATATTCTCCAAGCAAAAAAATATTAAATTTGAATAGAAAACATTAAGGAAAGATGTAAAAATTTACAGGACTGAAATGGCTCCAATGTATTAACAGATGGCTATTCATCATGAGGGACATCTTGGACATTTTGAGAGCTCTACAAATATAGCCTTGTACCAGACAAAACTGCTAAGCTTAGTAAATATTAACACATGTTCTTCCTATATACTACAGAAACAATTCAGATAAGTAAATAGATAACTTAATGTAGTAATTTTTAAAATGGTTCAAATTTTCAAATCAGAAATGACAAAGTATTTAAAAGATTATAGATATTTATATTATCACTGCATGAATTAAACAACTATCTTCAATGTTTGAGTTGAACAAATATAGGGAAAATATATGAGGAAAGGGTCATTATGCTCTTTTCTTATTCTCCCAACCAGATAAATGTGTTAATGAAAGTCGCCAATATTATTTGCAACAGAAACTGGCAATTAAGTTTTCAATGAAGTTAACACAGAAAGCTTTAGATAAGTTAATGACATATCAAACACTTAGGGTTCATTTAATACTGAAATCGGATTCATTAGTAAATGTTTGAACATAATCATAGCTATATTTTCACCATTCCAACCCAATCCCTTTTTGATTGCACTACTTTTTTTTTCATTTAACTACTACTACTACTACTATTATTATTGTAGTAGTAGTAGTAATAATAATAATAATAGATTGTTTGCACAGTAATATTGTATCAAGTACTCTCATCTATTATAAATAATTTATACACAATAATATGGTTATAAGTAATAATTCATATTTAATAATAATTTGTTTGCTTACAGTTATATAATTTATAGTGATTAATAATATTAATTCTTAGTAAACAAGCCTAGTTGGCTGGGACTGTAGAATACTGTTGTGGACCAGTAAAAGGTCCGGAAGAAAGACACAAACTCGGGATTATGTGAAACAAGTATATCGAATGAAAGTATAAATACAGCATAGGTAAAAGAGTGTTGAATGTCAATCTGACTGCCAAAGTGTTAGGCTGGAGTTAACTTAATACCGAGATGAATATTCCCTCGGTATTCATAGTAATAGGAAGAATTCATTATAGTCCGTAAGGTAGGTACCATAACAAATACACTGACTGCATCTCAGCAGAGGAGTAAGACCCCCAACATACCGAGTTCTTGATATGACACTAAACTATCTGATGGTAAGGCTTCAGTCCTGGAGCTTGGGGGAACGTGGGTACCCTTTCATTGCCATTACTCCCAGGTCAACTCTGGGTTAGAGTGGCAGTGCTTGTTAGAGTCCCATCTATAGGACAAACATAACTGTTAACTATTTGTGTACAAACAAATTACTGATGTTAAATTAGTGTTACATAGTAATATACTGGAAACTATTTAAATCTGTGCAACTAAAACTATTAGAAATACTTCCAACCATTTAACTATGTGTAAACCAATGATTAATATTAAATAAAATTACCAGCATTAGATTAATGCTTGAAACCATTCAACTGTGTGCAAACAAATGAGTTCTGACTTGTTTAAATGTTACATATAAACTATTCATTTACAAATCATATATTTGAGATTACTGAGGTTCAATCCCAGGTCGAGTCATATCAAAGACTCAAAAAATGGTACCTGATGCTGCTTTGCTTAGCACTCAGCACTATAAGGTGAGGCTCAAGGGTAAAGTAGAGCAATCCAAGGAAAGGAGTAGCACCCTTCCCTATACCTTGGTGTAGTAGCTATTGAAAAGGAGCCTTCGGGTCACCCTCAACTAAGGTCACTAACTTTACTTTATATATATATATATATATTTATAAAAACAGGATTTGGTATTAAATAACCTACAGGGGTTGTTTTGCCATAAAGCCCAACCCACTAATCTTAGTAAACAATTTTATGTTCAAGTAATTATCTTTAATATAAATAATTTGCAGTTATATGGCATCAAGTATTCCAACCCAATACTAATCATTTTCAAACAGATTTATTTCACTCATAGATGGGATCCTAACATGCAGCTTAGACTGAACCTGGGAATAATAGCAATGAAGGAGTAATAATCAGAGCTTCAGAACTGAAGCCTCACCACCAGATGCAGCTTAATATCATACCGAGGACATTGGGAGGAGGCATCTTAATCCCTCTGAAGAGGATGGAGTCAACATATTATAAACCCTGCTAACAGAGTAATATCTTGGAAAGCATTCATGAAATTACAAAAAATGTATTTTATCATATTTGCAAGAAGAGCGATTTATTCAATTAATCAAAAAATCCAAATTCTGCTAATAGAACACCAACTCTCTTATTGAAAAGGAAACCTTAAGGTAACAAAACAAACTTCTGCATAATATCAGCACAATCAATTTTCCTCCAAAACTCACACTTGCATGTTCAATAAATCAAACAGGAAAGAAAGAAAAAAGCTACAATTCACATGATAAAATTATTTATATATACAAAGACTAAAATGGTCATGTTATGATAGTAACAATGTAAATTGCTAATATCTTGAATGTAGAAACCATTTCAATGCCAATGTAATAATCAAAACCAGCAGTTAAAGTGGTGGAAGATGCAGAAGCAAGAAAATGTCACAATCTGAATACAATATCCTGAGCATTTAACTTCAAGTAAAAGAAAAACAATCTTAAATACAAAAGCATCAATTGTTTACCAGTACAGAAAATACAATCAGAAAAGATCAAAAAGGAAAAGAAAATATAGAGTTGCAAAAAGATAAACATCAATATTCTACATTAATTGAAGTGCAAAAAATTGTACATAGCAATGGAAGAAATAGATGACATTTGTGATGTATGTATTTATCCAACCCTTCCACCACTGGCAGGAGGTGACACAAAGTCAGTTTTTTAACCAGAGTAAAGCTGGTTTTGAATTATAGTTTTACTTCTTCAAGACTGGTTGCCTAACAAAGGCTAAAGAAACTAGTATACTCTATCTTGAAGAAGAACAAAGGAATTCATATTTGTTATGAAATAGATAAAGAGTTAGTGTAGCTGTGGCAGCCATGAAATATCAACAGGATTCGATACTGTTTCACTGTGGAATGATTAAGAAACTATGTCCAAGGTGGTAACTGCTTAAAATTATTCTCTGGCAATAATAGTAAGAATATACCAATGATAAATGAATTCTAGACAGACATGAAAACTAAATGCCTACAGGTGATGCAAGAAGAGGACTGTCAACAAGAAACAATGATGGTCACTAACTAACAAAATAGAACACTTCATTAAATCAGATCTTAATTCAATGCTGGTACTGCTCAATTCATCAGTTTAAAACACAGTATAGCATACTCTGCATTGCATAGAACTTCAGAGAAATCAACCAATAAGAATACCACTGACATCATGGCATCAATTACTGTGCCTCATCTGAGCCAAAGAATATAATCAGTGAGCTGTGGAAGACTGTTACTAAATTACCTGGTCAGAAAAGTTTATTTTCAGCTCTTTCAGACAGACATGAGGCTACAGATCCAGCCTGTCAGCAAGGTATTGTGCAAGCTCTTAGTAGCTCTGTAATGGTATCAGGTTTTTCTATAGAAGTTTGCAAAATCCACAAGTAGAATTGGAATCTGCTTTGACGGTTTTTGTAAACCATTTTCACTACTTTATGCAACATCAGGTTTCTTGATGGTGATGCTTTGTTCTGGCAAGGTAAAGCAACACCACATACCCCCTGTATGCAAATGACAAGTTTTGTTCCTGGAGCATTTATTTGACTTCCAGTTATTCCACTGGTCCCTACACTCACTAAATTTATACTTCATTAATCATACAAAGTACATTTTGAGGACCTTACTAAATAATCTACAGCCACAACCACCAACAAACAACTCTGATGCACAATTCTGAAATTTGCTAGAATATACTTACATGTCCCCAACACTTCAAAGACACCAACCATGCCATGTTTTATAGCCATCACTATTTAACTGAATGAAGGATTTACATATTATCAAGTAATTGTTTTTAATTTTTTGGCACTTAAGTTTATTTACTGATGGTCACATACTCCAAGGTAAACATTCCAATCCATCAGATTAGAGACATACATACATACATACAACATTTAAAAAATATCACCAAACTCACAACTTTAAGTTTCCCCAATCTTTTGATTATCAGATAAGTATTGGTGATTAAGCACATATGGTAGTTTAATCACTGTTACTCAATGATTGTATAATTTCAAGTTGTAAGAAGGGTGATTTTTTTTCTTTTTAATATTATTATAATGTCAATGATAATTTTTGTAATGAACATTGTTTCATTTGCTACAGTTACTCTTGCCATTATATTTTTAAACAATAATATTACTTATTTTAAAGTAATACATACATATACATACATAAACACACATACCACAAAGTCAAAGCAAGTGAAGCATGAGTTATCGGTAACTAAAATTGGATTCTTGACTGATCACTCCAATTAACCAAGTAATTGCCAAATTATTCTCAACATATAATTTTAAGAAAATTGACATAGGGACAATTTTGAGCTATTTTCTCATTAATACCTGAAGGTGGCAATATCAAACATTTTTCTTTTCTTTTCTCATATTCATATCACAATTCACATTATAATGCTTTGGTGGCTTCCATTTTCTCCTATTAGCACTTTTGCAGCTCAATACAAAAGACATCAGTTGTCATTGTTCAATCAAGCAATATTTTTCTAAATGCCACCTTTCAATAGCAGCCTCAGCAACATCAAGAGGACAGAAAGAAAATTATTTTGAAATAAATAAATAAATAAAAAAACAATATAAAATATTATTTTAAAAAAACAGCAATTGTTAAAGAAACTGTTTGTTTTTTTAAATCTGAACGAAAATTCTTAGAATGATTTTTGATAACATCAGATAATCATTTATAATTTCATATGATTGCAACAATAACAACTTTAATTTCTACAGTAAACAAATGACTACAGGAATAAAATACTGATCATAGATTTCTTTTTTCTTAGCTTACTATTGTACAGAACTCGATCAAATTAGGGTAAGTTGAAGTTAGGTTTACACCAATTATTCAAGATTGCTAGTGATCAACCTGCATTGAAAAAAATCAACATTCAAAAATCTAGTTTTTACTGAGATTTAAATAACCATCATGTATAAAATACACAACTATTTCAACCACTAAGTATACCCAACAATCCTTGATTATATGTACAAAAGAAAGTTGGTGGTATTTTCATATATTGCAATAACAAATCGAGTGTTTAAAAAAAATAACTACTTTTATAAGTTTAATAAAAAAAGTTGCCTATAAATTATGTTTTAAAAAATCTAATTTTTTTTCTTAATGAGTAAATATATATCGGTGTTTTGTAACAAAGAATAAAATTGGTTTCCAACTATTTTTAAGGTCTCTATATATGAAGTGAGGGGTTGGTAATATAGAGCTATAAGTTTTCTATTGTTATTCAGAAAGAAAAAAATTTAAATGACCACAGATACTTTTTATAAAAAATTCTAAAATGTATTGCAAAAATTTAGATATCTTTAAAGTGGTAAATTTAATAACAAGGAAACAACATGAAGTTATTCATTAAAAAATAAATAAATAAAAAATAAAAAGTTACTTCTGTATATTTAAAACATGTTTCAGAGTATTTTTTTATGTCAATGTTTGTCATTCTAAATTACTTTAACTGATCTCTGTAAACAGAAAAATTTAAACTACATAAAAATCTTTCAAAAATAAAGTAGCCAATAGAGAAATAGGATTCACTAAAAATTAGCCAATTTAATGATTACTCAATAGAATCGTTTTTTTAATATTACTTTTTATCTAAAATATACAGCTAAATGCTAGTGGCTGTTACCTCACAACTCAGTTCAAAAGTCGAGTATTTAGTCACTTTTTCATATCCATAAGTAATGAAAGCTCACTCAAATTTACCACTATCTCATAAGACATTTCAAGTATAAATGGCAAAAAAAATGATAAAAGTCAATATTATCCATGATGGCAAGAGTATTTTATAGACATTAAAAAACACCATTATATAATGGTCTCTTGTAATTTCATAAAGTAAAAATAAGATTCAAAATCATCTCAGTTTTTTTTGCTTTTTTTTTTACAGAAAATGAAAAACAGCAAGTGCATTTTTTTCTTTTTCATTTGTCTTCTATAAATGATTGATTTGTAAGTATATGTTTAACTTTGTAGAAATTAGTTTTTGAAAAAAAGTTTCAATAAAATGTTTTATTTTCCATTATTTAAACAGATTCAAAAAAGGAATCCTGAGTGAAAACTAAACTCACAAATAGTTGCCAGACTAGAGACATTAAAAACAAATACAAGTTTCAATACAAAATTTCTGAAATAATGCAAATGCTTTGAATGTAGATGTAAATTAGCATTAGTCAGCATCATTTTTCATAAAATGTACAAGGCATGTCCAAAGAGTAAGGTACAAACATTCACTAATCCATCATGTTCATTATTATACAAATAAGATATTATGCCTTTGAACCCAAACTTTTCCATATAATCACAATAGAGATTGATGCACTTGACCTGTTAGTATATGATCTCATACCTACTGTCCTTGAAGAATGTAGTATCAATAGCTTTAGACTCAACAAGATAACACTTTCCAAAATACAAATTCTAAATAGAAGATTTCGTAGATCACCAACTTTGGAATATCAACTTCTACAGCCATATCACAAAGTTTGCACCATCTTGAAACAAAGCTACAACACATGCAATGTTGTCTTCTGTCACTGAAGAATATGGACCCCCAACACAAATTTTGTCTTGTAGATTTATACAATTACCTGAACACACAAAACCAGAATAATAACTGCTTCCAACTCATTACATGTCCACCATACATAGCAACAAGTTCAGGATAAAATTCTCTTACATTTTTGTTGTTAGCATATAAAAACTTTATTACACCTTGCATCTAGGTTTGTCGACAAGGTTTGATGGTGCCAGTCGTCTTTGTTGTAATGTCAGGTATGCATGCACCCAATATTAAGGCTGTTCAGTCTGTTACTGAAAGTATTGTATACCCCCTGTTGCTTTATATAAACAGCTTTGAAAATTCTTTTTATTCCAGTCAATTTATGCTTATCTGTATCTTACTTTCAGACATCCCTCATACAATATTCCAACAAGATAAAAAGGATAAAAACATTTTTAGAGTGTGTGAGATATAAATATTAATAAGATACTACACATCATGCATAATGATTATAAAATGTTCAGATTGTTGAAAGATACAACATAAAAGATTTTATATTCTTCTACTTTCACCTTTACTGCAATCAAATATGGCAAACAAAAATTTACCTGCAAAGTTTAACAACAATGTAGAGAAAAGTTTAAAAGAATTCAACAGTTTTCTGGCAAATTGTTTAGTTTTAAAAAAACAAAAAAACTAAACAAAACACAAGTATTTAAGAAAAAAATAACAAAACCCATGAAGAGAAACAAAAAGAAATGTTATAAAATGACAAAAATGTTTTCTTTCCTCAAACTTCAAAATTATGTTAACTTCCATGCAACAACAACATCAACAACAATTAATTTACAACAGATTTCATGTGACAATGAATACAAATCAAAAAATTCATTTTCACAAGCTTCTTTTCTGCATGCCTCTACACAACAATCAAACTTATAAGTTATTATTTTCAGTCATAAGACTCCAAAATTTAATACTTTTACCTTTGTCGCTGGACAAAATGAAAAACTCGTAGATATATAAAAATATAATTTATATTCTTATTCTTTGACAGCAATGATTGTATGCCATAGGAATACAGTCAGAGAGAGTTCGCACATATCTTTCTTCTGTGGCAGGGACCCTTTTTGTGAAGTAGTGCAACAGCCGGAGAACATACACAAGGAGCTAACAGATCTGCTTGAGCGACCAACAGGTCTCTGTCTTCGCTTGAGAGACCAGCGAACCTCTCCCCTTTGCTTGAGCAACCACTGGATCTCTGACATCAGTCAAAAATTACAGACCTTATATTCTCTCTCAAGTCTCAAGCGGAAATATGAACATTTTCTTTGTCTCACGTACTTTCTGTTGGCTGGTTATTGGAACTTACATACTTCCGGGGGTCCCCCCCCCGTAATTCGTTGATCTTATCTATGAATAGAAATATCTGTCACTCAATCCATAGGCAATAAATTATATTCTTCGCCATCCTCCTTTCCTGTGACCCACTTTGTTGATGTTATCTTGCAACCACATTGAACCTGCTAAGTTCATCCACGGCACTCTCTCGCTAGCTAAGCTAGTATATTACACCTTTTAACTAAAATCATTATAAATCCTTGTGATTAAAAAACTATTTAGTTTTTCCAAGCTTCTTTTAAAATTTCAAATAGTCTTAAAAATATCCAGGTGCAATTTTAATCCTTAGAAAGTATTTATTCTTAAAACATCCAACAATATTTAAAAATGAAAAATCAAATTATCTAGTCTGATATGAAATAACAATAATATTCAACATATTTCCTCCTCTCAAAAGTATTGAAAAATATTGTAGTGATTAGGTAAATATCAGAGTGATATTCATCCAATAAATGTATGATATTATCCTAAAATAGATACAAACTATTGTCTTCATCTACTCTTAAAATAAAAATTCCTCTATATCCCCTGCCACATCTGATATAAAATTATGGTGGTATTTGGTGAAACTTGACTTATTTATCTGACCATAATACTACTTATTATTATTATCAGTTATTAGCGTATTTAGTTATATTTAACTCAAGTACAGAAGCAAAATATGAAATCTTCATTAAATAAAATCTAATTGACAAATTAATATATTTGTTAAAGTTCAATTTCAGCAATAATTTTTTATGTACCAATAATCCGTCACAAATGCTAAGCTTTTTGATTAATGTAAGGATTTATTAGCTTTGTTACTTATTAGTATTCAAAGTTACTAAGAGGCAAAAGATTCCAACTTTATCAATAGGGACAATTTTTATTAAATGCTTTACTTATTTCCAAAATAGTAAGAAAATAGCATTTATACTGTGACAGAATCTATTAATTTTTCAGCCAATTTCCATGCAAGCTTCATAAATGTGAAAATGTACAGGATTTTTTTAGATTACAATGTAATGAAATCCTGAAACACAAATAATGAAGACAACATGATACGGTTTTATTGCTTTCTATGAGATTTTTCAACATATTGAAGTGTTTAAGAGAAACCTCAAACTTTTAGAGAGCAGTTTAAATGTACAAATCTGAGACCATTGTACTCAGAAGCCAAAGACAGTTATGTTTAGATGCAACTTTACTGCATCCAAAATCAACTCAAAACAAAAGCAAAGCAAAAGAGAGGGGCCTTACCTTAGATATGTTACTTTTTCTTTTCATAGGGGGTTTCCAAGGTGATGGGTTTTGCCCAGCTCTAAACTTGGGCCTGGATTTGTTAGGTGTTGAGGCAGAAATGGATTCACGAGAATAAGTGGTTGACACAAGATGCAGTCTTTGGTAGGATAGCAGAGGGGAAACCTGTTTTGGAAGCTTATGCATCTTGAAATTGGCCGTAGAATCAGCAAGAAGGGGATCAGTAGAATACAAATTGGGTTGCATTGAATTGTACTGCCTTCTAGCATCTCCAAGCCAAGGAGTTTGTTCATGACCTTGATCAATATCTGCAATGGGTGTCCTGGGGTCAATGGGATAAGCAACCAAGAAGGAGGCATTGTGTTGTAAGGTGGTTGAAGATTGACTCTGTCTTCTAGGAGTTGGCAGGGGGAGCAGTTTTGGGGATTTCCACATTGTGTGCATCTGCAGAAAGAAAGCCAATGTGCAACATGCCAATTTTTTAAGGAGCAGTTGTTTACAATAAAAGAGAACATAGCAAGGCTTGCTGAGAAGATCAAGTTGAGTCTTTTTCTTTAAGATATTATTCTGGTTATAATTCATATTTATTCAATAATTGAAAGCATGCAAATAATATACCATAGGTTGCATGCACAAGACAAACGTTACAGAAGTTCTCAACATCATAAAAACATACAACAAGGAATAACAAAACATTGAATTTTAATTGTCTACGTTTTTCCAAAATTGTTTTCAATTATAATGAAACTGACCATTTTTTTTTTTTTGTATTTGCATTTCTCCTTAACCTGTAAAGGTTATAGATGCAGACAAAAATTAGAAAAAAAATTTATATCAAGGTGAGCAGTTTCATCATACAAAGCAAAAAAAATATTTTTTAAAATTCAATAAATGAAATTCTGGTCCTTATGGATAAGGAAAAATCCTTATAATTGATTTATACAAATTTTCAGATAATTAATTTCTTAGAAAAGAAAAATGTAAAACATTAAAAAGTACATTCCTTTAAAAAGAAAATCAGGCCAATGCTTAAATATCATTACATTTAAAAGACATCTTTTTAAATAATTTAATACTTATAAATAATTTTTAATTGGGTTAGCAGGGCCATGGGTTATGTTTTAAGACCTGCCTTTGGAGTGAGTTTATACTTATTTTATGCCTGTATAGATATACACTGAAACAATCAAGTCATCAAAAAATAGTTCTACAACTAGGTTTTTTGTTGTTGATTTTTTTTAAACTTGCTCTCGAAAGTTTCAAGAGATGCCTTTTCACAATATAAGAAAAGCTAAATCAGCCATCATAAAATGCTGGTTTTCAATAATAGAACATACTAAGGATTAATGAATCAAACTATATTTGATAATCTAGAAAAAATGTCTAAGAGCCACAAAAAATATAGAAACCAAAAAATACTACAGAAACTGTACAGATGAACTTCAAAACTAATTCCAAAATTTTGCATTCCAAATTTCTTTTTAAAATTTAATCAAAAATAAAGGCTTAGTGCTGATAAGATTAAAGAAACAATAGCTTTAAAAAAGTTCCAGGTAAAGTTAAAAAATAATAACTGAGGAATGGAACAAATGTTTATGAAACCTGGATTTATCTTAAACCTTTGGAGGAAAGAAAACAGGATTGGCAAAATTAGCAGAGAAACAACAACAACAACAATAACAACAACAACAACCAACTGCAACAACACCAATAAAAAAAAAAATGTACTTCAAGTTAGTGTTCATACACCAAGAATGAAAAAAAGAGGAAATAAATAACAGGGGATAAAATAAACTCACCAGCTACAGGAGATCAGCAAAAAGTTTACATGAAAAGGAAAAATACAAAACAGTTACAGAAAGTATACAAAGCAGGAAATAATTCAAGAAAAAAAAATCTTTTTTTTAATTAAATAAAATATCCCAACCGCAGTTTTTTTTTGGGGGGGGGGAGTTTTTTGTTCTCCCCCTCCTTTCACTCACAATTTTAGAAACTCCTGTTTTAAAATCAAATTTTAAAAAAGTAAACAGGAACCAAACAGAATAAATGAATCATAGTAACAGTCAATATTGGAATAATTATATTTGCAAAGACTGACCAATCTGATCAATACAGTTGTTACAAACAGGCTTCAAGGAAATAAAAGCTGTGAATGCAATGTAGATGTTGCAGAGAAGAGAAAGAAAAACATATTGAAAATGTTTCCTACTTGCCTGTCTTATAACCAAAAATTAAAGAGACCAAATTCTTCAATCAGTTGTTGCTCAAGCAGTACATAATGTTGGCAAGACAAAAGAAAATAATATTATGTATGTATGCACTGGTGCATAATAGAATATAAAATAAAAAGAAAATGCAGGTGAGCATATCAGAGAAGAGAAAAAATAGATACGCATAATACATTTTAAATCAAACTTTAGACCAACAGTTCTAGATATAAAGGAAAATCTATTTTCTTTTTCTAAATCAGAGATACTTGATTTGAGCCACAGTCAAAGAGCTGGAAAAATATGTTGTGCATCACCATCAAAATAATTTCAGTATGTCTCTTTGTCTCCATTTACTCATTCTTTCTCTTCAATCCCAATAAATTCTGCTTTGCTTATATGATAAATGTTAATCAGATAACTTTGCAGATATATATTAATATCTATTTCTGTATAGAGACTTCATATTAAAATATAAGAAATATAAGTCAGTTCTTAAAATGACCAAAACCATTTAAGAAAAGTTGAACCAGAGAATTCTTGCATATGACTGATGAATGAAATAAAATTTAATAATTTAAAAAGAAAAATGATTTAAAAATAATTTGATTATTTGAGAAAAAAAAAACAGTGAAGGGGCGGGGTACAAGAGGTGCTGATATTTCTGATTTCCTAACAAACCAAATATGATTTTCACTGTAATTGTAGCCAGCTTAATATCAAAAAGTTATTCTTCGTATCTTACAAATTATACACATGATATATATTTATGGATCAGAGTGCTAGCTCAGACACTGTGAAAATATTCCTGATGAAGGGGAAAATGTTGGTTGATAGCTAAAATCAAATACTTAATAAGTCTAAATATCTCAGCAATTACATAATTGGTAGCAAAACTGGCTATGATATAAAATACAGTGCACATTATTGTTGATCTTTACTAAATCCACTTAACATTAAAAAGCAATTCCTTCAATTGATTCAAACCAAAGGAGAATGATACCTATAAGCTAGCTCCCTTACCAGAAAATGAAATAGCAGCAAGAGGTTATGGGACTTATTCGATTAAACCAAGTAAAACTGAGAAGCATCAGTATAAAACAGGTTTTCTTTCCAAGAGATATTTTAAAATATCTGGTCTTGATTATCATGAAGGAGTTTTCCCTGAAAATTCACTTAACATCCATTCAAATGATAATGCAAAATGCAGGCCGGTATAGTTTATTTGTCCATCAAATGGGTGTAAAAACTACATACTTTACTGCAAACTATAAATGGAACAGTTGATCAATATAAATTTCTGGTTGCCATGAGTAATCAACTGTTGATTTCTGACAACAAAATAGAGGAACTGCCGTTTGAATAAATGTAATATTTATTAAGAAAAATTTACCACTGGTTAATCAAAATATCTATATCTTTATCTCAATCAGTCTGATTGCTTCTTGTGTTGCAAAATGAGATGCAAGGATTTTAAGTCAGACAAATGATTTTCATTAAACTAAAAATAAAGAAAAATTTCTATTTTCAAGAGCATTCACAAAAAAAAAAATTCTTTATCCATTTTTTGCTTTTTTAAATTTGCAAAGTCGTAGGCAATGTATCTTCTGAATATATGCATTTTATTGAATTTTATACATGGTATAATTCAATTGGTTTTCAATATTCAAAACAGATTGTAGAATAATTAAAATATCTTTCATGATGTATTGCTAGGATGCATCCATATTGGGAGTTGAGGAGAGACACTCATGCAAAAAAAAAAAATCCTTTAATCAAGTATAGAAGAATCTTAAGAAAACCAGTTTCTGATTGCTTTGAATGGGACAAATACACAATTATCATTCTAATCATTGCCATTTCAATAGAATACCTTCTTTATTTTTAAAGACCCTATATTTTAACAAGTTCATTAATGATTTGTTCACATTTTCATTTGGCCAAGTT
This sequence comes from Sepioteuthis lessoniana, assembly GCA_963585895.1. Lineage (NCBI taxonomy): Eukaryota > Metazoa > Mollusca > Cephalopoda > Myopsida > Loliginidae > Sepioteuthis > Sepioteuthis lessoniana. Next base: position 34,643,095 of record OY757925.1, read on the forward strand.
TGGGAATTTATATTTTATGCAAATATTTGGCTTATCAAATCATCATGTTACACTGACAGCACAGAGTTCTATGACACTCTTTTGTCATCCATTCCTATCATCCATCCCTCTTGACAGGTCTTCTAAGTTGCATCTTATGTCCACACAGAGCTGATGTAAATAAGTCTTAGCTGGTCAGTCAACAATGGCATTGCTATGAGCAGGAGTCCATAAGAGAACTGTTTATGAGTCTGTCCTTGCTTCTCCAGCCAAGTTTGGGAATTTATATTTTGTTTATCTTACTTGAATGGTTTGTAAGATGGGAGGCAAGTGGCCGTACAGCTGCTTTTTTGTGAGGTGTTACTTCCAGGATTTTTTCATGACAACATGCAACATTCTTGTGTAGTTACCATCTAGCTTTATCTCAATGCACTTTGTTAGCATCAATGTGGTACATCCATAGAGTAGTAAGGACACAGCTGCAGCTTGGAAGAAATCCCATTTCATTTAATCAGATAGATCAGACTTCCATATGATTTATAACCAGTCAATTGCATTCCATGCTTTCATTAGGCATGTGTTGACATCACTTTCAGTAGATGAGATGTTGCTGCCGAGGTATGTGATCAGGTCCACTAATTTTAGGGGTCTGCCACTTAATGTAATGATGGCTCCTTTTTATATAAAATATAGATAAACTGTTTTATTTGGATTTACATAGAAGCCACAACCTCCCACTGCTTGATCTAAGCAATTCAGTAGGGATTCTGCTTAGGCTAATATGTCTGTGAGAAATGTTAGGTCATCTGCGTAGTAAGCATCCATCATAGATTCCACAGGATGTGGTCTGCTTCTTACCTTTATTAATGTTTATTAAAGCGATGGACAGTGGAATCGTAGTAAGCGAGCTCAAACTCCAGTCACGCTATTATGTTCACTTTCGGACAAATAACCTTGGGAAAGGTATGAACCCCCTTAACCTCCCAGGTATAGGTGAAATAGTACCAATGTTCATCTAGAAAGATGGCTTTGGCATTAAATAACCTACAAAGGTTGATATGTCATTAAACAAAGAAACCAAACCAAACCAAACCATTTTAATTAGATCTGGTGACGTTCAAAGTAAGTAATCTAGGCAGACTATAAACAAATATGATGGTAATGTATCTCCTTGCAAAACTCCAATGACTATATTGAAGAAGTCAGTATCTCTATAAGGTGAACAAACTATTGCTTTTGAGTTTTGGGGAAAACCATATCCTAGAAGTATTTGCTCCATATTTTCTCTGTGTATGGAATCAAATGCCTTGAAGAAATCTACAAACAGTAGTGTTTCCTCAAGATCCTTTGCCTGTACTCCTTCAATGATTCAATGAATTGTTAGAATCTGTAAAGTTGTGGAATGATTTCTTCAAAAGCCATTCTGGTTTTTCCTGAATTGTGAAGCATACTCCTCTTTTGAAGTAGTATCTTCCAATCACAGAATCATCTTGGCAGAGATACACATGAGTTTACATAGAAATAAAAAACAAACAGTCAAAACTATATGTTACAACTGATCCTCCAATACTAATAGAGATATTAGCAATAAATATATGGTAACTGTAAGAAACAAATTTGATACTTTCCAGGAGATATTTGAAACACATACACTGAATGACAAATATGAAAACTTTGTCATTGCCCACAGGAAAGCAGCAGAGTGCATACCAACCAAACCAAGAGCTAAATCTAAAGTTCCATGAAAGTCACAAATAATCAGGAAAAACATGGTAACTTAAAAAAAGCATCCTTACTCAATAAAAGAAACCCAACAAATGCCAACACACAAAAACTTAAAACCCAGAAATAACTAACCAACACACACCAAAAAGAGCAATAAGAATACATTCAAGGTCAAATTGATAAAATTAGAAATTCAGTAGAAGATAGTCACAAATAGCATAGGAGACAGTGAAGGAAGAGCACCTTGAGAGGAAAACTAAAAGCTGCCATCCAAGAAGAAAGACTCCAGAAGTGGAAAAAACATTTCAAGAATCTGCTCAGAAACTCTTCAGAAATCACAGACAAACTTATCCAACAAATTATTAATGGCCAACTAGACATCAAACTAGGACAGTTTACGGAGAAGGAACTTGGCACAGTATTGAAAAAACTTAAAAACAGACAAGCTGCAAGCCTTGAAAAAAATGCCCCCTGAAATTTAGAAGACAAGAAAATTTGACAGCATACTTCTTTGATTATACAAGGTATTGTATAAACAATATACAGCAGAGAAATAGATGAAAGGTTGCATTCTTTCGATCCCCAAGAAAGGCGACCTCGAAATACCTAAGAACAACATAACTCTTGCTGCTATAACTGCTTAGGTTTATAATGCTCTGCTTCTCTTTATATATATATATATATATATATATATATATATATATATATATACATACATACAGGCACGAGCGTGTGTGTGTGTGTGTGTGTGTGCACGCACGCACAAATAAAAGAACAAAATAAATCAGCTATGAAAATCCTTGTTTGTTTCTTAAAATGCAAAGCAGAGTGTTGGAATAAAATAACTCAGTTACTTAGAACATGCTGCATCAGGGGTGTAAAAAGGATCAAAATCAAATTATTTCTGAAAGTGAACTTTTCTATTTATTCAATATGATCAAGTTAATTTTAAATGTTATTGCAAATGAGTTTGATCCCAACCAGCTTTGAGCAAAACTAAGCTGATCTCAATAAATAATCTAGAATTTTAGTGCAGCCACTTTCTGTATCACTACTTAGGCATTTTGGGGAAAAGTGGTTGGTGTTGGTGTAGTCGCACTGAGATTTGCTGACTTTAAGAGTATTTAGTGTTTGAATGGCAACAAAATAAACAAGGTAATCAGAAGCAACAATTAATTATGAAATAAGTAAAATACAGGGGCAACTGTTGACAAAAAGGGACAAAATATACAAGTGCAATCTTTTTTTCAGATGACAGACAAAAACTATCACTGGATTTATAAGATATTGATGAAATGTAAAAGAGAAATGATTCAATTTTTTTTTCTTTCTTTTTACACCTGATTCAGAGGATGAGTTTGATCTTTCATAGTTTAAACATAAAATAAACCTGCTATCCAAAGTATTCAAGTTGCTGGTTAATGTTGTAGCCACAACACAAAAGGCACTTACTACAGAGTAATAGTTAACAAGCTTATCTTGCTGACTATAAGTACAGTACATTACACACACACTTTTAGCAGACCGAGTTTATAAAACCCTAACAGCATTGGAAATTATTATGAAAACTTATAACTAATTATCTAGCTACTTCATTCCCATGATTCTCAAGATAGATGATCCTTAAGTAAAGTATTATAGATTTTATAACTTCCAAATATCTGAATGCTGATTAGGTTCAGGTTTCTTGATTTAATAGCATATCAAACTTTGTAGGTTATTTAATGCCAAAGCCATCCTTCTAGAAGAACAGTAGTGGTATTATTTAACCCATAGTTGGGCGGATGTTGATTAGGATTATCTTGAATATTACTTATCAAAACTACATAAAACACATATCTTTGTCTTTCCAAATACATCTCAGTATAGCTATTGTGATGAACACTCGAAACAAGCAGACATTCACCTTCTGAAAAATCAGTAACCCTGATACACAAAATTCAATTTGCAGTAATTTCTTTCCACAATAAAATGATATCACACTTTGATAAAATATGGAGAGAATTTGGAGAGAAAAAATTAGATATAAGTATAACAACTAGAATCAGTAGCAGATGCTAATTTAAGGAAATAGAAAGTGAGCCAATGAAAATAACATCTTTCAATATATATATAAAAAACATTCTGTTTTAATTAAATTCATTACTTATGATTCTTGAATGATGATATTAAATTAATAAATTCTATTTGCACTATTTAATTATTACAATTCAATGGTGAAAGCCCTTTTTTTTTTTAATTAACCTTTTAAATTTTATTTTGAAAGTTACACTAAGATTAATAATTGTAAACACAAACAGTTCTATTCATGTTAAATTAATAAAAGTTATTCATTTAAGACCATAACAGTGTTATTTGTTTACCCCCAGCATAATTTTCAGGGCATAGCGTGTGTGTGTGTGTGTGTGTGTGTGTGTGTGTGTGTGTGTGTGTGTGTTTTGAGTGTATTTAATGACTGATAGTTTCTCAAAAGACTTGGTAACTTCCCTCTCCCATTTTTAGGTCATATATCCAATATAATTTTTAAATAGGTATTTGGAAAATATGAAACCAAGAGAAAATTTTCAATTCTTTACTATTTCTCAATCAAGCAAGAACTAAACAGAAAGCAACAGGCCAAAAATCATGGCTTCTATTTTTTTTGCCTTGTAAATTCTCTTCTGAAAAAATAAGAGAAACTAAACAAATGCTTAAGATTTACAGCTGGAGAAAGTGACAAGGAAATAATACACAATGAAATCAAATAAGAGTTCAATTAGAATAATAAACCTAATCCAATTTAATTTACACACCTCACCACTATTCAACAACTCTATTCTGTTTTTTCTCAGTCCTTGTTATTTGATTAAAAAAACAAATCAAATAAGAATGATAACAGTTTGAGATATAGGAACTCATAAATTCATTAAATACTGTTACATTGCATAAATAATTATCCCAGGATGAGAGTCCATTTTATGCACATGCGACGTTGAGGGCAGTCTGGCACTTGACCCTCCACAAAATAAGTTCCAGTCAAGACTCCTATTTTGGGCATGCGGTAAACTGGCAAATAATGTGGAGGTTAATTTGGGGCTAGACTGATCTCAGATGCTGGTAAGGGGGTACCAATTCACTTTCACATACACCACCAAGTCCTTTGTCTTCCTGCCCCTCAGATAGCGGAAAAACGGACTTTGAGGTTAGAAAATATTAACTGTAGCCAAATTTCAAAAATCCTTTTGTAATGTTTTAAGGAGGCAATGAGACGTTTAGAGAGAATTAATGAAAGCAATACGATGCTGAAACAGATACATGCAAAAGAAGATGAAACGATAGAGGAATTAACACAACCAAAGGATTTCAACACAAGGGTGCATTTAAAAATACAACAAAATTTTAATAGGCGACGACAAAACAAATAATGATAAGATTCAAGAAACAGTTCCTTTTTCTTTTCTCTTTAAAATATCGGCAATATTAAGCCAATGGGAAGTATCAAACATAAATGTCTCTCAACAGTCCTTTTCTTTTTTCTCTTTCTTTCCTTTTCTCTTGCTTGAGTAAAAGTGTCTAAGTTGCCAGACTGATACTTGTAGTAGTGTTCATTCAATAAATTTAATTATTGAGGAAATAGAATCTTTTCAGTTTCTCTCTTTCTTTTTTGAATACATATAACTTTCCAATATTTAGGAATTGTAGAAAGTAAACAGTTTAAGTTGTACTTATCTTTGATGAGTTTCAATGTTCAGATTTCTTTCTCTCTTTTTTTACATCTGAGTGACCTTCTCGGAGTCGGCTGAGATCAGTGTGTTTCTCTCACTGACTTCAGTCCAAAACTCTGTTCTGCTCTTTTTACGGGTGACTTTCCCTGGAGTTGGCTGAAAATCAGCATGTCTTTCTAACACTGACTTTTGTCTTAAACTGAAGATTCTTCGTCAATTTTCTCCACCAGGTAGTGGCATTTTGGCACCAAGAGTCTGTGAACCTATCATTTGACTTTCTTCTTCCACTACCCCATCAGGTCACGCCAACTTGATTGATCTAGACTCCTTCCTTTATTCAACTGACTCACAGAGTGCAGGTAGCTTGACCTTTTTTCTCCTACCATTTTAATGGTCAGTCCTAATGCCTGTTGATTCAAATAAAGAAGGGCAAGGGAATTGACCTCCCCCTCCCTCATTTAGTAACATACCACGTCACAATACTTTGACAGGTTCTAGAGAACCTATATAAAACTGACAATTCTCTCAAAAGATTTAAAGTATACAGACATCACCATTAACTCAAAAGATTTGGTCCAGTCAAATTTCCTAAACAAGTTATGGTTCTATCATGGAATCATTGCAGTTACATTTTGACAAGGCATTTTAAAACTGAGTGACTGTATGTTAGGAAAATAAACCACTATCATTGCTAATTAACATAGCAGTGTAAGAAAACATACATATTTTATACACACCAGCATGAATTCATGTGATTATAATCAAATGGAACACTGGTTACAAGGAATAGACATTTAGTAAGACCAATTGTACAAGAATAGAATCAATTTTTTCAATTAGTTTATGCTTTTTAAGCACATCCATTTACAAGGAACAAACATTTACTGGGACCAAAGTTTGAGGTGATGGTGTGTTCCATTCCACAATAAAAGAATCTATTTTGTTTTTTAAATATTATTGAAAATAACGGTCAAGAATTTAGTGTTGAGCTTTTCAGTCTGCTTTCCTTGTTGGTGAGCAATATGTCACAACTGTGGTTTTAGGCAGTTTAAAAACAAAGTCTCTGTTAGCATCGTCTAAGTATGGGTACTTTCAAACATCTTCAGTCATTGTCAAGGATGAAGTTAGTCCTGTATTGAGGATGGTCGTCTGTAAATGTGAATAAAGAAACATCAAGAAGTATATCAAGGAATTCATAAGACTACCTTGTTCACTAGGTGGTCATAACTATAATGAGTACAGTTGAAATTCCTGGTAATATTGTCCCTTATTACCAGAGAGCATCCACGGTGTGCAACTCGGGAGGATTAACAACTCTTCCCCTTTTTTCTTCTCCTTTCAGAGTGAGTATTATGTTTTTCTGAATAAGAAAATTACAGAATGTGAATTCATCAAATTGAGGACTCCTTGGACTCCAATATAAAATCAAGAATTTTAAAAGATAATACTCCTTTCTTTGTAAAAGAGTCTGCAATTTGAGAGTCAGTTAGTATCCATGAGATCTCTGCTGTTTCTTTTCTTTGAATCATTTCTCTCAAAATGGACAAAATTATCAAAAATTTGTGTTGATGAATGTTCTGAGTCAGAGAGACAGGAAATGTCTGTTTTGCATATGATTTTAATGGTTTTAGTTTCATCATTTAGTTGCAGTAGTTCCAATAGTAGATTGCACTTCTAACTTTCTCTGATCTATTTTTAGTTGTAGTTTCTCTGATAAAAAATATTTGATTAAACTTTGCTGTTTGGTGGGGGTTTGATAATGGTGACCAGATGAAGTACCCTTTCTGGGAATTTTTTTCTTAACATGGTGACACAATCGCTTTCAAAATCAAGGCATATCCTGGCTCTCTTCATTGCATCTTTGCTTAATAAAAGGGGTATGTCTGACTCCACAACATCAGTAATGATACTGACTTCAGTGCCAGCAATGACCCATGGTAGGTTGACTCTGTTGAGTGATTTAAGCTTGTTTCTACTGCCAAATTTGTAAGTCCTCATTCTATCTTCAATTTGAATTATTGTTTTTTTGTATAGTTTCCAGAAAGCACTCATACCATTTACTTCTACAAATGGTTTCAGAAGCACTACTATCCAGAATGGATGAACCAAGTGTTTCACCACAAAAGGTGTGAACACCATCTTCCTGTTTTTGCAGAGTCATCAGCATAACGTTGGCTATGGATAGATAGTTTTCTTTTTGCGTCTTTTTGATTATTCCTGGTACCCTCAGCAGAAGGGCATTTGTAAGTCCAGTGAAACTTGCATCCATGTGTGAAGCATTTGGTGGAGTTGTCTTCAGGTTCTAGAGGGTTTAAGTTTTTGTCAGTAGAATGTGGTAATTTTTTGTTACATTATCTCCTACCATAACGGTCACTACCTCACCACATAGATTGATAAGAAGGTATGTTAAAACAGTAACCATAAAAATATCCCACTACCTGCCAGGTTATTTTTGTTGTATGCAACATCCATTTCATTTTTTACCATAACAGGTAGAATGTTAAGTAACAAAGTGCCAGAATGATGTTGGTGCATAATTTTCTTAAGTTGTCTGGACATAGTAGACAGTGTCAATTCTCTGATAGCAGCATTGACAAGCCTCTCATTCTTTGAAATGAGTTTAATACTCTTTAATGCTCAGTAGATGAGTATTGGCTTTGGCAAAAGTATTTTGTGGTTCTTTAATATCACAACGTGATGAACCAAAGTTTATGAGGAAGTCATCAATTGAAATGTATAACACTATGACAGGTTGAAAATAGATATTGAATTAAATACTGAGATTAATTATGGAGATAATTTATTAACTTTTGATAAGGTAGTGTAAAATAACAGAATCATAAGAATTATCAAATAGATAAACCTGAAAAGGTTACCAAACAAGCACAGAAGCTAAGGCTTCAGGAAGGTCAAAATACAAATTCTGGGTCATTTAGTTTGAATTATTAAAACATAATAATTTGGAAAAGGTCATTGTTTTAATTTTGATTTAGGGTGCATGGAAACAATTCATTTGAAAGGTCAGGGTTGAGCCAGTATTAAAATGATTGAAACTTGACGATTTTTCTGCAAAAGGTGTGACACAAGGCCATGATACAATAATAAAGTATTATTGATTGGCTCACCAATCAAAGAAAAGAGGGGTGGAGTATTTGCTCCTCCTGGTGATGTACAACACAAGGCTATAGTTTTGATTGGCTGACCAATATAATGTAGGCTCCAGGGGCTTTTCTTTCCGCTCTCCGATGATTATGATACAGAGCCATTCAGTTCAGGGTTCAGATCACATAAAAGAAGATATCAAAAGGAGAAGAGCCAGATCGAAGTTTGGTTCCATCGCTAGAAGACCAAAACCCTTGCTGCTGGCTTTGCCACCCAAAACAGAATTTCCTTTGAAACTACCTAGATAGAAGACTGACTTGAGGCGAATAAGCCATATACATTATTGCTAGTCAACTTGTTACCTTCAGCTAAAGAATCTTCCAGTTTGGAAGATTCCAACCTTGAAATAGAGACCCTTTGTTATGTATACATGATTTTAATCAAGGTATTATACATAAAAGTTTTGATTTAGAACTGCTGAATTTGATCTTCTACAATCCCAGCCAGAACTGAAAGGATTCCAAGCCAGCTCTTCCACAACTCTTCATTGATTTTCCTGTGGATCTATCAATACAATGTGGGCATGGGAAGTCTGAGTAAACAGGCTCATCAGAGAGAGAGAGAGAGATCAACCTATAAGTGGCCTGCAGCACAACATGCATTCATAGGACCACACGTGTCACTATCTTCAGTAACTCTTGAAAGACTTATATGCAATAAAGGTCAACTGGTTTACATCTTCCAAGAAAAGTATGGCAAGTGTTTTATATAACTTTTCCATGCCATCATTAGCATTTAAAATGTCAAATTCTAATACAGCCTCCCTGGCTTTTTCATCTACAGATAAAAGTGGGAGCTCATTTAGGTAATTCCAGTCAAGTAACAAGTTTCTAAACTTGTTTCTGTCTTCCAAGTATTATAATTGTCTATGTTTAAAGCAGGCGGGGAAATAAACTTAGAAGTCATTTTGCTAATCTTATTGGTTGGCTACCAATGCAAATGGGAATAATAAAGTAACTTCAACAAGGAGTACATCAGAAGAAATTTATTTGACCATTTCATTCACAACATGCTGATAACTATAATGGCTATGGTTGGACTTACAAGTAAGATTGTCCCTTATTACTAGAGTGGATCCAAGGAGTGCAACTTGTGAGGATTAACAATGTCTACAAAAGAATCAGTTGCCTAATAAATAAATATATATATATATATATATATATACACACACACACACACATACATACACACACACACACAATATAACAAAAACATTTCAGCACAAAATTATTCATAACCCTGCAAAAATGGTGACTTTCTCAAATATTTTTCATTCAAAGAATGCTTTTGTCTGACTCAAACTGACATAAAAAAATGAAGAGTGAAAGAAACAATGTGTATTAGCATGCACACACAGAGGCAAATCTGTCCATAGCATATTCTCAGATTCTAAGAAAATAGCAATACTAACACTATTTCTTCAAATATTACCAGCAAATGAACTGCTTCACTGGAGATAAGTAACAAAATCATCAACAATTAAATGGTGCTAAACCAAAAAGAAAGAAAGAAAATCAAAATAAGCTTAAGTTAGATGACAGCCAACACCCTTTACAGTTCAGAGATACAATCAATAAAAATCATTTTATAATGAGACAATGAGTACAGGAGTTTCATTAGCCAGTTGTTGATTAATTATTTTCAATATTTTATGTATAAACATTCACTTATATCAAGTAATCAATAATGGAGCTAAGTTGAATCTTTATAGATATACTATTAAATGTGTTTGTCTGTTCACCCAAATTTCATACTGAAATAAATTGATTTTTATATTATCAACAAATTAGAACTGTAATGATTCAAAACTGCATAAATAAGACCAGCTTAATATCCAGTAGGTTTCACAAATACTTCCAACCAAGAATGATGAAATAGAGTCTAATTTCTATGATATATTGCTTTTAAAAATTCTATTTAGATCTTAATACATGAGTATTTTAATGAATCACATTTTTTTCAATGAAAGTTTAAATGTAGAATAGTAATAAAATTAGAAGTCAACTTTTTATTTAAGATAAAAACAAATTCTAAGGTTCATATGAATTCATATTCCTTTCAAATTAATTGCTGTTCAAATCCAAGAATATTTTTAGAATTTTTTAAAAAGATCTAATTTGAAGTTTTAGTAAAAAAAAAAAATTTGAATAGAAATTTTATGCTGTCAACTTCTAAAAAAATAAATAAAAATAACTAAAAAAAAAATGACTAAAAAAATAACTCAGAAAAATTCATTTTTCACCAAACTAATTACTTTCTACTTTATACTAAGTAATGAATTTTTATTTCTCTTTAATTGCATCTTTTTCTTAAAATAATTTATTTTTCTTTTGGTTGATGCTTAGATGTTCATACATAACTTTACATTTTAACTAAGATTAATTTTTTTTAGAAATGTTTTTCTTCCTTTTAAAAATTCTTGGTTCCAACGAAGTAAGTTTTTATAGACATTTTTTTTTAATTTAAGGAAAAAATTAGCTTTGGAGCAAGCAAATAATGAATTCATTGTGATTAAAAATTCATTTTTCTCTGAAATATTTAGTTTTAACATATCAGTAAATGCTCTGATGATTTTATTGCTCTTAAATTGGATATATGTTTTATAAAATAAAATTTTCAAAATAAGAATTTTGAGATTAAAATTTTTTACAGAATATTCCTTTTCAAAATAAGTTCACCAATTTAAAATGTTATAAATTCCGAAAACAATTCATATTTATACATTTTAAAGAATCTAATATGACTTGCTCTCAGATCCTAACATAAACTAGAGTTGACCTCTAAGGTTATTGGTATGATGAGTCTACGAAAGATACCAACCAAGTAAAAGAGACATCCAAAACTTTACAAGAAGGGCTACTTAAGATCAATTGCTGTCCCCTGCAAGGGAAAAATAAAGTATAGTGCTTTCAGCATGTATTCATTCAAATTCTATTGTGGCCCCTCCTTGTATATGAAATTTCAACAAGTGCAGTTGAGAAGATGGAGGCAAAGATAAATAAATATACCTGAAAACGGTTGGGGTTACCTTCAGGTTTGTCTAATGTTGCAATGTACTGCAGACAAGCAAAACTGAAATTGCCACTGAAATCGATTATGGAGAAATTCAAATCCGGTAAAGTCAGAATTCAAATGATGCTAGATGACTCCAAGGATAAAGTGATAAAATCCTTAAACCCTACATTAAAAACAGGAAGAAAGTGGAAAGTCAAAGACACTATAATAAGTGCTAAGGAAAACCTAGCTTTCAAGGAAGTAATTGGTCTCACTCAAACAGGGAGACTAAGTTTAGGAGTGAATGAAAAGAAATGGTGGTCACAAGCTAATGGTAAAGATCGCCACAACATGGTTACTCAGGAAGTAAGAAACAAAGAGGATAACAAAAGACCCATAAAAAGAGTACAACAGTCCCAACAAGGTCAATGGACAAGCTGGGAGGAGGCACTGCAAAGGTCTATTACTTGGAATGATATTTGGCAAATGGCTCCACTCAAGTTGAGTTTTTTAATACATTCTACATAGGACCAGCTTCCGTCAAAGAGCAACCTTGTCAAATGGAAGAAAGAAAGTGATCCAACCTGTCCCCTGTGTAATCAGAAACCTCAAACATTGGAACACGTCCTCAGTTCCTGTAAAATGGCTCTTGCTAACGGAAGATACACTTGGAGACACAACAGTGTATTGGACGAGCTGGTTAGAATTATACGGAACTTGATGAAGCCTGAATCAAATAAGTCAACCCAGAAATTTGTTACTGAGGGGGCAAAATATATGTCAGTTCAAAGAAATCGACTTACCATCGACTTACCATCAAAATCTTCTTGGATTAGATGATAATTGGAAGGTATCTGCAGACCTCCCTGGCTGGCATAATGATTACCCGAAAAAACATCTAATAAGGGTCTGCGACCAGACAAAGGTCACCCTGGTAGAATTAATAATACCATTTGAGAGCCAACTAGAACAAAGCCACATTTACAAAACAAGCATGAAGATCTTAAAAAAAAAAAAAAAAAAAAAAAAAAAAAAAAAAAAAAAAAAAGAACTGGAAAAGGAAGGGTATAGCATTACCATTAAAGTTGTGGATATTGGAACAAGAGGTTTCGTTGCAGGCACCCTGTACCAATTTCTGGGACAAATTGGAATCAATCGGCATAATAGAAGCAAAAGTATGAAACACCTTAGGGAAATAACTGAAAACTGTTAAATGTGGATATGGAATAAAAGAAATGTCCCATGGAACATTTCAAAATAAACACGTCATAGCATCACCTGCTCCTGAATGCACAACAATATTCTAATTACACGAGCAAATTTGAAAATTTTTACATTTTGCCGTTAGACATTGATTTGATAGGATGCTTTAATGGGGCCTCATATCAGGGGGGGACAGGGGGGAACTGTCGAGAGGAAGGCCCCAAAACAGTGCACATTCTCACCTGATGACCCCAAAACAAGCATGGAGTTAAAACTGCTCGGTGGAAATAAGAATAGCTAAAGGAGCGTTTTCTATCCACTCACTTTTTGGTGAGTTTCTGTTACTTGGTAAGTAACTTCCTTCTTAGATAGTAAAATATGTCATTTCTGATCAAACAATGAAAAATAAAGACTTTGATATCAAGTACAAAAATGTTTTATGACCATGAATGACAAGATGGATTAGGTCAAATTATTTCCAGATGGCTAGTTATATGTTGAGTAAAAAGTGAAAAAAGATTACACATTTGCAAAGGATGGAAATACAAGAAAATCAGAATTTTTCTTCATATTCAAAACTCTTTGTTGTGTATTGATATCATACTGATATTACACAGACAATTTTGATAAAATATATATATCAAAATTATTTCATTAAAAGATTTTATTTCATTTTTCTCCAGTCCTCCAGCATCACAGGGTACCCCTGCTAGTACATGATTTATCAAAACAAAATTAAGCAATTATAATATAGGGGAAGAAGGCAATATAGTCTCAATATAAAATGTTTTCTTAATAAAATGTACCAAACAAAATTTCTTAAAAAACTGCCTGATGAGAAAAAATGTAAAAAAAACTAATTTTTTCACACGGAATACATCTTTTTAAATTTCTTTTATTCTTTATTCATCTGCTGATCTTGGAATAATTTATCAACAAAAAAAAAGCTCAATCAGTTTGGTAAGACAACATGACTGATATAATGTTTGACTCCATCATTGTTTTATATGGCCAAGATAGAGTGTTGTTTTAACATAAGTGGTTGGTCATGGCACTTCAAATTCACTCCCCCCTCCTCAAGATCATTAGATGGATAATTTATGCTTACTCAGAAGGAAAATTCTGCCTGCTAATTTCCTTTCTTTCTACCCTCAACCTTCATAAATTTGCACACACACACACAAAACAAAAAAAGAAAGAAAGAAAGGGGGAAAAAATTCTTTGAAGTCCTCTCCTAACTAGAAAGAAAACCATCTTCATGCAACTTGAAAAGAACCAAAAAGAGTAAATATAAGGATCTTTCAATAAACAAAGTTCATTTTGCCAAATGATTTAGCAACAGGAAGCACTGTTTACAGTTGCATCTTCTTCAAGGAAATAGAAAGTGATAGATCTTTTCATAACCCAGAAGACTGTCAGCATGACTTTCCTTACTTATCATTGGTGCTGGAACATTTTCTTGACCAGAGAGTCATTGTATTTCCTCTCTACAGACTGTCTTTTTGACTAAGCCTTGAAGTGACTAACCCATACTTAGATCATTTGTAAACTGTTTTTTTTTTTTAAATCAAAACATATTTCTCAGAACACATCACATTTTCTTCATTAAATTCCTTATAGATTGCAATTTTTAGCCACCAAAACTCTGATAACAGACCTCTGTTCAAGCCTGGAGCAGGACGTTTGACTTGCCACTATTCTGAATAGCCATAAAACAAATATTTTTGCAAGATTAAAATAATTTTTGCTATAAACCAATTCCAAGCAATGCAGAATGGAAAAAAAATTAGGAAAAAGAAAATTAATTATTTTTGATTTTTATAAATTCCCTTTATTAATAGAATAATCCTCATAGTTTGGCCAATTTCTGAATTCTAAAAATCTAATTAAGTAATTTTTCTTCACCTTAGTTTTCTGAAAAACCTTGACTTCTGAAATTTTTCTTACCTACAATTTCAAATACAGCTATTCTTTCTACATTGTTCTACACCATATTCTTGATGCTGTTTCTAAATTCTGATCTGTACATTCTTCTTATCTTAGGGATTAGACACCTGACTAAAGCACAGATCAACCAAAACAATATGCTAACAACAACAAAAAAGAGGAATTCAATTATCTGGAAAAAAAAAAAATGAGAAAAGCAAAGAAAGAGAGCAGAAAGAGGCGAAGAGATGGTGAAAAAATAGAGGGAATGTGTTATGTTTTTACAAAGAAAAATATGTAAACAAAACTGAAAAGAGACAGAGTCATGGTTTATTAACAACAGGAAGAGACATATGTCTATTGACCAGGAAAAGAAGTTGTTTTAACTTTGTGTGAAACTATCAAATACACGTCCATGTGTTCCATGGCCAATTTCAAGTCCATCTTTATTGTCCCTCACATGAATACATCCTTCCGATTCCTACAATCCCACAATACACAATCCACAGAAGGCAACTACCTTTCTATGCCTCAGGGGGAGATAACTGATATTTTTTCATTAGGTTTGATCCCTAACACCATCACTTTTTAGTATTTAACAATAGCAAGCATGTTTGGAATTCATTTGAAGAAGACTCACTCTTGTGTGATTGTGATTTGGTAAGATCCTGTGAGGTCTTGCTTCTGCCCCACTTACATTTGTCTATACAAGAGGTGATGAAGATGGTAAATTAAATGTGTCCATTAATATGGCACATTGAATGGTTAGTATGTTGTTAACCTGTTAGTACCGAATGTATCTGGTCATAGCTGGTTTCTGTGTTTCTGTTGTTTACCAACTTTCAAATCATAGACAAACAGTCCTTTTTTTTTTTTTTTTAAAGTATAGTACCTGGAATACAGTTTGGTCATCCATGTCTGTAGTTTATCACAAACACTGGTGAGCTGACCAAGAATCCTTTTGTTTCATTTTGGGATATGCAGTGCATACAGCATCCAGTGTGGTTTGGAGCTTTTGTTGCACAGTGCTTCTGCTGGAGAAATTCAGTTCTTCATAGTAGCATCAGGGGTTGCTCAGCAAAAGAGAAAAAAATGCATTCAATATCTCCTCAGTTGTGGCTCTCTCCAAATTTACTTTAAGCAGAGCACATTTAAAGGGCATTGATCATGAACAAAGAGCTAAAATCTTTGAGAGGGCCAGCATAGTCAACAAGTACTCAGGCCATATCTGCACTGGTCCTCTCGGTAAGAAAACAGGTGTAGCAGATGGTTGGGTGTCAGGGTAGCTTCAGCTCAAATGCAGCATCTGAGGTAATCGACACATATACAACACACACACACACACACACACACACACACACACTGTCATCCACAGACAGACTGTTTCGTTCTATCAGAACTCTTCAGTGTGGCTAGACACGCAGGATGCTCGAAGCCGGGATCAAAACCCGTCCAACTTTACGTTAGATTAAGTCTCAGACCTCTCGGCCACCAAGCGGACCACTTTGGCTAAGGGAATTTTTAAGGTATTTATTTAGCAACAGCACCAGCAGCTGTTTGTTAACATTTTTTATACCCTATCGGCTACCAGATTGCTCAATTCTTTCGAAGAGCTTTACATTATGCGAGCGGCAGCCGACAATTCCTACGCCAGAGTGCTCAACTTCCCCCCCCATGGGGGAGCGTATATATATTTGTCTATAAATTGTTGGTACATACAAATTTAAAAAGACAAATACATAAAGACATATGTGAAAATAAGAGATTTACAATATGAAGATATTTTATTGATATCACAAGGGCCCTTTCATCAGAGATTTGTCAAGCAACAACCTTCAGAATTCACTTAAAAAACAAGGTAAATAAGATTAATTAAAAGGGGAATGAAAAAGAAAATGATAGCAAGACAAATTAAATAGATAAATATATGAATTAAAACCACCCAATTTCAAGCAAAAGAATTCTAATAAATTCAAAGAGTGTTTGAGGTTTTGCTTGCATAGAGAAGGCCTATTAAGTAAAATATAAATGGCCTTTAGGACAATTAGATGTTGTTTTGTCCTAGCTCTATGTAAGGCCACAGAACACTCATCGCTATAATTAACCACACAACTATTTAAGGCATTCAAATACTCCTAGATGGCAGAATTGAGTAATTGTGAATGCCTGGATGTTGTTTGGTTTGGTTTGTTTGGTTTTATGGCATATCGACCTTTGTAGGTTATTTAACGCCAAATCCATTTTTATGTAAATAATCTGTTCTATTGAAAACAGTTCAGTTTAGCATAAGTACACAGTTTATGTGTCAAAAACATTTCCATCTCAAACTATTCAAGCAGTTATATGTAATAATTCAGTTAAGTGTAAATACAGTTTTAATGTCAAAAAACAGTTCTATTTGAAATAATTCAGTTAAGCATCAGTACGCAGTTTAAGTGTAAGTACGATTTAATTGTCAAAAACGTTTCTATTTCAAGCTATTCAGTTTACTCAATTCATTTTAGCATAAGTATGCTGTTAGTTCTATTTAACTCATAGATAGGGCCGTATCAGGTGCTACCACTCCGGGCCAGAGTGGACCTGGGAGCGATGGCAATGAAGGGGTACTCCACATTCCCCAAAGCTCCAGCACTGCTGGAACCTCACCATCAGATTATTTAGTGTCATATCCAGGACACTCATTGGGGGGTCTTACCCCTCTGCAGAGAAGCAGTCGGTGTATTCTACAGCCCCAGCCGACTGGGCAAGTATTCAGTTTAGTGTACCTGGATGTTGTGTGATTATGAATATCTCTTAGAACATGCTATTTAACACTTACGTCAAGGCGTTGGAGAGTGTGCCCTATATATGTGGCATTACAGCAACATTGAAATTTATGAATTAAATTGCTTTGCTGGAAGATAGGGAACACATTTTGATGAATGAACGAAATGGAGCATGAGTAGTAAAGATGGTTTGAACGATAGCCACATTATAACAGCATGCAACAGAGGAAGAAACCTAATCAGCAATCAACTAACTGAGAAATCCAATCCAAGGACGTCCAACATAAACTGGGCATTAAGAAGGGCCAAGTGGCTTGATGTTTTTCTTGAACTTATTAATAGTTTTGTTAATAGGATAGCCATTACCCAAAATAATATTTTTCATCTGTTTCAATATGCTTTTAATCTTGTTATATGAACAAATATTAAAAACCAAAAACCTGAAACACTTGACCTTAATAGATTTTGGAGCAAAAGCATCCCAACTCAGAAACAAGCCAGGGAACATAGGCTCTCTATATATATACAAATTACGAAAGCAAACAAACAGGGAATATATATATATATATATATATATATATATATATATATATACACACACACACACACACTATATATATATATATATATATATATATATATACATACATACATACACACATACATACATACATACATACACACACCTGAATATGAGTGCAAGTAAAAAATCATACATATTAGTAGTAATCCTAGTAGTCAAGTAAGAACATTTAGTTTATAAGTCCCAAAAATTCACTCTGAATTGTCCAGCAGGACACATAGCATAAGGGTTATAGGCGTTGGTTCCATAAGCTTCTAAGGAGACAATCATCTGGAGGTTGCAGGTTCAATCCTGACTGCAGGCGAGTAATCAATACAGGAATACTTAACACTTGTACCCGGTTATGGCTAACGGAATCAGAACAGGCGACCCCCGTGGATTCAATAAAGGTTGAAGTTCCGTGAAGGTTCCCGACTTCGACAAACACCTGAAGAAGGCCGAAATGTAGTGGAAATAACAATAAAGAGGAAGACAATAGTTTGAAAACCCTTAATGATAAAAATCATCAAGCTGCGTCTCAGAAATTTAGACAACATATATATGTATGACAGTCACCACAACATTGACCAAAATTATTAAAGGCTGTCAAAAGCATGCAAGTAGCCAGAAACATAAGTGAAAGCAAAATAAATTATTTCATATATATATATACTTTTTTAACACATGTATACATTAAAAGAAAACGTCAAACTAAAAGAATCACACATATATTCGTGTATGCATTTGTATGTTTTACATTCAAGACCCTAACTCTGCGCACATGTTCTGCTCATAAAAACTAAATATAATAAATAAGTAGAATTGATATACGCATTATCAATTTTTATATGTCTCAGCTCATTTCCATAGCAACAAAAGGGTGTTGTAACCACAGTGAAAATGCCTGAAGCAAATTCTTTAGTATTTATCACTTCAATAAAAATCTATAATTTGTTCAGGGTTGAAAATGCTTTTTAATCAAAACATCTACACAAAACTGACCTTTAAACTAAGTAATGAGTAATGGATCCAACTTTGAAAAACATTCAGATACTTTGAAGAACACAATATACAATCATAGAAATTCATATGAATGTTTTACTATTTTATTTTCTTATAAATAAGGAATTTTCTGAAAACTTAATCCCCTCCAATGATAAATTTTTAGATTAAATAAAATGACAGAAATAAGATCAGTACAAATTTTAAGTATAAAAATATCCATTATTAAATAATTCACTCATCATATTTTAGAGTAGAACAGCTGAAATTATTTAATCTCCTTTTTCTAAGATTATTTGAATCTCTTTTTAAAAAAGCTATAAAACGTTTGTTATTGCTATTATATATGTTCTCAAATAATGTCACCTCTCCATTGTATACTGTCAAGAAAAGCACAATTAGTGCACTGATATTTGCCATAGGAAGTTTTCAGGGCTTGTGAACAGTTTAGAGTCATAACCATAATCTGTTATTGTTGTGGACCAGTAAAAGGTCCAGAAGAAAGACATGAACTTGGGATTACATGAAACAAGTATATTGAACGGAAGTATAAATACGGCATAGGCAAAAGAGTGTTGAACGCCAAAGTGTTAGGCTGGAGTTAACTTAACACCGAGATGAATATTCTCCCAGTATTCATAGTAATAGGAAGAGTTCATTATAGTCCGTAAGGTAGGTACCATAACAGTTATATAACCAAAAGGGATAGAAAGCCTAATGTTTTTATTGACCATTCAAATTGCATGTCATAAAAAGAACAGTTTGAAAATGACTACAGAAATAACATTTCCAAAATAATCAACATTTACATCTTGTTTTGAACAGAAGACAAACAAAATTATCCTGACCAGAAGCATATATTTTTGCTTCCATATCCCAAGCAGTTGTGGTGAATTATTTGTAATCTAAAATTAAATCATATTTAAGGATTGCTATCAAGGACCCCTGGTACCATACATTTTCATAAAAGCTTATATCTGAAGAACAAATGGAAGAATAACTTTCTTTAAAAAAAATGACTAAAATAAAAGATAACTTAGATAAATACTTATCTTGCTCGTGTGATTTTATTTTTGGGACCTATTGCAACTGAAGCCTTTCATGCATAATATGAATACATTTTTTAAAAATATGTGAGCAAATTGATACAGAAATAAATTTGCAAAGTTAATTTTGATAAAACAAAATAAGATTTGAAATGAGGAAAATAGCAAAGACTATCATAAAAGTTTGATTTTAACAATGTAGCAAAAATATATATCACTCAACCATTTTATTTGCATAACAATATTGCCATACTAACTCTTATCCAAAATTCTAGGAAGCAAACCACTTTAAAATCCATCATGTTTTATGAAGATCCATTTAGCCAAAGATATGGCTAGCTGCAAACTTTATTTGTTGAAGTGTCATTATATTTCAGTGGTTCTCAGAGTTCAAGATCATATTCCTCCCTTTGCAAAAATTGGTTTGCTTATTTCCCCCTCTAGTTAAAGTGTCATCAAATAGCAACTCCTGTAGTGATGTTAATGCTAAGTTATATAGCATCCTGCCATCTCTTTGGATAACATAAGTATGGATGTAACTTGAAAGACACATTTAGGTTAATTGGCCACACAATTACCATGACTAGTTAATTTGGCATCACTTGTGTGTGATATGAACTGGTGGCTCAGTTGAAGAGTTTCGGCACTGCAATCTTTGGTTGCTGGTTCGATCTCCAGTGGCGGAGATTATGGTATACATTGCTGAGAAGACCTAATAAGGTCGAAACAGCTGTCCAGTGTTTCCCTATATCATGCGTAGGAGTTCACTAGATTTTCTGGTCATAGTAATTCAATTCACAACACAAATTTTGTTAAGAGAGAAGGCCTGTAGAATAAGCAAATGCTGATCTTCTATCAAGACTTGCGTTTAGATCCACAAGTATATATTTATTTACCCCTCTGCATGAACAGGGTACAACACAGGAACAATTTTTAAGTGTAGTTTAACAAGTTTGAATTCAGAGTTTTCCTTCTAGATCAGTTACCATATGAAGGTTAAAGAGCCCAGGTGCCCTACTATTTACCAAGAGCAAGAAGTAGAATAATTGGATTCATACCTTTCCCTTGGGTATTAGCACTATGTGAAATGCAAACAGCCTTGTCCAGGATCTTAACTAGAAAAAGACTGACATAACAATCAAAGATAAAGATATGTGCCTTTTACTATTCCAAAATCTATAAAATCTCAAATTCTAAAACATGTAGTTGTTCAAAATATTCAGATTAGAGATTGAGTGCTTTTATGAAGTTGATATTCATCATCAGGTAAAATTTTTTTTAATTAAAATTTTTTAAATTTGTCAATCCTCTCAGTACAAATACAAACTTTGCATGAGGAAAATGAAAGTCAGGACAAAATTTACTCTTTTACCACAAATATCTATCTTGTTTTTTTTGTTTTTTTTTTGTTTTTTTATTATAATATTCATTTGGGTAAGGCACCAAATGGTGTCACTTTAAGCTTTATTTCTTCAGTTGACAAATAAAAGGCATTGACATAGGTTAAATAAAATGATTTTGTATGAAAAAATTTATTCAACCTGATATCAAATGATTACTGACACTTCAGACATAAAATAAGGTGTTATACAGTTTAAGAAGGTCAATACTTGGTTCTGAGTTAGCCTAGTGGGTAGAGTGTTTGCCTGTGAGACCAGGATTCAATCCCAGGTCAAGTCATAACAAAGACTCAAAAAATGGTACTTAATGCCGCCTTGCTTAACACTCAGTATTATAAGGGTAAATTGGAGCAATCCAGGGAAAGGAGTAGTGTCCTCTCCTACACCTCAGTGTAGTAGCTAATGAAAAGGGAGCCTTCAGGTCACTCAACTATGGTTACCAACTTTGCTTTACTTGCATTAATACACTTGGGAAGGTGTTAATTCGTCTCTTCTCCCTATAGCTATGGGTAAATAGTAGGGTTGACTGGGATCTTTAACCGTGATATGGCAACTGGTCTAGGAGAAGAAAAATAAATTCAAACCAGCATTACTCTACAGAAAAATTGACCTTGTGTCACATCCGACCTGTGTGTGTGTGTGTGTGTGTTTGTGTGTGTGTGTGTGATTTCAAAATAGATAGGTCGAATAAGATTTATATGTTTTTAAATATTATTTCATTCTTACATACATGTATGTTTCCAGCTTGTTACTTTCATCAGAGAACATTTAGTAATTTATGAAGTTTTTTGCTTGGAGACTTGAACTCACTTGTGTAGATTCAACTAACAAACCTACATGATTGAGTTTGAGTCTCATTAGGTGCCCCATTCATATGGCTTTGTGCCACATCCAAGCAAAAACTTAGTAAATTATTGAATGTTCTCTGATGAAAGCAACAAGCAGGAAACATATATGTATGTAAGAACAAAATAAATAATTCTTAAAAAAATATAAATCTCTTAGTAGAGTTATTCCTTTTGAAATATTTACTTTTTTCTCTCTTTGGACCAAAAATATAATTATATATATATGGTGACTCTAGCCTATTTTTGCTACTCGTGCGCCCCCCTGTCAACTTCAGTTCCCAACTCGTGGTCCGTGGACCAAAAGTAAGTCATCATAGTTGCTATTGCGTGATTCTCCATTGTATAGCACAGATTGACAAACGTACCTTGCGTGGTGTTTTTTTTATAAACAATCAAGATACTATATAATTTGTAGTCTTGTTAATACAGTAGATAAGATAATTTTTTTTCCTTTCAAAAGTATAGAAGAAAAGAGAAGATGTTCATTACTATGACGAGAAAAATATGTTTATTAGAATAAAGAAACTGATGACAATATACACAGACACAGCTAGTAGTTTCAATTTCGATTAAAATAAAGATTATTTGTTGAAAATGTATTCAAATAAACGAATTTTAGTTACAGAATGTAATATACGCAACATTCATTAAAGAAATAGAGATCTGTTAGAGAAAAAACGAATTAAAACACGCCGTTTAACCAACATTTACCATAGCGATGATGATGACGTCGGCGATGGCTATAATCTGCTAACCCCCCCTCTCTCTCTCTCTCGGTCCCTCTCCCTCTTCCCAAGACAGCTGTCAGCAGTCACATAGTGCTAATATTTTTTAGCACGGTGTTTGAGTTGCCCTTGCTATTGGCTACAGCCAAAAGCGGATTTCTCTAACATTACTGTAATCATAAGGGTCTAGTGCCTGGCACGGATTGCACGTTCAACATTATAGCTGATTTTATGGGATGTTCAATGGATATGACGGTGGCCGGACAAAGACCATCCATTCAAAACAGCATCGTTGTATTATTCCCAGATATATTTATGAACTTTTGGCTACTTAGTTATCGAAACTTAAATAGATACGTAATTTAATTGAGATAAGACTAAGTATGTTTGCTTGAAATTAATGGATGATTTTTAATCCATTTTGAATAACATTGACCGAGTTATTGATCGTGCCGGGTACAAGTTGCACTAGTCCCGTATCCGCCCCTGATATATATATATATATATATATATGATAGAGAAAGAGAGAGACAGAAAGATATGAAGTGAAAGAGGGATAAAGTTTCATAACAACAAAGAGTAGTAGCATTGTCCAGAGTCATTCTTATTCTACCAGGAAACATATTCTATCACTAGTTAATGTGGATTGTCCATCATCACCAAAAGGGATTAAAACCAAGGCCACAGTAAAAACAAAGAAAGAATTCTCAGATTTAATTTACATTTCCCAGGAGCTAGCTTGAAACAAATGCATGATCCATTGATCACATCCAATCAGGATGGGGAGAAGTAATGTCAAGAAAAAAGGAAAATGACCTTTCCAAAGTAAGCTAAAGTTATGATTATTCATATAGGTTAGCAAAAGAACAAAAAATGTCCAACTTGGAACAGAGTATTACCTCACCATTTTTTCACCACAATTTTATTTACTGCATATACTATTACAAATCAGAAGTGAGAGTATTCGATGTTCTAAAACTATAAAACATTTCAAAAATTAAAAAAATATGATAAACTTTTTCAATGTCCATAAAGATATGGACTCAAAACCGAAGACAATGGCTTTAATCATAGTAACAAATATTACAAGAAAAGTTCTCGCACAAAAAGCAAAGAAATAACATTACATTGGAATATTCAAAGTAAAAATCTAATGTAACATTAACAGTGACAAATCTCAATGTTGTATCAGGAGAAGGATGTAAGAAATACTGAAAGTGTTTGTGGGGTCAGGCAGAGGTCAAGGACAAGCTGTGTTGCCGTTTGATATCTGACTCCATTCTAAGGTTATTTTATTTTACCCCATGTTGTCTCATTGATGTAACTCCTAAAACAAGAAAGCCCAAAAAGAATTATACAAAAGAAGACAGCAACAGATAAGAGACAAAGCCGTTTTGTTTTATTTTCCTTTATTTCCTGGGTTCAACAACCAATCAATAGGTGAGGGAATTTTCCCTGAATACAACTGAAATGGTTGGATCCCCCAGTCAAAGTGTCTAAAAATACATTAATCGTTTCTTGGTATATGCGTGTCCTCATTTGGTATTCTAAAGCTTTAACATAGTGTTAGTCGCTTTTGGGAGTTTGTCCAAGTTGAGTGTTTTAGTTTGTAGTTTGATAGGTCCATTTCATAGCCTTTTATATTTTGCCATACTGTTAACCAAGAGGGCTGCTACTAGTGAAAGGACTAGCCAATGCTTCATCCAAAGACGAATGCGTGGCATCTTCCACCAGTTAGCAAGGTGTTGTCACTTCACCACTCACTGCCTGAAAGAGAATGAGCTTCCTCCTTTTGTTGGGAAGTCCCTTTTTCTTTATGCATGCATTGCCCCTTGTTCCTGTCAGAGGCCTCTGGGAGTTTCTGAATATTTTGATAATTTTCTTTTTTTAATTCAATTTTTTTTTTTTTTTTTAATTTATTTATTCATTCCCTACATGTTACAAGGACTTGCTCTATAAGCAGTGGTAACTAAGTTAAAAAGGTTAGAGGATACAGTAGAGGTTACAGTGGAATAGCCAATGAGCAGCAATTAAGACCATAGTTTATAAAAGACTACTGGTTATCATCTTTATAAACAAGAAAAGTGTGAGGAATTGCAAGGCATACTCCTCTTTCGAGGGTGTGTCCTCTGATCACCGAATAGTCACAGCAAAGATACAACTAAGCCTACAAAAAAAATACCACACGAACAGCGACCACCAAACACTATGACTGGGCCCTTCTTAACAACAGAGATATTAGAGATAAATATGTATTAGAATTAAGAAACAAATTTGAGATATTACAAGAGAAGACAGAAAAAGGTACCCCAAATGACGAATATGAGAATTTCGTCAATGCACACCTAGAACTAAATTTAGAGTCCCATGGGAAATGTGAGTGGTTAGAGAAAAATGTGCACATGTGAAAACTGCCTCCAAAAGCAATAGGAAGAACCCAACAAACACAAATACCATAAAACTAAAAAAGGTACAATATCAATTAACAGGCATATATCTAAAAGAACAGACAGAATACATACAAAATCAGATAGATAAGATTAGAGACTCGGTAGAAGATAGGCAATCTAGGATAGCCTAGCAAACAATAAATGAAGTGAGTAAAAGGAAAAGCACAACCAAAGCAAAATCGAAAGCAGCTAGACAGCAATTACACAAGAATGTTGCATGCAATATTGAACAAGTCCTGGAAGCAACACGCTACAAAGCACCAACTATACAGCCACCTGCCTCCCATCATGAAAACTATCCAAGTTAGACAAACCAGACACACAGGACACTGCTGGAAAAGCAGAGACGAGCTCATAAGTGATGTACTCCTATGGACCCCCACATATGGCTGAGCAAAAGCAGGACGACCAGCTCGAACATACATACAGCAGCTATGTGAGGATATGGGATGTAGCTCAGAAGACCTTCCGGAGACGATTAACGATAGGGAGAAGTGGCGAGAGAGGGTCAAGGATATCCATGCGAGTGGCACAATATGATGATGATGATGACTGGTTATCATGGTGAAGATCTAAAACAAACACCAACATTGTGGTCATGGGAGAATTGAAACATTCATCTGATCAACTGGTGGTTTGAGAAAAGAAAAAACAAACATTTTGAACATACAATATTTCATTGTTTATCTTAGCATTCACTTAAAGGTTATGAAACACGAAGTTTGCAAGGTACAGTCTCTTATTAAGATACTAGGCAGTAATGAGTATTTTCTGTTCATGGGAACTGTTTCCACCACATCTTAAATTTTCTCCACAATATCAGTCCTAATGGAATATTTCAGGTTCCTTTCAGGTTGACTGCCCATCTAAGTCTCTCTGTAACCCTCTCTATGGATTGAAACACATAACCCCCTCCCATTTACATTATGTCAGGATGCAGTTGCTTTGAAAATACCATATGTAAACATCAAACTCACCAGCCAGCAAGGCGGACAAACAAGCTACACACATCAATCATAGGGCCACCTGCTTACAACAAGTAGGGTAAGATTATTGCTTGGCAATAATTAAAAACTAGCTGGGTTTCTGACCAATCCTCAAAGACAACATGCCAACATCTCAAATCCTAAAAAAAAAGCCACCAGAACATATCAGATAGTGCCCGTTTCATATCACACTAATCTGAAGATTCTAATCCTCCGTTTTAACAAAAATTACTTTTACAACATTAAGAAACATTAAAAGAGTTTTGAGGACATTCTGTTAATTTTGGACAACTTTTTGATAAATATTATCATTGAGAGTTATCTTAGACTAATTATCAAGATTCATCACTAAGTTTCATTTCTTCTAATAACAACTGTTAATATGTTAAAAAATGTCTTTGTACTCAGTTTATTCAAGTCTGGACAAAAATTTTCTATCACTAAGATTTTTCTTCCTTTAGCTTTTTCCTTAATATTCACTGTGACAAATTGTCATAAAAAAGTTGAGCAAATCAATATCAACCTCTCATCTTTGTTACAGGAAAATTTAACCTTTTCCCATGTTTGTTCAAATCTTGACAAATTCATCGAAATTCTTACAAATGTATCAAATACATAAAATGTTTAAATTAAAAATTTATACTTTCCTGGAGATATAAGTATTGTTTGATTTTGTTTTGTTTTGTCTTAATGAATATGTTCAATTCCCAAAAATATCCATGTAAGTATATTCATTAAAGAAAATATTTGTTGAATTTATAAACATTAGTATCTTTGTGAAAGATATTGAACAAATGTTGTCAAGTATTAGGCATAACTTCTGGCAAATCTTCTTGGAAAAAAAATGTATATACTTAATGTAAGGGTTATAACTTAAATAATGTATTATCTTAGTTATATCCCTTACATAATTTTTTTTTCTCTCTGAAGTTAAAGGTAATATTAAATAGTTGATGAATAATTCCCCCACCCCAAGATATTTGCTTTCATTTTTTTTTCTCAAGTTACAAAAAAATATATATACTTTACAATAATTAGTGAAACTAAAAATGCAGCAACTAAACTAATAGTGATTTGCTTTTTACGTTTAGAATGTTCCAAGAATTTTTTAAACATTTCTTTTTAGCAAAATAAATGAAACTATTTTGATTGAAGGAGTAAATTTTCAGATATTTCTGATCAGTCTGAGTCAAAGAATCTTGATAGATTTTAAAATTCAAAATGAAAGGGAGGAGTGAAACAAAAATAAATGACACCATGCACTTTAGCCTATCAAAGTAATTTTAGTTTGAAAAAGAAAAAAAACTGTAATTACTTAAATATAGAAAATATTCTATAAGTTAAATTGATTTGCACAGATTATAAAAAGACAAGCTTGAAAAAAAGAAAAATCAGCATTACTAACACCTTTAAATGCTATTAAATTAAATTCTGACTGAACTTCTCAGAATATTAAAATTGAAATCAAATCATGCTAATAGCATTCAGTTCCTCAACTCTCGCTCACCATCCATCCCTATAGTCCACTGTTCTTAGCTGGTCTTCTAGACTGCATCCAGTGTCCGTACAGAAAAGATGTATTTAAGTCTATGCTGGTTGACCAACACTGGGACATCCATGTGTAACAGTCCATAGGAGAACGTTGCTTATGAGTTCCTTCTTACTTATCTAGCAGTGCTTAGCATTTCTCCATCTTATTTGGATTGTTTATAAGATAGGAGGTAAGTGAACAAACAGCTGTGGTTTATTGGAGTGCTGCTTCAATAATTTGTTCAAAACTACACATTAGCATCCTTGTGTAGTTTCAATCTAGCTTTTTCTCTATGCATTTCATTAGAGTCAAGGGGTACAACCATACAGTAGTACTGACACAGCCACAGAGTCTTTAAAAGATTACATTTAAACTACACTATGCACTAGATTTTGTTAAACATGGCCTCTAGTAGGGCAATCAATAGTGCAGAGAATATTTAAACCTATTTATTAAGTTGAAAGAAATGCTTTCATTACAATTTGTGATCTACTTAATTCTTGTTTAGAATTTTTTTTTTTACAAATTTAAATAATCAATTTATGGAACAAAAATGATTTTTTTCGGTGTAAAAAAAAATTATTATGATTAAAACAATTCCTTAAAACTGTATCAAAGTGTTTTTCCATTTTTATCTAGTCCCTTAATTGTCTTTGACCAATTTTGGTAGAGGTAAGATCTATGTTACCAAGGCCATAAATGTGATAATGTTGAAATCAGGTTAAATTGGGAACTTTTAATGACCCTCCTTTGACTGGAGCTGGTACCAGTCTGTCTGGTCCTGAAACATCTGTCACTTACCATCCAGTATCCAAGAAGAAAGGTGGTATTTTTCTAATTACTTGGATTTTTTACTTGCACACTGGATTTGAAGTACAGTAGTTTCTTTTTTCAGTTAAAGATGAATTGTTCTATTTGTACTGAAGTAACAGTTGAAACATGTTTATTCAATGATAAACAGGTTGGGTTGATTTCAAATGATCAGTTGGATGCAATGGATATAAAGCTTATTGCCTATAGGACAGGACTTGACTAGAATAAAATATAGACTATCTGTTACCATCACAAGCAGACCTTGTTGACTAACTATGAATGGCTTGAAAAGAGATGTTGTAATCCATTTAAAAATCATAAAAAGCAAATGAAAGGTGATTTGAAATCAATTTCATTGGAGATGGCAGACAAGGCAAAGGCTAAGTTGGTATTAATCCCAAGTAAGAAACTCTGCCCTAATTGTTGAATACAAAACCACAAACTACTTCCCAATAATGTACTTCCCAAGACATGTATCGGATGAGGAAATACAAGAACTTGAAGCAGGTACTTCTGCAGAATCAGAACGGAGTAGTAATAATGAAGAACCAAGACATGTATCAGATGAGGAAATGAAAGAGATTGATACAAGAACTTCCACAGAAACAGAGAAGAGAAATATTAATGAATGTTTCTCTGCTATTGGAATTTCTCAACTGAAAACAAAATGGCTTCATTACTCTGGAAAAGCTACTCTAGGTAAGAGAAAAAGATTTTCTGCAATGCAATGTGTAAAGACCAAAGTAGCTAAGTCATTAAACGTTGACTGAGCTGTTGAATGATGAGGCTTTAAAAATCAAAAAGGAGATTTTAGATAAAGCTAAGTTCTTTGATAAAATGATAGAGCTTCTTGTAGCAAAAGTGAAGACAGTGGAATCAAGTAAAATCAAACTACAGATCTTGACACTTACCCCTACCAACTGGTCACACAAAAGAGTCATAGATGTGTTTGGTGTTTCAGAACACATTGTACACAAGGCTCACAAATTGTGTTTGGAAATAGGTATTTTAGCTGTGTCAAAACCAAAATGGGCAAGTCTTTGTCTGCTGATATTGCACAGTTTGTGGAAGGATTTTACCAAGATGATGAATATACTCAACTGATGCCAGGCAGGGAAAAAACTATGTTAGTATAAAACGTAATATTCATCAGCAGAAAAGACTCATCTTGCATAACCTAATGAGCTCTTCAGAGCATTCAAGGAACAGAACCCAACAGTACTTTTGGGATTTTCAAAATTTTGTAGTCTAAGACCGAAATGGTGTGTCCTTGCTGATAGTGCAAGTATGCAGGTTGTATGTGTATGCACTATCCACAAAAATATGAAATTATTATTGGAACCACTGAATGTATCATAAAAAGATCCCTGGAAATATATTGTCTGTAAAACCAGTAGCAGAGAGTGTATGATTCATAGGTGCCCAAAATGTTCAAAATCATCAGGGCAGCTTGAAAAATTTCTTTGACACCATGGAAGGATATATTGATAATGCTGAATCAATAGAGTTCTCCTAATGGACAACAACTGACCAATCGACTTTGACAACACAAAAGGAATCCTGTCAAGCTTTTTGCTTTGCAACTGAATAAATTAGCACCTCATTCTTACTTGGCAAAATTACAATCAAGGTACTCAAAGCAAAGAAAAGAGAAGATTAGACTAACTCCCAAACAAATCCTTTCCACGGAATCTATGTTTGAATATTGTAAATCTGCAATTGAAAGTATCAAATTCATTCTGGTTGAAAAGGAAGAAGTTGAGGAAGTGAGGAGGAGTCTCACCATGTGATTCGAAAATGCATCCACAGTCCCAGGAACAAGAAGTTCTCATCAATTTATTCCACTTGCCAGAGGTAAAATGGCTATTACACAAGATGAAAACTATGACCTAATATATGACTTTTCTATTGGGGCTGAAGAAAAACCAGTGAATATTTTTATTTCAGTATATGTTTGTTGCAAGAGCGACAATAAAATTTGGATTAGCATGGTCCTGGAAATTGATATGGAGAATTAGGACTTGCTGATTAAGTTCATGCACCCAGCTCTTCCATCACATTCATTTTACTAGAAAGAAGATTTTAAGGATATGTTTTGTACCATTAATGAATATTCCTACAAATGATATAGTTTATCATTTGTCCCAAGATGGGTAAATTATCTTTGTAAAAAATTATATCTAAAACAATTTAGTCTATATGCACAACAAAATTTAGTGTATAGTGTATTTTAAAAGGTAATTTTTTAAAGATTCCTAGTATATTCATTTTTATTATGATTTTCTTCTGAATAAAACAAAATTCAAATATCTATGTTTCATGAAAATAATTTCGAAAAATTATTTACAAAATAAAAATGAAAATTTTTAAAAAAGTAATGAAAGTAGTATTTCCTTCAACTATATAAATATGTTTAGCACCAACTACAAATATTATGTTTTAAAGATTCACATTTATTTTATGACTTTTTGAGAATGAAAAAAAATCATATGTTTTTAGATTCATGAAAATAATTTACCGAAATAAAATTAAAAGAAATACAAACAGAAAAAATTTCTTTTAACTTCATTTGTTAAGTGCCATTTACAAATTTTCTATGCACTGTTGATTATCATACATGAGGCAATGTTTACCGCTTTTTAAAGACAATCTATCTGTACAAAAAGTAATATATGCAAAATATATTTAAATTATCTTTTTCAAATCAGTAAAAACAAACTTACTGAATAGTTTAAGTTACTTTGCACAATATCAACATTTTAAAGGTCATGGAGCATTAGGATGATTGTCTTTAATCATAATCTTTCTTGAAAATCCTGCACATACACAGGAAAAAAACCCTAAAGCTGGCAGGGTCATATCTTCTAAAGTAGACTGAAAACCCTCACAAAATTTTTAAGTGAACGTGAGCAGGGATTGTAGATGTTAGGCAAAAAATATTATGAAAATTGAAGAGAATGTATTTTTGTTAAACTGACCGTAACTTTGTATTAGCCCTACATTCCAAATTTCAGAAATATAGATAGTATGGAAGTATTTTTCTTTAATTTTTAAAAAACACAGATTCGTTGAAACTAATCAGCCTTAATTTAGAGGCAAAATAGAAAAATTATACACCCACCCCACCTTAAAATGGGAACGGTAAAGTCAAGCACAAAAAATTTGTCAAACTTTCCTAACATATATATATATATACACACACATGTGCATATATAAAGATACACACACACACACACACACACACACACACACACACACACACACACACACACACACATATATATATATATATATATCAGCACTTTGGAATACAGACATGATCTCGTGAAGAGACAAATTACACTCTGAAAGAATAACAACACTCATTCTTAAAAAGTAGTAATGTACATACTAAAGTTACATCACTTTTGTAATACATCCTCTGATGATGGCGTAAAGTTGGGCAGAAAGTACTTGGGGAAATAACTAATTATGGAAGGTTTATCAACCAATTCCCACCAAATATCAGAAGATCAATACAGCAATTGAAGAAATGCTGCCAATATATATATATATATATACATACACACACATCTGTATATTAGCTGTCAACAAACCCTAACCACACCAAAGGTGAAGTAAAAAATAAAGAAATTCTGAATTATGCACATTCATTGATGCACATTATAAAACAGGAAATAGAGTTTGTGCATAAATGGCATGCACCTATCCACTGAACTGTAATGCCAACTATTTGACTAGGCTCACACTTTCAACTGTCAAGAGAATAATTACCACAACATGATGAAGAATGAAAAATAAACATTTCATTCAACAATTTAAATATTTCAAAACAATATCTGAAACTGTTAAGATGACATCTGATTACAGTTATTGTTTTCACGGTAAAATAAAGAGAAAAGAGATTAAACAATTTATGGAATGTAACAGTAGGTAGTGGGAGAAGTGCACAGTATGGGGACTGGATTTAACCATATTGATTCTTCACTTGAGGTCAACCAAGAAATGTCACACAGCCTTCAACACAAACATGTGGAATTAAATTTAAGATAAATAAAGATCAAATGTCTTTACACTCCAGGGATTCCGACTTGATGAGATCAATTTTCTCATTCTCAAACCCTGATCTCTAATATAAACTTGCATCTTTTTAAAATTCACTTGAGCTGTCTTTACTATCCAAGTCATAGCTCAAAATCCTTGGATGATTCAACCTATAACCATGAATTGCCTTTTATCAGTTCAATACTGATCAAATACTGAATACAGAATAGATCTTTCAGAATGACTTTTTTTATAAGGGATATATCAATAAATAAAGAAGAAACTGCTTTACTCATGAGAACAGATAAAATATATAGAGATTTTCAACAAATGATATAGCAAAAATGACAAGATAAGAATGTGGTTTCTGGTACTACAAAATCTTCATGGGTCACATAGTATCATTTCACTTTGCCTATAGGTGCATAACAGCAGCATGGACCGAGTTCTAATCCCAGCTGAGATTGTTTATGATCATTTTATAATAAATGGGGGAAAGGCTTGGATGTTTTGTTTGGTTGGTTTTATGACATGTCAATCCTTGTTGGGTTATTTAATGCTAAAGTCAGTTTTTTTTTCAAGCAATTATATGGTTTCAACCAACTATTGCTATTTAATAATAATAATTTATTTGCATACAATTTTCATCTCAAGTATTCCTATCAAGTTCTAATAATTTGCACATAATCATGTAGTGTCAAGTACTTCAAGTAATTATATGGTTTCAACTAACAATGATAATCCTTTGTAAACAACTATAGCTTCAAGTAACTATTTTTAATACAAATAATTTGCACTCAATTATATGGTTTCAAGTATACTTATCTAATACTAATAATTTTCAAACATCTATTTGAACTATAGATAGGAACCTAACAGGTACTACCACTCTATCTCAGAGTGGACCTGGGAGAAATGGAAATTTCCCAGAGCTCAAAAACTGGAGCTCCACTACCAGATACAGTTTAATCATACCTAACATTAAAAAGAGTTTTTAATCAGATCTTATTATTCTGCAAGGTGGATGCAGTCTGTGAATTCAAATATATGAAGATAAAATTCTTTTTCAATGATTTACAAGACCTACCTCTTAATCATCACTATAGTAAAAAAAAAAAAAAAAAAAAAGAAGCCTGTAGATATTAGCTTATTGACAACTACAGGGTCACCATATTGGAGCAATGAGGCTATAAACACATTATCAATGACTTTCAAGATCAACTCAGGCAGCTGACAATCTTGAACAACTATCTGTAAGAATATCTGACAGATAAACTTATTACAAAACCTAGCCGAGAGAAAATCCAATTTCAGTGGATTATTCCATGAGAACAAATCCCAAAAAATAAACACAAAGAAATTATTGGAGTCAGAATTCATTTGTGAAAGTGAAAGTAAGAGAGAAACTGATGAGAAAAAATGCTATCATAAAAAAGAAATGGGCAAAACTTGCAATCTATCCAGATGATCAATGCCACTGATTCTTCCTGAAAATATACTTTCACTTTTTTTATTATCATTTTTATTTCACAAACACAATTTTTTTTTCTTTTGTTCCCCCCCACCACCACCACCACATCACTGCAATTATTTTCAATAGAAAGACAATAGTTTTAAAATTTTTAGAATTGAGGAAACATAATGGTTTAATTCATTAATTAATTTAAAAACAAAATTAAAGAAAAATTACTTCAAAGCATTTAGGATGTGTGACTACATGTGCCAATAATATAGATTTTTTTTTCTTCTTTTTAAAGCTACAATTGCATTTTGAGAAAATAATGGCTCACCATTTTAATAACAACTATAAAAAAAACTTAATTTATCAATGTTAACAGTATATTTTAGATACATTTTTAATAAATGATTCCTGCTATAACTCAATTTTGGGGTGGACTCACAATTTGGCCTTTAATAAAACTAAAATGCACAAATTCTTATTTCATCTTAAGTTTTATATACATATGAAATAGAAGGAATGTTTATCTTCTAACAGTCTGAAAAGTATAAGATATCCTAGAAAGTCATTTAGCAAAATACACAAATAGCAATCCATTTTTTCATGCTGACTTAACCTTAACTTAAAAATCAATAATTTTTTTATGTTGACTTAAGATAGAAATCAACAATTTCTGAAAATAAATGTCATTCTTCCAAGAGTTATGCAGACTAGTAAAATCATCAGAAAATTCAGTTTTTATTTTTTTTAAATGATATGAAAAAACAACTTTAAGTACTAGATTTTTTTTTTAAATTGGAATCAAATATGGAAGACCAAAACAGCCACAATTCTTTAATTTTTAGATGAATTTCCAGCAATCATTATTTATTTTGATGGGTATTTTCTTTTTTTATCTTTTACTTTCAATTAACTTTTTAATTCATGTACAAATTGAAACTTACTCAAATCAACATTCTACAACAGCAAGGGAGAGCAGATCATAAAAATAATAGAGGGTAATTTCTTGGTGATATCTAAAGCTCATCTGATCAAGCATCTAATTTGTTTAATCAGGCTTTCCCAAGATATTAATTTGAATCTCAATAAAAGATTATCCTTTATCATTATTTCTGTTCCTTGCTGTTGGAAAATATCAACTCTAAAATTCAAAATTAACAGCGAGAAAATGCTTCATCTAAAAATTAAAATAAAAGATGCAGCTAATATTTCTAGTGTGTAAAAAAAATACACACACACACACACACACACACACACACACACACACACACACACACACACACACACACAAGAAAGATCAAGAAACATAATATGAGTTTATAAGTTTGATCAAAGCTTCTCTAAATCAATGGCTTTGTAGCACAATTAGTTGAGCATCTTATATGTTCAACCAGGCTTGAGACAAAGAAGATGTCCATTTAAATCTCACTGAGAGATTTGTGATGTCCATTGCT
Source organism: Sepioteuthis lessoniana (assembly GCA_963585895.1). Taxonomy (NCBI): domain Eukaryota; kingdom Metazoa; phylum Mollusca; class Cephalopoda; order Myopsida; family Loliginidae; genus Sepioteuthis; species Sepioteuthis lessoniana. The sequence goes on from OY757925.1 coordinate 34,678,873, forward strand.
GTCATAAAATGATAACATGAATGAGTTTGTAATAATAAAAAAAAACATTCGATAATTGTACTGAGTCATTATTCTTATTCAATTCTTCATCTTTTCTGAGCAAAGATTTTTTCAAATGGTAACTATATCCAAATTAGGTCTACTTTGATTATGTTTTATTGCTTGTTCTTTTTTAAACATATACATGAAATCTGAAATTTATGCACTTCAATTTTCAATATTTTTTCTTTTCATCATTACTGTCAGGAAAATCAAATTGAAACTTTAATCTTAAAAGGACAAACTAAAGATGTCAATTTTAAAGAGAAATTTAGAAAATGTAATCTTTTCTTTTAAAAAAAAAAAAGATGGAGGGAAAATAGCAATTGTTTAATGAATTGACTTATCTTAAACTTGGCAAACTATACAAATTCCTTCAAACAAAAATAGATTGGAAACAAACAAAAATAGATTGGAAACAAACAAAAACAATATAGAATTCTTTTTTTCAAGAATCTAATTTGGGAGGGTCTAAGAAAAATTTGTGCGATGTTGAACTTCAATGAATAAAATTCCACACTTATTCAATAATGAATAGGGTATTATTTGGGGGAGGATTTTTTTTTTTTTTTTTTTTCTTATTTGAGAAGCCAAGTGGTGCATGCGTGCATGCATGTGTCAATCCACTCGAAATACTGTGTTAAAGAAATTCTTAAATTGCATGATTAGTTCTGTAGATAAATGATTCTTAATGTCAAAAGAAAATAAGTATTTTATGTGAAAATATATGTATATATCAAAAATTATTTTCAACTGTAATAGTTTTCATGTAAAGCTAGAGAACAAAGCATCATATAGTAAAGTCAAGGGCGACCAGAAGGCTCCCTTTTCAGTAGCTACTACATCGAGGTGTAGGGGAGGCCGCTACTCCTTTCCCTGGATTGCTCCACTTTACTCTTGATAGATACCTTATATTTCTGAGTGTTAAGCAAGGGGGTATCAAGTACTATTTTTAAAGTCTTTGGTATGACACAACCTGGGATTGAACCCAGGTCTCCTGGACCATTGGCAAACACTCTACCCACTAGGCCAATGAGCCGGTATTAATTCTTTTAATCTTATATTCAGAAAGTACTAAACATTAAAAATAATCCAGAACAATAAAGTTTTTATATGTTATAAGTAAAATGCAATTATAAAATCAAATGTTTCTCTCATTTTTTAGGTTGCAGGTAATCTTATATGCTACATAAAATTCATACAACATTGATAGGCTAAAAATTATGGCAAATAAACATTCCAAGATATGCTTTGAAGAAACCACAATTTAATTTTTTGAATTGAAAAAATTGGAAAAATTATCTTGCTCCTAATTTTTGTTTTCATAAATTTTTTTTCTGGTCCAAGAAAATAACTTTTTTTTACATTTTATAAGCAACATATTTGCATTAATTTTGGTGTCTTTTTATATGAATTTGACAGGTAAGTGTAAATGGTAATTTCATTCATGGCAGGGTTACAAATAGTTAATTTTAATTATATATATATATATATATATATATATATATATATATATATATATATATATATGAGAGAGAGAGAATAAAATCAATTATCAGCTTTTTTTCTTTCTTTTTTTAGTGAATTGCTGATTAACATTAACAGCTTTGTTGTAATTTTTTGAAAATGTATTTCTTTTAAACAAATATTTCTCTGATTTTAAGCAAGCATCATGTAAAATAAAAAAAAATTAAGACTCCTATAATTTATCAAATCAGCATTGAATGTAATGCTCCTAATTTTTATAGCAATGTTACATAAAAATATGCAATTTTGAGTGAAAGGATTTTAGTAAGACGGAAATTAGATAAATATGGCATAATAAACTAGAGCAGTGAAAAAAAAAATGGACAGGACTGACAGAATCCAAGCTGCAAATTTCTTACACTAAAAGACACAGGTATGATGTGGGTAAGGAGTTAGTACACTCAGCAACTGATGCCTATATACAGCTGATAATTTTTCTATCATTATACCTGGAATAGATTCAACTGAATTGTATCCCAATGAAATGGACCATCAGTTAAACCAAATTCACACATCAGATAAATGGATAAAAACTAGTCAGACATTTCCCAAGATACAGCATAAATAAATCTACAAAAGAGACCCTTTTACAATTGTTATATACAACTGATGGTTTATCAGCTCCAGACTTTACTTTTAACAGCCACAAAACTAGTCAATGTGGGTTGGATTCTGTAATGACTAAAGTCCTTAGTGCCATTGTCAGCCATAGAGCAGAATAGTAGAAACATGGAGTTAGGTAGAAAAACAAAGAAAGAAAACTATTCACAGTACTAAGAATAACTTGTAATGAGATTAGACAGGGGTTGTATGGAATTTGCATCTGAAGGAATGGGATAGATATATAGTCATGTTGCTAGGAGAAATAGTTTGGTTTGATTGGGTTTCTTTTTTTTTAATGGCATATCAACTTTCATGGGTTATCTAATGACAAAACTATCCTTCTAGAAGAATAACAGTATATACTATTTCACCTATAGTTGGGTAGATAAGTTGGTTCATACCTTTCCCAAAGGTATTAGTCCAAAAGTGATCATAATAGCATAATTGGAGTTTGAATTCATCTCAAAGCCACAGTCTAGCACTTTAGCCATTATATCACAGGGACTTTCTCAGAAAAATGAGGAATATATATATATATATATATATATATATATATATATATATATATATATATATATATATATATATATATACACACACACACACACACACACACACACACACACACACACACACACACACAAAGAGAGCAATGAAGTATGAACTGGAAACAGAATAACTAATGTGATCAGATTATAACAAAATTCTTATCAGCAGTGCCAGGGAATCTTAGTTATTAGAATAGTCTATATTAGGAAATCACAAAAACAACAGAAGTTATTAATTTTCCAACCATGAACAAGGTTACCAAGTTTTGAAATAAAGAGTAAATATAGTAAACATCCAAGCAGATACTTGGCAAAAAGACCTAAAACCTCTAAGTAATCAGTTTGGTTTGGTTTGGCTTGATGACATAACAACCATTATAGGTTATCTAATGCCAAATCCATTTTTATACATATAAATAATTATATTTCAAACAATACAGTTTAATATAAGTATAGTTTTTTTTGTTTAGATTCAGTTAAATGTCAAAAACATTTCAAACAGTTCAGTTTAGCATAAGTACACAGTTTACTTCTATTTGACCCATAGATAGGACCCTATCAGGTGATCGAACTCCAGGCCAGAGTAGACCTTGGAGCGATGGCAATGATGGGGTCTCCACATTCTTCAAAGCTCCAGCATTAATGGAACCTCACCATCAGATTGTTTAGTGTCAAATCCAGGACACTCGTTGGGGGGTGGTCTTACCCCTCTGAAGAGATGCAGTCGGTATATTCTACAGTCCCAGCCGACTGGGTAATCTAAGTAAACAGTCTATTATTAAACATAAAAACTAAACTTTAAGTACAGATTTATCTTTATATAGACACTGTATTTATTTAGGGGAGTCTCTATGGTGTAGTCGCTAACAACCTGGACTGCAACATAATAGTAAGCAAATTTGAACTCAAGTCATGCTATTACACTGACTTTTGAAGTAATAGCTTTGGGAAAGATATGAACCCTTTTATCCCCTGAGCTATGGGTTAAATAGTACCACTACTGTTTTTCTTCAAAGGTTTTAACATTAATTACCCATGATGGTTGATATGCCATTAAACAAAGAAAAACTAAACCCGCATTTATTCACCTATAAGAGCTAATATGACAAAGTTTACTGCAGGCATCAGGATATACCCTGTCTAATAGAGATGTACTACTTAGAAAATAAATCACTAGTGACTAGGTATACTTCATATGTGGGTGACTCACTTAAAAGCAAAATACAAATGCTTCTTGCCATAAGACTAAAATGATACATTGGCTGCTAGGAGAGTTATCTCTCTTGCATCTGTGATATTTTTCAGTCATCAATTGCATGTACTTTCTAAATGAATAAAAATCAGTCATTTTTGTTAAATTTGATATTGTATAAGCTATAAAAATTATCCAAGTAGCACTCTAACCACCATTGTTTTATTTAATTACATGATGGTAATATATCAGGGTTCAAAATAAGACAACTCCTAAATCCTTTTGCCACTGTCATAAACACCCATTAATAAAGAGTCTGTAATAGATATTGTGGAGAGTTGGTTTATTCAGATTAAAAGTGCAAGATATGATTGATACATATAAATAATTTAACTTATTTTTATGCCTGTCAGCAATTTGCCAATTGTATCCTTTATAGAGGAGTAAAGTTCCACCCAACCTCGTCACAAAAAATGTAGAGGGCTCTGGGTATGACACTAAACTGCATCTGGTGGTGAGGCTCCAGTTTGGAAGCTCTGGGGAGTGTGAAGCATTCATTTACTATTATTAATAGTAGGCCCACCCAGGCCCAGAATGGTAGTATATGTTATGGTGTAAAATGAATCTACTTGAAAATTATTAGTATTGGATAGGAATATTTCCAACCATATAATTGTGTAGACAAATCATCATAAACAAAAAGTGAAAATATAAACAGTTCTGATTATAATCAAATATTTACAAATTTATCAAATAAGGGGTTGATATGCCATTAAATAAATCAAACCTGATTTTTTAAAATTTAAACTTTAATCTTTTAAATCAATAATTTTTAAAAAGGGAAGTATTCAGGCCCCCAAGGGAAGAATTTCAAATAGGAGGCAGGGGATTTTAGCCAAGAAAAGAATTTCTAGTGCTGGGTATTATAAGTAATAAGTACGGGGTGTCTACAGAAAAAATAGACAGTTACAAAATTAATTTAAAAAACAAAAATGTTTAGGATTCATAACACACAGTTCTATAGAGAAACATGAAGTTCATAGCTAAATCTTAAGAGTTGCTTGATGTGTGCACACCAAGCCAAACAGCATATATCAAGGTGAGAGTCAAGTTTTTGCTAAATACAACAAGGTAACATATCTTCATCTACAATAGTAGTAGTTTTTAGCATCCTAATTGATAAGAAAAAAAAAACTTAAATTTAAAGTATTTCTCACAAGCTTTTTATAAAACCTTTTTTTTTTTTTCAAAGGTTTTCTTTTTAAATCAAATAACAAAAAAAAAAAAAAAAAAAAAAGACATAAGTCATATTAATAATAATTCCTTTTAAAATATTCTCCTTTCATCTAACTTTCAGTTACTTCTTATTGCAACATCATTCTACAACTATTACAAATTGCACAGATTAGAAATTTAAAAAATAAAGTATATAAAAAAAAAACTATTAAAAAAAGAAAAAAAATGAGTCTTGAATTCACACCCCTTATCTTAATGTAATAACTGCTCTGATTAAGTTATAAGAAATTTACAGTCAGCAGAATATCAAATCTAATCATATCAATAATAAAACCAATGACTGACAATGTTTAATCTGATAAGAATTTAAGATGTTCTTTCTTTAAGGTAAACTAATTTGAATAACAAGATACAAAACTACAATTTTGTAAAACATTAAAAGACTGACAAAAGAAAGGAACGTAAAAATAAACATCTTAAAGGATAATATTGAATAAGAAAGAAACTTTGATTTTATTCTTGATTAACATAATACCTACTAAAAATACAAAGCACTATTCCTAAGGATCAGAGTATCGCTCCCTCACTCTAAGGTTAGGATCAATGTAATATCTGTGCATTCTGCCTAACTACTTAGTATTTACAAGTTATTTTTTTTCCTGTGCTACTCAAACAACAGAATAACTCATTTGGCTCGGGCTGTAGAATACACCGAGTGCATCTCTATAGTGGAATAATATTCCCCCTCTTACATGATTGCCCTGGATATGACACTAAACAATCAGATGGTGAGACTCAAGTCTTGGAGGTCTGGAGGAATGTGGAGTACTCCTTTATTGCCATTATTCCCAGGTCCATTCTGACCCAGTGTGGTAGCACCTGACAGGGTTCAATCTATGGGTCAAATAGAACTGTTTGACATGTAAACTGTGCACAAACAAATAACATGAAATTGAATTACTGTTTGATCATTAAATGTGTGTAAACAAATAACTGATATTCAATAGAATTGTTAGCGATACATAGCAATACATGGAACTATAAAATTGTTTGCAAACAAATAAGTAATGTTGAATAGAATAATTAATGTGAAATAGTAACATCTGAAACTCCTTAACTGTGTACCTAAATTGAACTATTGGTATTACACTACAATACTTGCAACTATTTGACTGTGTGCAAATGAATGAATGAATAGTGTTGAAATAGAATAATTAGTATTAAATAGCAATATTGTAACCACTTCAGTGTCTGCAAACAAATGATTAATATTGAATAGAATCATAAGTGTAAAATAAAATTAATTGAAATTACGGTGTAGAAACAATAGCAATACTAGTGTGCAAACAGATTAGTTCTAACTCTTAAAAATTAAATTACCAACAAATAAGTTTTGAAACTGTCTATTTCTTCTGGAGACACCCTGTACTTATTATATAATTTACAAATTATATATGTATGTCTATTTGAATGTGTGCATACAAATGTCTGATGTTAAATTATTACTGTTACATAACAATACTTGAAACCATTTAACTGTGCGCAAAAAAAAAAATGAGCTCAGGCTTATTTGAAAATGTTATCTACAAAATGTGTTTACAAACTATATATCTAATATAAATGTATAAAGAAGATTTGGCATTAAATAACCTACAAGGGTTGATATGCCATCAAACAACAGAAAGCTGGCATACTGGATATGCTATTTGTTTACTTCTGTGTAGATTGAATGTTCACAATCAATGCAGTATTCATTTATTAATTTTATATACTTGTTTGCTTTAGCATGACAGAATTTACAAAGGGGACACACACACAGTTCATTTTATATACTAATACAGTTCTCATTAGAAATCTTTATTATCTAGTATATCTTATAAGTTGCCTTTCAGAAATGTCACTTTGTATGTTAAAATATTCAATAGTACTTTAAAAAATCAATTTGAAGAATACAATCAATAATGATGTATTTCTGGAGAAGTTACAAGCATTTTTAAAGTACAAGATAATCTTTTTTCTTCTTAAATACAAATAAATGTTGTAAATATATCTTCTTATCAGGTGCAAATCAGGATTAATTAATAACCCTTCTATATTTGACAGTCATCCTAGCTTCTCTAAAATATAAGATACTGAAAGATAATTATAAAATATGAAACAATGTCTATAGCTTATTCTTCTTTTTATACAATACATTTCAAGAATCAAAACCAAGTCATGATTAAAATATTACAATTACTTTTTTTTTTCTTTTTTTTGGTGCTAATAATAGAAAAAAAATTATATAGATCTTTTAATAAGATGGGATATCCGTGCTGATGGCACAACAAGATGATGATGAATAAGATAATGTTGAATTGTTAGACATATTAAAACTTGATAATGTAGGGGAAGCAATTCTTCCACGAGAGTTACTTCCCTTAAATCATATACGGCAATCTACTTTACTTCAACATTCTATAACATAAAATGAAAAAAATATATAGAAAATGAAAAACATTTGAATACTGTTTATTTATTTTCACTAGAGGAAGAAGAGCAACAACAACAACATCTTCTTTCCTATATTCAAACTTAAGATAATATATAAATGAGGCAACAACTTATGTCTATGAAGAAAAATTCCAGACAAAAGTGTATAATCATTCAATAACTGATATCAAGTGAAAAACAAATCTTGGCAGCAAATATTTAATTTTCTTACTCTTTATTTAACAATTTTTATAAACGGTTGCTATAAAATTAGATGTAAAATTTTCCAATCCATATTTAGAAAACAAAGCCAACTGAAATAGTGATAGCTAATCTTAAAAATTATTTACTCTACATACTCGAGGTATTCTAAAAAAATATTTTAAGCATTTTAGGTTTGGTTTGGTTTCTTTGTTTTTTTGTGGGTTATTTAATGCTGAAGCCATTCTTGGAGTAATTTACTTAGCTTTTTTGCTTAGATGTGCCACAAGGCAATGTGAATGGGGCACCCAATGAGACTCAAACTCACTTGTGAAGGGTTGCTAGTTTAGCTTGCAAACCATTACACCACCAGAGCGCCCTCCTTGTAGGACATTAGTGGTACTATTTAATCCATAGCTGGGTTAAGGGGGGGGGGGGGGGGGGGGGGGGGGGGGGGGGGGGGGGGAAAATTAAATACAATTTGTTGTTTGCCAGCATTTTTTTCCCAACTATTTGAACATCAAATTAACACTAAAATTCTATAGAATGTTTATCATCTTTTTTGCTTCTTTATTCTTCAATCTCAGAGCTAATTATTCTATGAGTATCATTTATAGTTAATCATTTTATACAGAGATCACAAAACTGGAGAATATTACATTTAAGTTTAAGTTTTGTTTATACATTGACAAATTGGTGAATCTATTTTATTTATGTTTATAAGCTTTAGTGTTGGTGGCTTATTTGGGCATATGATGGTGGTATATGTTAGCTCATATGTGAGCATATTTTGACATGGCAAGAATCCATTTTTATGCAAATAGTTCTATTTCAAACATTCAGTTTGACATGAGTACACAGTTTAATTGTCAAAAACATTTCTATTTCAAGCTATTCAGTTTATTCATACAGTTCTAATTCACTTTAGTATTAATAGAGATTTTATTTACACAGAGTTAAATGTCAAAACAGTTCTATATTAAACAATTCAGTTTAGTGGAAGTACAGTTTCAATGTCAAAAACAGTTCCATTTCAAACAATTCAGTTTACCATAAGCACACAGTTTAAATGTAAGTACAGTTCAATTGTCAAAAACATTTCTATTTCAAGCTATTCAGTTTAGTCAAACAGTTCTAATTGAAACAATTCAGTTTAGCATAAGTATGCAGTTAGTGCTATTTAACCCATAAATAGGGCCCTATCAGGTGCTACCATTCTGGGCCAGAGTGGGCCTGGGAGCAATGGTAATGAAGGGGTGCTCCACATTCGCTAAAGCTCCAGCATTACTGGAGCCTCACCATCAAATCGTTTTGTGTCATATCCAGGACACACGTTGGAGGGGGGGGTCTTAACCCTCTGAAGAGAAGCAGTCAGTGTATTCAACTTTGGACATGGGTAGGCAAGAGTGCATGTATGTGTGTATGTATTTGTGTGCAGGTGTATACATGTGTATGGTTGTGAGTTGACTATGGGTATGTATATGTGTGTGTGTGTCCATGTAGGGGCCAAGACATATTTGCTTGGGATAAAGTGCAAATGGTCAGATAAAAATGGACTGTGACTTTAAAAAAAATCATTGTCACACCATTTAGGGCCCTGGAGACATATTGTCTAACAGTATTTTTATGTCCAGCCTATGGGTGACTGAAAATCTGGAAATAGGAATGTTCACCCCTGATATTAACAGAGTCAGTTTGCTATGAGAAGACAGACACAAAAGAGACTCAGAAGGACAGATAGACAGAACCACAGATACTGATATGGGCTGAGAGAATAGATACAGAAAAGATAGGGGGACCAGAGAATGGAGAATAGAGACAGAGAGACATGCACATAGTCTGAGAAGACCAAAAGAGATAAAGAGACTTGAAAATCTAGTAGTCAGCCTTAGTTCTTTGTTAAGGGAATTTTCACCAGCCAAAGTGAGGCTACCACAAACCAACATTTTATTACACCAACTTCATCCTCTCTTTAAACAACAATCATTCAATTTTTTTGTTTTCACCTTATTCTTTCAACTTAGAGCATGCATTTCAACTCAACCTGCTGAGAAAGACAACTCAACAAGGGGGTCAGAGGATCATGCAGCCAGAGGTGCATAGTCCGATTCATATTCCCACACAGTGATTTTAATAACCAGTTCATACTTAACAATTTCAAGAGGGGAAAAAGGCATTTTTTTGATATTCATGTTAATAGGCCAGGAACAATAATGACCATTTTTTTCTTTCTCTGTCCCTCCAGAACTTCTGCTAGAATGAAAGTGTAGTATCTGTGCTCACTGCTATGATTAAAAGGTCACTCCCTAGGATTTCACTCAATATGTCCTAGACCTAACTAATAAAACAACTTTTACACAAAATTCAACTTTATTCATCAACATAGTCTCCTTCAAGGGTGATACATTGATTCCAATGCTTCTCTAACAATTTGATGCCATTTCATGTAACGATTTGTCTTTGGCCTCAAAATACACATCAGTTTCAGATATCACTTCTTCATTGGAGCCAAATCTCTTTCTCTGAAGCATTCTTTTGAGGTCTGCAAGTAGCCAGTAGTTGCTGAGGGCCAAATCTGGAGAATAGGGAGGGTGTGGAACCAATAAAGGGCAATTCATGTAGTTTTGCCATTGCTGCGATTGACTTGTGATACAGTGCATTGTCTTAGTGAAAGAGTACTTTTCCTTCTTCATTTGTGGCCATTTTTTGGTGATTTCTTCCTTCAAACGCACCAATAATGCTATATAAGATTCGTTATTGATGGTTCTTCTTTTCTCAAGGTAATCAATGAACAAAATACCTAGTGCATCCCAAAATACAGAGGCCAAAACATTGCCTACTGATGTTTGTGGCTTTGGTCACTTTGGATGACTTTCACCTGCAGCTGTCCACTCAGCTGACTGCTGATTTGACTCTGGAGTGAAGTGGTGGATCCATGTTTCATCCATTGTCACATTTATGCAATATTTTCTTGTGTTGAAACAGTTGCAAACAACACTCTGAAGCATTGACACATTGTTGTTTTTGATCGACTGTGAGCAAACACAACAACCACTTTGAACACAGCTTTCTCATTGACAAATGTTCATGCAAAACAGTAAATACACTGCCTTCTGATATCTTCAGCTCCTCTGCTATCTCACGCAACTTCAATTTATGATCAACCAAAATTGAGTTTGTGGAGATTTTTGGTGTTTTCTAGGACAACAGCCGAATTTGTGCAACCAGAGTGTTCAGCATTTGTGTCTGTATGACGGCATTTAAAGTCAGCATACCACCTCTTAACCATTGTTTCTGATGGAGCAGAGTCCGCATAACACTTATCAAGCTTTGCTTGAACAGTATTTTTCCCCCCCCATCAAAAAGCAATGCAAAATTCAGATTTTTCCATTGTTTTGAAATTTTGCAACAGTAGCTTCATTTAAATAACTGTAATTTGTGAACTAACAGTCCGATTGAGCTCTAATTTTGACACGTACCATTTGAAGGTTAGTACTTTATAAAAATTAAATGGATTTTTTTTATTAGTGGTGCCATTTATATGTCAAGCCCAGGACTTATTGAGTGACGTATTAGCTTTATCCATAGAAATCTCCAATATATTACAAAAAATTTAAATGATCTAAATATTCATACACATACTTTTTCTTATTTTGTTGGAGTTTTTTCACATATTAACCCTTGTAGGTTATTTAATGTCAAATCCTGTTTATGTATACGTATCAAATATATATGATTTATAACCAAATAGTTTGTAGATAACATATTTTTAAACAGGCCAGAGCTCATTTTTTTGCACACAGTTAATTGGTTTAAAGTATTGCTATGTAATACTAATAATTCAATGGAACAAGCATTTATTTGTACATAGTTAAGTGGTTTTAGGCATACAAAATTATCAAAAATTTTATTCGACCTATAGATGGGACTAACAGATACTATCACTCTAGATCAGGTTGGGTGGTTGATTGGGTTTTATGGCATATCAACTCTTGTAGGTAATTTAATGTCAAATCCTTTATATAGTTATGATATAAGTATATGGAAAGTTGGATAAATCAAACACTTAACTCGAATTTAGATGTGTGATATTTCATTTGGCTTTATTTCATCATGAACTTCTTCAGACAGAGACTATTTTCTGAGTTTGAAGTCAAACGTATCAGGTTTCATTAAAAGATTTTGTCTTGAATGTGGAGATAGATTTTAGGAGACTGATAAGAAAAATGTAGGGAAGGGTTTGGGTGAAAGGGGTTTTGGCATAACTTGTTTCATGGAAAGATATTAACAGTGTGATGTCAGAGAAAATTGTCTACATTGTGGTGTCTAGGTTGTAATTGGGGTGAGGAAGAGCTAAGAGGCAAAGTGTTAAGGAAAGGCAAAAGGAAAGGATTCTTAAAAGTATGGTGGCACAGAGTGAAAAAAAATGTTTTTTTTGTTTTTTTCCCTACGTGTTTATTTTGATTTTGTTTAGTAAGATGTTCACCAGATAAGGTGAGATTTGGTAAAAACCTAGACATTGTTTTATATGGTTTGTTTTGGAGATGACTGCAGATTCTAGTAGTTTTAGGGATGTTTAGCAGTGTGTGGGTTTGATTAGGGTGGCTTGGGAAAAATCGAACATGTGTTTAAGCTCTAACATGTGAGAGAAAAGAGCATTTTGATTGTTATTTGTTTTAATTGATCATTAGTGTTTGTAAATTCTTTTCTCTAGATTGCATTGGGTTTTGCTGATGTAATGTTTGTTGCAATCTTTGTATGGGATGGAGTATATATCTGCATGAGAGGTGGTTTTGTTGTTGTGATGTTTGTGAGGTTTTTAATAGTTTGTGATGGGGTTTGTATGATTGGTATTCCTAACTTGGTTAGTCTGTTGTAGAGTGTTATATTATGTGTGTCAGTGGGTAGAGAGATCGATCTATATGTGACAAGGATAGTGGGTTGGTTTTCTTTGATTTATTTGATGAGTGTATCTTAAGAGTTTTTTTTCTAGCATTTGATATGAAAATGTTTTGGTATTTTAGGCTTTTGAGGGAATGTTCGATGTGTTCAAATTCTTCATTAAGGTATTGTGGGCTACATATTCTGAGTGGTCTTAGGTAAAAGCCTATCATAAGGCTTGTTTCAATTTTGTTCTTGTGGTGGGAGTAGAAATGTATGTAATTGTTTTTGTTTGTATGTTTGTGGTAGACTTTAAAAGTTAAAGTTTTCAAATTTAATAATTAGGATATCCAGGAAGCATGGAGTTAAAACTGCTCGGTGGAAATAAGAATAGCTAAAGGAGCGTTTTCTATCCACTCACGTTTTGGTGAATTTCTGTTACTTGGTAAGTAACTTCCTTCTTTAGATTCTTTTTCATAAATGAAATTGATGGAGGGTTTAACATTGTTTAGATTTTCTGCAATCTCTCCAATTTTTATGTTTTGGGGTAGAAAAATAAGTATATCATTGATATATCTGAAATATGTGGTGTTGCTAGGTAGTCTGTATTTAAAAAGGCTGGATTCTAAAATTTCTAGAAATAGACAAGCTAATACTCCACTAAGTGGATTTCCTATGGGGAGGTCATATTTTTGACCTGACTAGGGTGTTTATGGATAGTGGTGAGTCAAATTTAATTTTTCTTAAGTGAGTAGCGAGAACTCTGAGGCATTTTTTGATGGGTAGCTTAACTGGACATTGGCATGATGGTTAGGGTGTTCGCTCGCCAATGGCCCAGGAGACCTGGGTTCAATCCCAGGTTGAGTCATACCAAAGACTCAAAAAACGCCTCCTTGCTTAACACTCAGCATTATTAGGTATGGATCAAGGATAAAGTGGAGCAATCCAAGGAAAGGAGTAGTGCCCTCCTCTACACCTTGGTGTAGTAGCTATCAAAAAGGGGGCCTTCGGGTCATCCTCAACAACGGTTGCCAACAACTTTTTGATGTGTATGTTTGTGTAGAGAGAAGTTATGACTAAACTGTTCATAGTTTTGTTTTGTATGCTTATGTCGTTGATTTTATTAAGTAAGTCTCCAGAGCTTTTGACGTGTGAAGGGATGATAATGCCGAATGGAGGGGGGGATATTTTAGCTATCATCATCATATCGTACCACCAGCACGGATCTCCGGGACCCTCTCCCACACACCTCTCTATTGTCCATTGCTTCCGGCAGGTCTTCAAGACTACATCCTGTATCAGCACAGAGGTATTGTATATAGATACTAGCTGGTTGTCCTGCCTTTACTCATCCACGTAAAGGGGTCCACAGGAGTATGTCACTTATAAGTTCGTCCCTATTTCTCCAGCAATGTCCAGCCTGCCTGATTCGTCTAACTTGAATAGTTTACATGATGGGTGGTAAGTGGCCGTACAGCTGCTGCTTTGTGTGGTGCTAACTCCATGCAAGCTATTTTGTGGGTGGCACTACCGATGCTGGAAATAATGGGTCGTAGCGAGGTGTCTGGTTTGTGGATTTTGGGTAGCCCATATAATGTTGGGATTGTTCGATGAGGGATGTCCAGGATTTTTGTTTTTTATAAGTTTTTTGAAAAGTTTGTTGAAGGAGGTAATGTTTTGGTTGATGGTGGTTAGGTTAGATATCTCATAGGTGTTCGCGTCTTCAAGAAGTAAATTAATTTTGTCAACGTACCTCTGTTTGTGTATGATTACAACCCGACATTACATTATAGTCAATATCTTTCCATGAAACAAGTTATGCCAAAACCCCTTTCACCCAAACCTTTCCCTATTTTTTTTTTTTTCTTATCAGTCCCCTAAAATCTATCTCCACTTTCAAAACAAAAAAATCTTTTATTGAAACCTGATACATTTGACTTTAAATCCCTCACAGTTTTCCCGCTACAACTATATCCCTTTACACGGTGGAGGTTGAATAAAGCTAACTGGGAAGAATTTCGCTCTCAATGTCAGAAACACCTCATAGTAAACAATACCGAAACTATTCCCGAATTCTCAAAAAACTTATAAATATAGCTAAAACATGCATTCCACACAACCCAACAATTCATAAACGAGACAGACCTTGGTTCAGCAAAGAATGTAAACAGGCTATTCGCCTATGACGAGCAGCTTTGCGGAAATTCAACACTGAACCCACAACCTCCAATTTAATCTCTTAAATTCTACCGAGCTAATGCCCGTAAAATCATCAGAGAAGCCAAGAAAAAATCCTGGCAAAATTACGTGAGCAAGCTAAATACCTCTTCTAACATCAAAACAGTTTGGCTCATGATTCGAAAAATAGCCGGTAAAAAACAATCAACTCCACTAAAACACCTCTCCATAACAAACCACAAAATAACAGGTAAAAAGGCCATAGCAGATTTTCTTGCAGAAACATTTTCTAAAAACTCCTCCAGCCAATTCAACACAGAATTCTATAAAATCAAACCCACCCTCGAAAAGAAAAAAATAAAGTTCTCTTCAAATAACTCCGAAGAATACAATAAGCCATTTACCCTAACTGAACTAATGGACTCCATAAAAAAATCCAACCACTCAGCTGTCGGTCCTGATGAAGTACACAACGAGTTCCTCAAACAGCTACCAGATGAATCGGTCAAATGCCTACTAAAGCTATATAATAATATGTGGGTGTACGGTACTTTCCCAGAAACATGGAGACAATCAATAATTGTCCCGATCCCCAAATCAGGCAAAGATACATCGAACCCGCAGAATTATGGACCCATTGCATTGACTAGCTGCCTTTGTAAGATGATGGAGCGGATGATAAATAGTAGACTGACGTGGTATCTTGAGACAAATGGTCTAATAACAAATATGCAAACAGGATTCCGGAAAAGAAGAGGAACCATAGATCATTTGATACGACTAGAAACCTTCATCAGAGAAGCCTTCATAAGAAAACAACATCTGACGGCAGTATTTTTTGACTTAGAGAAGGCTTATGACATTACGTGGATGTATGGTATTTTGCAGGACCTCTATAATCTAGGCTTAAGAGGAAGACTGCCGATGTTCATAAAAAACTTTCTCTTCGAAAGAACATTTAGGGTACGCGTGGGATCCACCCTTTCAAACTCACAACATCAAGAGGAGGGTGTTCCGCAAGGCAGCATTCTCTCCGTTACTCTCTTCTCCATAAAAATCAATAACATTGTAAAATGTCTAACCCCCTCAATCGACTGTGCTCTCTACGTCGACGACTTCGTCATATGCTATCGGGCAACTCATATGAACATAGTAGAGCGACAACTTCAACTAAACTTAAACAAAGTAAATAAATGGGCAAGAGAAAATGGATTTAAGTTCTTCAAGTCAAAAACTAAATGCGTGCATTTTTGCTCTCTAAGGAAAATGCACAATGACCCTCTCCTAAAAATTGATGACTCCGAAATACCAGTCGTTAACGAATACAAATTCCTCGGCATAATATTCGATAAAAAATTTTCATTCCTCCCACACATAAAACACCTAAAAAACAAATCAACCCAAGCCCAACAACTTCTGCGAGTCGTTGCCCACACAGCGGGAAGCTGACCGTCAAACTCTAATTAAGTTACATAGAACTCTTCTCCGCTCTCAACTCGACTATGGCATTTTCGTATATAGATCTGCCAGGAAATCATATCTGAAACAACTTGACCCTATTCACCATGGAAGCTTAAGACTGGTATTAGGAGCATTTAGAACTTCTCCAATTGACAGCTTATATACCGAAGCTCACGAAGCACCTCTACAGATCAGAAGTGAAAAATTAGCCCTCCAGTATTACACCAAACTTAAATCTTCTCCCTCTAACCCAGCATATGACTGCACCTTTGATCCAAAATACAGACGACATTTCAACCAAAAAGAAAAATCAATTAGACCATTTGGCCTCCGTATGGAGCCTATTCTCAAAGAAGCCACCATTGCTCTAGATAATATCCATAAAAGCATCTTGCCACAAATACCACCTTGGATCATTAAAAATCCAAAAGTTAACCTTCAACTGAATCAACTCCATAAAACAAAGACACATCCCTTCACCTACCAAGAAAAACATCAAAATATCCTCCAACAGTATCCCGACTATCTATGTATCTATACAGATGGATCCAAAGACTACAATAAAACAGCATGTGCAGCAGTCTTAAACAAAATAATAAAAACAAAAGCTCTGCCAATGGATAGTTCTATTTTCATAGCTGAGGCCTGTGCAATAGACTTGGCTCTTGACATTATCTCGAAAGAAAAACACAAAAAATTCATCATATTCTCAGACTCACTCTCTGTCCTATTATCATTAAACAACAAAAAACTAGAGCACCCACTTATTATCAAACTACTTTGCAGACTACACTCAACATTAAACAAAGAAATCGTTTTTTGTTGGATTCCAAGCCACATTGGGGTGAGAGGAAATCATAGAGCAGACGCGGCAGCAAAATCGGCTTTAGATTTGACCCCTGACAAGTACAACATCCCATACACCGATCTGAAACCGAAAATAAATAATTTCCTCCATAAAAATGGCAACAACGCTGGAATAGAAATACCAATAATAAACTATTCCAGGTCAAACCCTTTTTGGGAGAATGGTACCCAGCTTTCCGAAAATCGCGAGAAGAACAAGTAACAATAACGCGATTGCGTATTGGTCACAGCAGACTTACGCACTCTTTTATACTCAAGCAAGAACAGCAACCCCAGTGCTCGACATGCCAAACGCCCTGCACAATCAAACATGTTCTCCTTGAGTGTAAAGTTTTTAATGGCACCAGAAAGCGCTATTTCCACGCAAATACCATGAAGGACTTATTTGAGAACGTCCACATGGATAATGTCTTGTCGTTCTTGAAAGAGACCGGGTTGTACCAGAAAATATAGATTTGGTTACAATCCCGAGAATTCAACAAAGTAATCAACAGAAAGCAAATTATTGCTGAATAGATTTATGCTTGTGTTGGTAGGAATAGTAGTGAGAAATAAAAAAAAAAAAAAAAAAACACTATCATCACTAAATAACCTAATGTCACATAGAAATAGTTGCAAATACTAACTCGTATGCGAGTAAATGAGTTGAATCGTTTTAGTATGGTATGATTAAATTATGTGTCTACAAACCGTACATACGTGTAAACAGGCTTTGGCATTAAATAACCTATAGAGGTTGATATGCCTTAATGGCAACCAACCAACCATATATCCCTTCACCATCTTATGATTTCACTACACATGCTTTTTAATAGAAATACTCAGAAAATAGTCTGACTGAAGAAGTTCATGATGAAATAAAGCTGGATGAAATATCACATATCGAAATTTGAGTTAAGTGTTTGATTTATTCAACTTTCCACATATTTCTATCATACTGTTAGATTCACTACAAATCTATCTTTTCAACATATTTGTAAATGAATGTTTTGTAGTTAACATCTCAAAAACGGCAAATATATAGCCTCCAGCACACGTTGGTCCGAAAATGGTACATGTGTACCTAAGACAGTCAGATAAACACCACGCGACAATTAAAACTCGGCAGAGAAATTTGGATGCATCAGGTTAATCAAATACCAAAAGGGTGAAACTGAAAGGAAAGGAAATAAATACAGATTGGGCTTATTTGCACAATTTAGGTAACAAATAGGTGAAAGGAATAATGCAAGGGTTTGACGAGACAAAAGAGGCAGGGAGCGGAGAATATAGAAGAGAGTGAAATAGGTTTAAATTTACCATATTTAAACGTTAAGATCAAAACAAGTTACAAGAAGAACGGGTAGGTATGATGGAAGCGTGAAATCAACACGTGGTAGAAGGTATAAGTGTAAATAAATGTCACATTTCACAAATGCTGTGTTAGAAAGTCTTTAGAAGAAATTCCTAGACATAAAGGGACGAAATATTGTATAACATACCGATGATGCTGTCGCTGAGTGAAGGATTTTTTTTTTTTTTTTTTTTTTTTTTTTTAAATAGAAACTGCTGTCGGCTAGCTAAGGTCAGACATCTAACTATAAACAGGAAGTAGTCGACCAGAGGAGGTCTTAAAGAGTTCCTTGCCAAAAAGGGGTCACTCAAGGGAGGTAAAATAATTCAAGGATAATCCGAGTTCTACGGGACAAAACAGCAAAGCTCATTTGTTTGCACACAGTTAAATGATTTCAAGTATTACGATGTAACACTAACAATCTAATTTAACGTCAGTTATTTGTTAGCACAGTTAAATGGTTATACATATATCATCGGTAAGTGAATAGTTTGTTGGTAATCTTATTTTTAAATGAGTTGGAGCTAATTTATTTGCACAAATGTATTGCTATTGTTTCTACACAATTAAATGGTTGCTCAGTTAACTGGGGCTGTAGAATAAACCGACTGTATCTATACAGAAGGGTAAGACTCCACCTCACCCCAATGAGTGTCCTGGATGTGACACTAAACAATATGATGGTGAGGTTCCAGTAATGCTGAAGCTTTGGGTAATGCAGAGTACTCTTTCATTGCCATTGCTCCCAAGAGAGGTAGCACTTGATAGGGTCCTATCTATGGGTCGAATAGAACTAAAATTTGAAATGGAAATGTTTTTGAAATTGAAGTTGTACTTATGCTAAACTAAATTGTTTGAAATAGAACTGTTTTGGCATAACTGTGTGTAAGCAAAAACTATACTTATACTAAACTGAATTGTTTGAATTAGAACTGTTTGACTAAACTGAATAACTTGAAATAGAAACGTTTTTGACAATTAAAATGTGTATTTATGCTCAACTGAATTGTTTGAAATAGAACTGTTTATTTGTATAAAGATGGATTTGGCATTAAATAACGTACAAAGGTTGATATGCCATAAACCCAAACAAATGATTTCAAGTATTGCTATTTAATACTAATAATTCTATTCAGCATTATTCATTCATTTGCACAAAGTTAAATGGTTCTAAGTATTGCTATGTAATATCAATAATTCAATTTTTGCACACAGTTAAATGGTTTCATGTATTCCTATCCAACATGAATAATTCAATTTAGTATTAATCATTTGTTTGCACACACTAGAATGGCTTCAAGTATTGCTATCAAACACCAATAGTTTGATTTGCCCACTGTTAAATGCTCTCAAGCATCACTATGTAATACTAACAACTCAGGTTGACATCAGTCATTTGTTTGCACACAGTAAAATGGTTAAACAGTTTTATTTTATCTGTAGATAAGAGCCTGACAGGTACTACCACTCCAGGTCAAAGTGAACTTTGGAGCAATAGCAGTGAAGAGGTAGTCCACATATTCTCAAGCTCCAAAACTGAAGCCTCACCATCAGATGGTTTAGTGTCATATCAAGGACACTTGCTGAAGGGGGGGGGGATCTTATTCCCACTACAGAGATGCAAGTTGGTATATTCTACAGCCCCAGTTAATTAAGCTTTCTTATTTGGTATTTATTTTGAAAATATTCAGAAAGTTTCCAACTGCATATTTTATATCTTACTGTTTTTTTTTTTAAAATAATTGTGGGATTTCCTTATATACAAGTACTGCACTCTGATCCAAAGTAAAAATGTCAAAACTGATGTAAATCATTTTTTTAATGCAAATGATTGATAATAGTTTATGTTGCTAATAAAACAAATCATATCAAGATGCTTAAATCAAAGAAACATGAAAATATAAACATGACAAATACTAACTCCAATTTAGTTCCATTTACTTTTAGATTCATTGAACTAAATTTGATTTAGGAAGGACATGCAGGCAAAGTTTTGGGGGATTTTTTTTTTTGTTTTGTTTTTCTTTTTTAAGTTTTCTATGGATCTGGTTACTTTTTGTATATTTCATGTTATGAAACATGGCTTTATTTTTATCACATGATGTAAATCTGACAATGAATGTTTATGACATAGGTTTCCAATAATAAAAACCATCAGAGAGAAAGAATTTCATAATATTAGCAGACTATTTCATTGATATTTGCAGACCATTTCAAATTATTGATGGATTTTTTCATAAAATTTACAGATTGCTTCATTAATATTGGTAAATTAGCAGAAAATAAATTTGACACTTCACAATATATATATATATATAAAATAGAACGGTTAGCAATACAATAGCTGAATAGGAAGCAGTATGTTTATAGAAAAGGAAATATTGATTGCCAGGAGAATGATTGAGTAAAGGGCAAATGTTCTCAAAATGGCCCAGATGACTGGAATATCTATCAAATCCACAGAGGAGCTCATTGGAAATAATTTCAAAAAGCAAGCTAACAGAGCCCAAGAAAAAGGATAGAAAAATCAAGAGGAAACAGACTACTCAAATCAGGGTTCAAACAGATTTTGAACCAAAATAATACACCTATGCCCAATGACATAGCGGAACAGCTACCTGAAAAAATAAGAAAATCCAAACTGATGTTATCATGTTATTGGTTTGGTTTGGTTGGTTTTATGGCATATCAACCTTTATAGGTTATTTAATGCCAAATCCATTTTTATGTAAATAATCTGTTCTCTTGAAAACAGTTCAGTTTAGCATTATACACAGTTTAATTGTCAAAAACATTTCCATTTCAAACTATTTAAGTAGTTATATGTAATAATTCAGTTAAGTGTAAATACAGTTTTAATGTCGAAAAATAGTTCTATTTCAAATAATTCAGTTAAGCATAAGCACGCAGTTTAAGTGTAAGTACGGTTTAATTGTCAAAAACGTTTCTATTTCAAGCTATTCAGTTCATTCAATTCATTTTAGCATAAGAATGCTGTTAGTTCTATTTAACCCATAGATAGGGCCCTATCAGGTGCTACCACTCCGGGCCAGAGTGGACCTGGGAGCGATGGCAATGAAGGGGTACTCTGCATTCCCCAAAGCTCCAGCACTGTGGGAACCTCACCATCAGATTGTTTAGTGTCATATCCAGGACACTCGTTAGGTGGGGTCTTACCCCTCTGCAGAGGTGCAGTCAGTGTATTCTACAGCCCCAGCTGACTGGGCAATATCATGTTATTAAAGGGTTAAGTTCATTCAAAAACTCAACCAAAGTTTTTTTAGACTTAAGGCATGCATAATATATAACAGATGAATCCTACATAATGCTATAAAATTTGATAGTTTTGGATGAAGCTGGGTGCCAACAACTTTGCATGATCACCATGAAATTTCTTCACATTGAACTTCAGTCAAGAAAAGGAATAAACTTATCTATAATAATGGCAATCTCAATGGAAGGAGAACGGGCATATTAAATCATAGATGCTTCCACTAATTCCACAACATCCATTGAAAATGGTGTCAAGACTTAATCTAATCTTAATAGTTATGAATATTACCAGGATCTATCATGCACTGGCAATTAAGGAGTTTCTGCATCAACAAAATGTCTGCATAAAATTATTGCCACTATACTCACAGCAGTTTAACCTAAAAGTTTTTATAATGCTAAAACAAAGGTTTAATTTGATTAGACCAAAAAGCTTGGACCAGAATGTAGTTATTACAGTGAACTCAATTAGAAATTGTCATTTCCATAACATTTATAACATTAGAGATTTTTATATTTGCCTTGATAAATTGCCTTTGATCAAAGTCAATATTCAGCCAGTTTTCATTTTCTAAGAATGTAGTTTTCTTGTCACTATATTCATAGTTTTATCTAAAAAAAAAAAAAAAAATAGTCAGGATATGTATGTACAAATAAGGACGTTCCAAAGTATAGGTCAGGAGGGTTTGAATCCAGGGGAAAATATTTTCATATTTCATAGGAATTACATAGTTCGAATCAATTGACCCATGTATGTAAACTTTCAAAGTTAAAAACAAGTGAAGGTATTTAAAAAAAAGTTATAATACAAGTTTTTACTTCTAGGCAGACATTAGTTCAGTATCATGGAAATCCTACAAGAATCGTTTTATGTGAACGATATGTCCTTTTTCACTTAACCTCAACATCTAGGCATGCATGAAGTTTTTTTTTTTTTTTTTATGAAAATCACACACATGCATAAAAAGCATGCAGAGATTTTTATCACTAGAAAATAAACCTTAAAATTTGTTCAACTTGATGAGAGTTGAACTGTTGCCAGTAGAAAATAGTACATAGCTATTTTTCAATTATTTCAAAAATGTAGTTCAATACATTCAAGTAAGTATTCTTATGAAAACAGGCAGCAGTATATACAATGAAGCCTTGAGTAAATGATGAGTCAGGTTTTAGTTAAGGTTTCAGTTTACAACTGTTCAAATAACCTTTTGCCTTTCCTTACTTAAAATTTTCATGTAAGCCAAATAGATGGGGGGGAATGGTGTTGAAATAATCATTTTCTTTAATTTTTTTTTTAAATTTCTCCATTTAATTGCCACATAAAAAATGAATGAGATGAAATTAATCAATAAAAATTAATGAGTGCTTAAACTATCTGATACCCGCAAATTCTTATCATAAACCTGAATATGTTACAATATATCTGTTGAGCATTGTGCCCTTAATGCTTAATATAATATTTCTTTAACTATTTGATTTAAAGTTGAGCTTAAAAGTAACTCAATGAGAGTCTCAAAATTGTTGAAGTAAATTTTTAAATCTATATAAAATAGAAATTTTTAAAAAAAAGAGGGCTGATATTGAATACAGATTAGATCATTTTAAAAACATCCAAGAATTTACAGGAATAATTTTAATGAAAATACTAATATACTAAAAATATCAAACTAAGCAATTAATATTAAACAACACACCAATACTCATGAAATGATCAGCCAATATTTTGAAATGCTTTGAACAATTAGGCATTAAGCTTAATCATCATCATGCCGTGCCGCTAGCACGCATATCCCTGACCCTCTCTCGCCACTTTTCCCTATCATTCATCACCTCTGGCAGGTCTTCAGGGCTACATCCCGTATCCTCACATAGCTGCTGTATGTATGTATGTTCTAGCTGGTTGTCCTGCTTTTGGTTGGACATATGTGGGGGTCCATAGGAGTACATCACTTATGAGCTCATCTCTGCTTCTCCAGCAGTGTCCTGCGTGTCTGGTTCGTCTAACTTGGATAGTTTTCATGATGGGAGGCAGATGGCTGTATAGTTGGTGCTTTGTGGGGTGTTGCCGCCAGGACTTATTCAATATTGCCCGCAACATTCTTGTTTAATTGCCGTCTAGCTTCTTCTCCAGTTGTTTTGTTAGCGTCCAAGTGGTGCATCCATACAGCAGTATCGACACGACCGCTGCTTGGAAGAAACTGTGTTTCATTTTATTGGTCAGGTTTGGTTTCCATATGATGGATAGCTTATAGATAGCTGTCCATGCCTTCGTTAGCCGCATGTCGATGTCTTTTTCAGTTGATGAGACACTGCTTCCTAGGTAGGTGAATTTGTCTACCAGTTTCAGAGAGGTTCCCTCTTGAGCGGAAATGTTGCCTGCTTGATAAAAGAAGATATATTCAGTTTTGTGTGCATTGACATGGAGGCCAATGCCTGCAGTGGCTCGTTCCAAACTAAGCAGTAGTGTTTCGGCTTGGTTGGACGTATTTGCCAGTATCGCTATGTCATCGACGTAGTCGGCATCGGTAATTGTTTTTGCAGGGTACCTTCTGCTTCTTTTCTTTGTCAGCTCAAAGCCGTTTTCTCTGATTTTATCAACCAATGTTCTAAGCTAAATGTCACATTAATGGGGCACTCAATAAAGATCAAACTTGCTACACTAAAAAATTAGTTTGTGAGAAAAGCTTGTTAACCATAATGTTAGAGTGAGTACTCAAATTCTAGGACTTAGTTTTTGTATTAATTAACTACCAATTCTTCATTAAATTAAAATTTCAATACATTTGGATTTCTTAAAAAATGTAAGCAATTTGTATCTATGATACCATAAAATGAGTATTTTCTCCATTAATTTTTACATTGAGATATATTGGAACTTATCAGAAATAGTTTTTTTTATTTTTTATTGGACTATCAAAGTATCTTTTATGATTGATTAACAGTATATCAACTCATCTCAGGTTATTTCACATTCATATTTGCATTTTTTTTTTGAGTAGTTGTTTCATAAGAGATGTTTTTTGTACACACAGTCCTACTGAATATGATTTTTTTTTTTTTTTGAACAGATTTATTTGACCCATAAATGGGACCCTAACAGGTACTACCAGTCTAGATTAAAGTGGACCTGGGAGTAATTATAATGAAGGGGTATTACATACTCCCCGGACCTTTAGAACTGAAGCTTCACCATCAAATACAGTTTAGTGTCATACCCAGGACACCACTTTGTTTTTTGGTGGGGAGTGTCTTACCCCTTTGCAGGAGATACAGACAGTATTTTCTAAAGCAATTTTTAGTCCAAGCTGGTAATTAAACAGATCACCTTCATCCAACATTTTATTAAACATTAGAATATTCTGAGCTGCAATTTTTAAGTAGATTTAAACAAACTTTGATATTTTCAGTTATCTTTTGTATTCTTTTAACTGCTTCATTAGAAAAAAAAATTGCTTCATATGAAGACAATAGTCCGAAAACCCTTAATGATAAAAATTATCAAGCTTCATCTCAAAAATTCAGACAACTAGCACCAGATGTATTTAGACAGAAGTAACTAAATCTTAAATCAGCAAGTCAATGTTAGAGGCAATGAAATAAAAGTGTTACTCTGCTTTCAATATATATCTCAGCCAACATCAGGTATTCTTGCTGGCATAATTATACAAAGCAGAAAGCAAAGCTACCTTCTAAGAGACTTTGCAGCAAAAGGATGGGAGGAAAGGGCATCATCACCTCCATAAGTATTTTCAGAACAAAGCACATCAACTGCTATTATACAAACTAACAACCAAAGGCAAAGTGGGAAATGACCAATCAATTTACCAGTTGCCAACAGGAAATTATCCAAATGTTGATTCCGTTCTCCATTCCAATCAATGGATAGGAAATCACTCATAGTTAAATCGCTGTCCATTTCCGGAAGCACTTTTTCAATTCACTTGTGCAGACTAAAACAAACACCTTGCTACTAGCATCACATCAATGCTGCTACAGTTACAATACAATCATTGAATACACTGTTTCCTGATAACATCTACAAAAATCATTTGATGCTATCTATTTGAGCCAGGACTGTCATTTCTCTTCATTAGTTAACAAATCAAAAAAGATCTATAGCTCACTCATAAAATTTACTCGACAGGCAATAGAATTAAATGCTTCACTGAAATCAGTTCATTACAAAAATATACAGATAACTTTGATGAATCATGTTTGCCTTCATAATCAGTAGTTTGTGTTCAAGTCCATATATAGGAAATCAATACTTTTATGATAAGTATAATATACTCCATCTTAAACCTTATAAGGCCTTGAGCCAAATTTGCATTATCCCAGTATTAGTTAATCATAGAGTCCTTCCAGAAAAACAGCAACATCTTACAAACAAAGCAGTACCATGGTAATGATAGTCATGTGTACACGGGTATTATTTTGTAGAGCAAGCACTTTTACTCATGGAAGTTACATTTCTACAAACAAAAATAACACTATAAGAAATGTCATGGAATTTTGGAAAGAAAACCCAAAATTTCAATATCCTGTCATGAAGGGTTAAAGAGAATGGATAACCATAAAAACCACTAAAAAAACCTATAATGGTAAGATATTTATGATAATTTAGCAAAGTTTGACACAAGGTCAATGGAACACCAACTAAAGATTGAACTCACAAGCTTGCTATATACTGCATTATGATAGAGATGTAAAACTTATCAGTGATGAAAGAGAAAGTGCTATCAATAAGGAAGTTGATACACAATGGTCAATTTATTCATTTAAATAATAACATAACAAGAAGAATAAATTTTTTTTTAAATAAAGTGTTTCTTCTAAGAAACTTTGAGACATCTGACCATGAATATTTGAACTTGACTGTCATATTCAAAATGAAGGACAAAAATTTCATATCTGTACCAATGAAAAAGACCTGAACTTAAAAAAATTGTTTTAATATATTGATACAACCAATGAAACATGAAAACTGGACAAAATCAATCTTCACAGTACTTGCTCTTCAACTTTTAAAATAATAAACTATGCCTATTTTCTTAAATAAATTTTTGGTTTTGTTTGCCATAAGTCCCCATCAAAATAAAGGCTGGTGTGTATCCAGAACCAAGGCCATAGTAGAAATAAAAAAGCTAGTATACTATTCATATTTACTTGTTAAATTTACAAAATATAGATAGTATTAATTACTTTATGAAAATGCTGGGCATAAAAACAAACTTTTTTTTATTTCAACAAACTATAATAAATTTTTTCATTTTATATTACTAAACACTATAGGTATTTGAATTATGTAAAATTTGAAAAATCCATAAGTACACAAATTCATATCAAATGCCTTGACCGCAAAAAAGAATACAAAAATGACCAAAGATTAAAAGAAAAGGTGTTAAATAATACTTCACTCAATAAGTCCTGGGCCTAACTAATAAAACAACAACTTTTAGGCAAAATTTGATTTTATTCATCAACATAATCTCCTTCTCGGGTGATACACAGATTCTAACATTTCTCTCACAATTCAACACGTTTTTTTGTAGAACGATTTGTCTTTGGCCTCAAAATATGCCTCAGTTTCCAGCATCACTTATTCATTGGAGCTAAACCTCTTTCCTTGAAGCATTCTTTTGAGGTCTGCAAATAGCCAGTAGTCACTGGGGGTCAGCTCTGGAGAAGAGGGTAGGTGTGGAACCAATTCAAAGTGCAATTCATGTAGTTTTGATATTGTTGCAATTGACTTGTAATGCGGTGAATTGTTTTGGTGAAAGAGCTTTTTTTTTTCTTCTTCATTTATGGCCGTTTTTTGGTGATTTCTTCCTTCAAATGCACAAATAATGCAATACAATATTTGCTATGGATGGTTCTTCCTTTCTCAAGGTAACTGATGGACAAAATACTTTGTGCATCCCAAAATACAGAGGCCAAAACCTTGCCTGCTGATGTTTGCATTTTTGGTCACTTTGGATGGCTTTCACCTGCTGCTGTTCACTCAGCTGACTGCCAATTTGACTCTTGAGTGAAGTGGCAGATCCATATTTCATCCATTGTCACATATTTATGCAAAAACTCCTTTTTGTTGCATTTAAACAGTTGCAAACAATGCTCTGAATCGTCGCTGTTGTTTTTGATCGACTGTGATCAAACATCAATATGTCAGACCCGGAAATTATTGAGTGATGTGTTATAAAGTCAGGAATACTATCAATAAAGAGGCAAACAGAATATGGATTTACCTGTATCATACGCATTGCTGCAAATGGATTGGTTTAATCCGTATATTTACCACCATTTATTTTCGGCTAAGACAACTCAGGTCTTCATCCAAGGATGTATTCCAACATAGAAAAATCTCTGACTCATAGAAATACAATTTTCTTTAAACTTTTTTTTTTTTTTTTAAATTTTCAACAAACCACTTCAGGGACTAAGTTAAATTGATATGTCATTTCTGTATCAATGAAAAAAATATTCAATAAGTTGTTGACAATTATATTCACATAAGAGAAAAATCTTATTTAACTTTCCATAAATTATATTTTACAGTTGAAAAAAATTCTAACTGGAGAGAGAAAATGCTTTCATCTTTTTGTTTCAGAAGATAACTTAGTAGTGTTGAAAGAAAGCAAACAAAATGGCCTAGTGTAAAAAATATCCAAATCCCACTGCAATTCCTAACTCCATTTAATGACCACTAGGGAATCAAACAGCTTCAAATAAGAAACAATTTAAAATCGAACCAGACAAAGCCTGAAGAGTAAGACCAGTTCATGACTACAGCTGAACCAGTCTATTACAATTGGAGTTTGCCCTGTTCATTAAAGGTTAATGGGGATTCTGACATCATTTGCATGAGGTTGATGCATGATGAATACCAACTGCTTTTAAGTGCAAAACAATGGGATAATATGAAATGCCATTTTATACAATACCTCAGCTTATACAACATACAAAAAGCTATGGTTATGCTTTTTTTATTTTATTTTGCTATCAAATTCATTACCTGACTAAAGACAAACATATTCTGGAACCCAAGCTCTCCATTAAATGACCAACAAAGATAAAAAAAGATAAAACGTTCCTTTTAGATATTATCTTCTGGGTTGATACTATGATTCTATATTAGCAAGATAATTTGGTGTGGCCCAGAAAAATAGTTCCCATCATCAAAATCAGGAAATTTTGAAAGGGCAATATTGCTGAATCAAATTAACTTTCTGTACATATATATATATATATATATATATATATACACACACGGTGCATATGATAAGTTTCCAGACTTTTTTTGTATGGGCATTTAAAATTGTCGTAGACTCTTGAAAATTCACTATGTTATAGCTATACATCTCATGAGATGACTGACCAATTTTTATGATTTCAGGTTCAAATGAACAGCTACAGCAGCAATTGGAATACACCCTACTAAAGCCTGATTGTCACAGCTGGTGAATTTCAAAAATGCAATCTGACACTTCAGAAGAACGATATACAATAAAATTGTTTTAAACTTGGAAAAAATGTCACAGAAACATATGGAATGCTTCAGACTGCTTTTCGAGCATCTTGCATGAATCAAGCATCAGTTTTTGAGTGGCATAAGAGATTCAAGGTAGGCAGGGAGTCTGTGAGGGATTATGAGAGGTGTGGGAGGAGTAAGGAAGACAGAACACCAGAGTTGATTGGCCAAACGGTTAGGGTTAGGATCACTATGTTGAGGTTTTAAAGGAGTTCAGGAAGAGATTCCATCGGAAGAGGCCAGCACTCTTCAAATCAGGTCAGTGGCATTTCCACCAGGACAATGTACCAGTCCACAACTCCATCCTTGTCACAGACTATTTGACCAAGATGGGCATCAAGACAGTTCCTCAGACCTTGCTCCCTGTGACTTTTGGTTATTCCCTAAGCTCAGAGGCTGTCGTTATGAGACAATTGAGGAGATGAAAGAGGCTGTGACAAAGGTCATTGACACGCTCACACAAGAAGACTTCCATGGGGCCTTCCAGAAGTTGTTGGAATGGTACAACAAGCGCATTGCAGGGGAGGAGATTACTTCGAAGGGGACTAGAGTTTCATGTGCGTATTATCAATAAAAGTGCCCATATGAAAAAAGTTTGGAAACTTATCTTATGCACCTCGTATATATATATATATATATATATATATATATATATATATATATATATATAGTAAATGTTTTTTGTTTCTTTCCTGTTTGTTTAGAATGTGATTGTTAAAAGTGTACAAGTTTCCAGATTAATTCATATGCTACAGGCTGTTTTAAACAAATCTTGGAAGAAACACCCCATTAAATGGCAGATGTACAACTACTTACGCAGATGGTTTATGAGATGGGAAGTAAGAAAAACAAGACGCGCTGGGCACTGCTGGACAAGAAAGGATGAACTTATAGACAACATTCTCTTATGGACTCCTACACATGGACGTGCCAGTGTTGACCAACCAGTAAGACTTACATCAGCTCTGTGTGAACACTGGATGCAGTCAAGAAAACCTACCAAGAGTGATGGAAGATAGGGACAGATGGCAAGAGAGTCAGGAAAATCCATGCCATCAGTGCAACTTGATATTACAAAAAGATATAACGGATTCAATTTTTAAAGCTATATTAAGCTGTCTGGGTATATATTCACTTATTCAACACCCTTTTTGACTTCTGATTGACTTCTTTAAGAAACTTATAAAAAGTGAAACAAAAAATATTTTCATTAAAAGGTTAGAAGTTGAAATGGATGGCTTTAATATCAGTTAGAAATTTATTAAGAGAAATGAAATAAACCTATAAAGAATATTTTTTAACAAAGGAATTTTTGTTAAAACAAAGCAATAGGATGTTGTAAAAAAAATATACTTAAATCTTTATGAATTCAGATGTAAAGAATACAATTTCTCAACACTGCATACTATTATTTTTAAAAAATAAAGGAATAAAAATAATATTGATTATTTTAAAAAAAACAAAAAACATTCCTCTCCATTCACTTTATAAGATCTGTTTGAATTCATCTCCACCCCACCTCTTGATACAGTGTTTTAATAATCAAGAGCCTAGGGACCTGACAAAAGTCAGGAAACAATTCTCATGATTTATTAAAACACATGATGTTATATGTATTCAGGAGGATGGGGGTAATCAACTTACTAGAGTTACATTTTTTTTTTTAATATTTGGTAATCATTTAGACTTAAGCTGTGAAAAAAAAATTTGAAAATATAAACTGAATAAAGAAAAAGTCAATCCAAATTAATTGAATATGGCAGACATATGATAGGTGATATCAGATATTAAAAATTGTATAAAATATAAATGATAAATAGCAAAGTTTGAATGTGCCATGATGTAAACAAGATATTAAGTTTACAGATTCTTGTATAATCCAAGAGGATTAGGCAGGATTACCATGCAGTCAGAATTGATTGGAAGATTGAGAATATCAGGTGCAACAAATAAAATATTTTACCATGAGTAATAGTTATAAAATGAACAAGTTAACAAAATTCCTTGTCATTGCCAGATCAAGGTTGTTTTCTTTTTTTATAATTATTGTTGGAAAGCAAATTACAACAAATTCTCTCAAATACCCAGGACTTCCCTCAGTATTCTGGCCAGCTTTAATAGTGATGTCTGAATAATCAACTCATTATTGATTTCTAACTTTTTTCAAAAATCTTAAAATAAAAAGTGTTTAGGACTGTTTCAAGTTATAAACACTAATTTTCTCATTTTTGTTCAATTGCCAGCGACCAAATAATACATTTCTTTAAAGAATGTTATTTAATTACATCAAGAAATATTACAACCAATTTTGTCAAGAAAAATAAAACCTGGATCAATTCATAATCTTCAAAAGTTATTCGCTGAAAGATGAAGCATAAATAAACTAATAAAAATTTTAATCAAGAAAATATCTTCCTTTTTCTCCAACAGACATACAAATTAATTTTTTGAAATTTTATTTCTACTAATTAATGTTAGAAATATTCAATAAACTTTTCTTTTTCTTTCTTTAAAAGTCACTAGACGAAAGAAAAAATACAGACATGGAAAACAAAACATTAAAATTGAATTTCTTTTGTCATTTATCAAAATATTTTCATTAAATCTCTGAAAAAAAATAAAAATTTAAAAAAATAAAAATAAAAAATAATCCAGGGGGGAAAACATACATATACACTTTTTGTAGTATACATTTTCACTATTTCTAAATTCCTCCACTTAAGAAAAACTGGACACAGATATATTTTTTAAAAATAAATGGAAAAAAAAAAAGAAAAAAAAAAAAAATTGAAAATTTTGATTTCAGAATCCTGAAATATTGAGGAAAAAAAAGAAAGAAAAAAGGCCATATTTAAATTTGATTCAAGTTTCAGATTTAATACCTGAATAGAACATAAAATATTATTTCATGTACATTTATCACATAATAAATCATATGCAAAATAACATGAATAGTCTTCTCAATTGTACAAGTTGCATTTATAAATATTTTAATCAATAAGATAATTTGAACTATTGATGTTTATTTTTATGGTTATAAATTGAATATAATGTACTCTGTTGCATTTCAAAAATTTCATGAGAAGGTAAAAGTAATTTAAAAAATTCTCAAATCATCATTGTACCATTATCCCTGCACTACTTTTCAGCATACATATTGCCTGAAAAATATGTTAAAAACTTATTGATACAATATTCAATGCTTAAAATTACAATATTTTAAATATTCATTCTGCAAGTCAAAATTGGTTGAAATATATATCTAAAAGGATTTTTATATACTTAACTAAATGTTGAAAATATATACAAAAAGAATTAAATCATTGTAATGAAGATGTACGAGTAATTGTCACAGTTCTCTTACTTGTTGAGAGATATTTTAATGCAATAATAATATTATATTTCTAAGAAAACACACATAATATTATCTCATTAATCTAGATATTAATATTTACATTTTTTTTCCTCTTCTTATATTTAAAATTAAACCTCAAAACTTTGGACATAACTGAGAATTTGAGTCTTTTAATTAGTCTCTCACCAAAAGCCCAAAATTCAAAGCTTTAGATTTTTTTATTTTTTTTATTTTTAAACACATAAAATATAAAGTAGCTTTTTTTAATTTTTTTATGATTAGAAAGGATGTTAGTTTGAGGTCAAATTTTAATAGCAATTTTGAATTTTCTTCCTAATGGTCAGTTTTGCATAACTTGGGTTTTAGATTAATCAAGCTGTTAAATTTTTTCAGCTTTACCTAAAGAAGAGATTAATGCTGTCAAAAGTTTTAAGAAAAAATTAGTAATATAGCCTTTTTAAGACTTTTTCATTAATTCCCACTAAACCAAAATTTTAATAACCAAAAAGAACTGATATGTTAATTTATTATTTGTTAAGCTAAGAGTTTTCATCATGAGAACTAACAAAGTCAACTTAGCATTTTTTTTTTCAAGTAAAAGAAAATATAACATTTTATTACAATTTTATAATATATTAAATGAATTAAACTTGTAGCAAAATTATAAATTTATTTTAAAAACTGAGCAAAATGTTTTCATTCTTCCTAAAGATTAGAAGTGCGTTGACAGCCACTTATATAAATGGAACAAAAACATTTTGGAAGATACTATATAATGACCAGGACAAAACATTAATGTTTTTATTATTATAACAAAATTCAAACAATACTAAAATGTTTAAAAGAAAAGACAGCATTAGATTTTCAGGCAGGCAGAATGGATGGGGAAGGCATATTGTACAGATATAAACAAGAAACAAAAGAACATTAAATCAAATGATAAATAAAAGAAAGTTATCAGCATGACATTGATAATTAGCTATCTATAAATGAGCAAACCAGTCAAAAACAAAACTACAAAATGGGGGACATGCTAGTGCATTTTCCCCTACTATTAGCAGTGATTATAATAATCATATATATTCAAAACTTGCAAAGGATAAGTAAGCAGTAAGTGGGATGATAAAATAACTAAGAAATTCAAGACAAAATCTTTAAATGAAATCTTTGTTTAAAAACAATGCAATTTATCAGTCACATACATGAGCTATACAACTTATACAAATAATGTGTGTGTGTGTGTGTGTGTGTGTGTGTGTGTGTGTGTGTGTGTGTGTGTGTGTGCGCACTGTTGTTTACAGTAACTGCTGTTACTAAGTGGTCACCCATCTAAGAACTAACCAGGTTCATTATTGTTTAATATATTTACTAATCTTTAGTCTAATACACAGGCCTTAAGTTGCTTACAATACCTACTGCTCCTATGTGGTCACCCATCTGAATAGTGAGCAGGCTCGTTG
Source organism: Sepioteuthis lessoniana (assembly GCA_963585895.1). NCBI lineage: Eukaryota > Metazoa > Mollusca > Cephalopoda > Myopsida > Loliginidae > Sepioteuthis > Sepioteuthis lessoniana. The sequence goes on from OY757925.1 coordinate 34,713,027, forward strand.
ATGTTTAACTTCAGTTCGATTTTATACACATACATGTACATCAGTAAGCTGATAGCCAAATGATGTAAAAAGGCATTTATTTTACAGAGCAAATACTTATTTTTATTAACATAATCTTCTTTATCAAATTTAATGAACCTAACATTTTTCAAAAATATTATCAAGTAAAATTTTCAGATTTAAATTCACATAACAACAGTGTCAAGCTACAGACCCTTATTATATAACATTAACAGCTTATATGTGTTCCAAAATTTGCTGTTATAAACATGATTAGCCAAATTCTAAAACATTCACATAGATGCTATTGTATAAAACAAAACAATCCTACACTGATGTATCTCGATTATTAATAACTAAAGCTTCACTGAATTTTAAAGGGAAAATAAAATGTCAATTACACCCTTGATAATGACCAATGAAAGGCACAGAGAAAATTTCAAAAGAACTTTTATATATAACTGGGCCAAATTTATAAAACCTTATATGAAAAGAAAAATACATTTAAAATATTAAGAACCTTATATGGTTTTAAAAAGAAATATGTTTGAAAGAAAAACTACAACCTAAATACAGCTTGCGTATGTAAAAAAGTTAGTTTATGCATGACAAAAAAAAAAAAAAAAAAAAAGGACAGAAACCTTTGCATTTAGATTGTATTTATAAAATATAAACTAACTTGGCTGTATTTTCTTATTTTCAATACTTCAAATAAAGATAACAAATAATCCTATGCCTTGTCCCCTTGCTATTAAAAAAAAAATTAATACGGAACACATTTTTAATAAGCATATATTTAAACATATCTTTTAAAATTTATGTATAGAAACAAATTTCAAATTCAATGTAATATGACATTTGATTTCTATATCACCAGAAGAGTCTATAAGACAATGAATCTTAATCAGAGAATTGCACACACACACACACACACACACACACACACACACACACACACACACACACACACACACACACACAAATTATATAAAGAATGTGATAGATTTTCTAACTAGTTCTAATGAGTTTACAAACTGTCATTTAGACACTTGAAACCCATAAATTTCTTTAGGAAATCACAACTGCATAAATCCAAACCAAAACTATAGATTGATTTTATTTTCTAAATCCATCATAAAAATTTCTTTTAAATGTCTTGTTACACCAGAATTACACTACTCACTTTTTAACTTTCTTGCAGCACTAAATTTAAACTATTAACCAACATTTAATTTCTATTTCTGAACATTATTTAATAGTGTGATTTATATTATTTCTAAAATCAGTTTTATGACTTGTTAAACTATTTGCAACATTTACTTGAAGCTTAAAGTCCAATACAAGGCCATGAGACACTCAGCAGAAACCAATCTTAACTTTAAGAGAATCCTTAGAAAAAAAAAGTTGTAAATCCTGATATATGTTTGCCCAGTTGGCTGGGACTGTAGAATACACTGACTGCATCTCTGCAGAGGGGTAAAACTCCTCCAATGAGTGTCCTGGATATGGCACTAAACAATCTGATGATGAGGCTCCAGATGGAGCTTTGGGGAATGCAGAGTACCATTTCATTGTCATTGCTCCCAGGTCCACTCTGGCCTGGAGTGGTAGCTCCTGATAGGGTCCTCTCTAAAGGTCAAATAGAACTAAACTGTGCACTTATGCTAAACTAAATTGGGTGAGATGGGACTTTTTTTGTATGCTTAACTGAATTGTTTGAAATAGAACCGTCTATATGTATCAAATTGGATTTGGCATTAAATAACCTACAATAGTTGATGTGCCATAAAACCAAACCTAAACCTGATATGCGTTTCAGTTTACTGAAGTTAAAACATACAGGTGATATAACTGGTTTCTTGGTTTCTTTGATTTAATGGCATATCAACCTTCATGGTTTATTTAATACAAAAGCCATCAAAGAACAGTAGAGACACTATTTAACCCATAGCTGAGAGGATAAGGGAGTTCATACCTTTCCAAAGGGTATGAATCCAAAAGTGAATGCAATAGAATGACTGGAGTTCAAATGATATAACTAGATAACAATAAATAATAATATATCCAGATCAATACATGCACAGGTTTCAAATATAAGGAAAATATTGACAGTATTAAGATCCCGATATGTATACTGTACCAAAGGCAAAATTATCATAATTATTGTAAAAGTGTTGCAATTTTATTTCTATCAGTGTATTTTATCTGGACACACTCTAAACCCATTTAAATCAATAAAATTCAAATTGGAAGCAGAAATCACAAAAAGTTAGATAAAAAGAAAACTACTTTTTCTTTTTTCTGCATTCTAAATCTTAAAGTTAACTTAAGACAAACAAAGAAGGTAGCCAAATTTCTACAAGAAAAAGTTTTGGTAGATAGTAAGTATGATCTTAGTACTTTAGATTAATTTTTCTTTCCCTTGTGTTGCAGGTATGAAAAATTAGCATGTCAATCTTGTTCAAAACTCACAATAAAAGCAAATTTTCTTTGCTTTTTTTTTTTTTTTTTTAAAGAATAGCAAGTATTGCACAGTGTACAAGAGAACTGAGTTTATCTTGAAATTTTTTCCTGAAATTAGGGGGCATGTTAACCACACATGCACAATATACATAGCAGTCACATTTCCATCTTGTTTAACCAACATAAGCTTTTATTGCTGTCTCCAAGTATACAAGAGTGACTGAAAAGTTCACAGGCTGACCAAGATATTCTCATGAATATGACCGAATGAGGTTTATTTTCAACATAGTGTCCCTTGTGGTTTACACACTTCTTTCATCAGTGTTGCAATGTGTTGATCCCATCAGTCAAAAAAGTCATCAACAACAAATATGATGTCAGCCTATGAAATTTTCTGCCCAGCCTACAATATATAACTGGTGCATTTAGGTTTCAATGTTTTCAGCTTTTGGTAAGATAGAATCTAAAACCATTGATGATATCTTATGTTTATGATAGCAGCTGATTGTTGTTGAGTAAACAAAACAAATGTTTTAGATAGAATACATTTTTTGACAACACTGGAGACCACAGTTTAAATAAAAATATGCTCATCTTAAGCTTAAATAACAATTTTTCCACTCAAATTCTCTGGACAGGTAAAGAAGCATTTGGTACTGGGGGTTCGTTATTTAAAAAAATTTTTTTAAGTGTTATTAAGAAAGTCAGCAATAATTCAGAAGAACATTATAGTTCTTGATAATCTGTCAATCTAAGCAAAAGAGGATTTGTTTTGTTTGAGGAGGGGGAGGTAAAATATTGTATATTATTTAACTTTTGATAAAAGACCATACTGTCAAGTTCTTTTGTCGTCTTTATAAAAACTATTCTACTATGGACAGAGAAAATGAACAGTATTCAGTAATTGAATATACAAAACAAATTCAAATGAACATGTCTACTGAAAAACATTCAGTTTTCTTATTGCTTTATTTTGTCAATTCTGTTTTTAATTATGTCCAATGAATACAAGAATTTTCTTTAAAAAACTTATAAAATGGTATACACTTTACATTTATTATTCCATAATAATTGCTTTTAATTATTCCCAAGTAGAATTTTATTTGGGTTATAAGAACTATTGTTTAATAGCACAACTTTAATTATACCTGACATTAAACAAACCTTCTAAGTTGATTGAAAATGATCATGAAAATAGTGCAAAGTAAATAAATGAACATCAGTAAAAAGCGTTAAACAGAAAAAGATCATTAGACAATTTGTTATTTTGGTGCTTATAATATACCAAAAGAAAAAAGTGCTATAGGATTTAATTTTGAAAGTGTAATGTGTAGATTTTCTAAAACACTCAAAGCATAAAATCATTCTAATTAACAATGAATACATATGCAGTTAAAAGGAACAAGTTAAGTCATATAAATAGTGTTAGTATGTGACCTCACACACACACACACACAGATCATGAGAGTATATAATTATAATAAAATACCCAACTGAATGTAGAGATATCAAAATAATAGTACTAATAATGTTGATATTTTTCTAGACATGATTCAAGAATGAAGTTCCTATGATAGGTGCTTCTGGAAACAATAAGGAGAGTTTTAACAAGATGCAATCACCTGAAAGTTACTGTGTTAGAAAAAATATTTTGAGAGACTAGCATATTAAAAGTGGTACATTTTCCTCTCCTGATAGGAGGGGATTGTAGAGGATACAAGATTGAAAAGAAAAAAAAAGAAGTTCAATCTCTTGAAAAAAAAAAAAAGGAAGAGTAAGAATAGAGATTGAGCTTTTGTTTGTTTGTTTGTTTATATTTAAGAATATTTTGGACTGCTTTATTTTTTTCTTTCCAACCATGGTTCTCGTACTGTTTTTATTTTTAAATCTGAAAACAACTTTTGAATAGTTAATCTTCTGCACAATAAACTTTGGTCATAACAATTACTTTCTTACAAATTTAAATTCATTGTTGTTTTTTATAACTCAGGGTTGAAACATTTTTCTTATTACTACTATTTTACAACTAGTTTTAGTTTAGTCTTATTTTTGTTTTTTTAGCATAGCACTGTTTTCTGTAGAAGTCAAAAAGTGTATCAACATAGATTGTTGTGGTAAAAATCAACAAGATAGATAAAAATCAGTACTGAAATAATGATCAAAATGCTTCATCTAAAAAAAAAAAAAAAAAAAAAAAAAAAAGTTCAAAATAAATAAGCCTGATACTCTCCCACACACTAATCAATTATCAACTATATAACATATCTGCTTTACTAATTATTGCAAAGTTGTAGCAGGTAGAGATTTTATCATTTTTTTTTTTTTTTTGGAGACAGTCATTCTAGTTCAGTCAATTTTTGAGTTATTTCCACTTTTTTTCAAAGCATAAAATTCATAGCATTTTTATGTACAATAATTCAAACAAAATTTGCTTCTTTATTAAATTTTTCTTTTCACTGATTTTTCTTCTAAAGTCAGGAAGAGTAATTTTTTTCATTTTCTGAATATTTCTAGCAATACAAATTACTACAAAAAAATAAATAAATTCAAGCAATTTAAGTTTTTTTGCTTCCTTTTTTAATGCTTGAAAGAACAAAGTTTCATAAGAGTGCATATAGCTGGTTTAGAAAGAAAAGAATTTTATGTTTAAAGTTTGTTTTTTTTTTTTATTTAAATTAAAAAAAAAAAAAACTGTTTTATCAATTCAGTGTGTGTGTGTGTGTGTGTGTGTGTGTGTGTGTGTGTGTGTGTGTGTGTGTGTGTGTGTATTGATAATTTGTTTCCAATACATAGAATCAGTGACAAAAAGGTAGGGGTAGATTTTCTAGGCAAACTACAAAATAAAAATCTGAGACACTAAAACATAAACCAAAAGAATAAATACTATAGAGAGATAGCATTCCTGATGACAATATGAAATCTCATGTAAGAGAAGGAATGGTGATGGTTCATGAGCCTAGTTTACATATTTCTTGGGGGAGGGAATCATGATTTTTTTTAATTTATGCTTTATGAAAACAAGCATTTTTCTACTTGTAATAAAAGTTGCAAACATACAAAATGCAAGCAAACAAAAACTTAGCTGTGAGTAATATGAACAAAAAAAATTAATAATACAAGATAAAGTGAATCTACAGGTAGGACTCTTAATGAATGAAGGTGTGAGAAAACTACTAAAATAAAAAGTGGGTAAAAAAAAAAAATTATATATATATATATATATATATATATATATATATATATATATATATATATATATATATATATATATAAGATTAAGCAAAAACATATCAAGTATATACCTTGGGTTTGATGAACAACTTCACCCCAGTGACAATCCTGCTGCTAAGAGACAAAAAGAAGGACAAGTGGAGAAAACTGTCATTTTTTTGTCATTAGAAACATAACGGCAGAAGAAAGGAAAAAAGTAAAGAATTTAAGAAGTTGGATTGACAGAGGAAAAAATTTGAAATCAAATATGCTGATAATTTGGAATCAAAAGCATAATCTTAACATTTTTTTTCAAAACACAGAACAAGTATAAGGGTCTCAAGTCACAAGCATTGGGGTGGGGATGAAAGGAAATATGGTAAAAAAGAGGTCACAGGAGTTTAAAATAAAACTTTACAATGCAAGTTTTTAAAATTTGCCTTTTTTTCTAGCTCACTGGTTTAAGAGTATCATTTTTTTCTTTACCAAGGCTGAGTTCAATTTCTTTTTTCAAAATCAAACTAAAAAACAAGAAAATCAAAGAGAATAAAGAAAATGAAGGCATATTTATTCACCATTCCAAGAGGAGACAGAAGGTCTTTTTAATGTAGGAATCCTATATGGAAGTGGAGGGCCTTGGAATAAAAATTATTCAGCTCCCTTAGCACTTGCCTTCTGGCCCACCTAAGGCATCAGGGATTGACCCTGACCCCACCCTTGTTAGTGCAATGGAGAAGTAGGGCTTGTTGGGATGGACTTCTAGAGCTTAGCTAACCATAAACAGTCATCAGATACAGCAGTATCAAGTGCAACTGTACTTGAAGATTGAGTCCTTTCAGTAGTATTAGACAAGTAAAAGATAATGCTATGCAGGATGAACCAGGGAAATGCTAATGGAAACATTAAAAGATATTTCTAAAAATAAAAGATTAAAGAAATTATTGAGAAAATTTTAAATAAATATTTAAAAATTGAGAAGATAAAGAAAAGGAGATTAGGGTAAGGAGAGTTATTACACCTGATTTTTTAGTTTCAATGATTTTAGATATGAAATCATTCATTATATCTTTTTCAGGTGCAATGCAGGCTATTGCCTTTCAGAGGTGAGCAATAATACACAGTTAATTCACAAAAGAACTTGTGAAGGTCATTATTATGATACTAAGATGAAAGTTCACATTTCTTTGCTATTCCTGGAAGTATCATTGAACTATGTAATTACAAGGTTTCAGGAAAGTTACATTTGACTGTAGTTAATTCTGTAAATGAATTTCCTGTAATATAACCAACTATAAGATTTTTTAATGTCAACATTTAAGAGTACAAATATAAGGTATTCATTATAATGATAAAAGGCTTATAAAATAAACAAGAATGAATATAACAAGATTTATAACAGCGTGGATTTCCAACACAATTCCTAGAGAAATTAATTTCAGGCGATTGCATAGTCATCTTCAATATCATCTAATAATAACAATATCTGAAAGTCAATTGCATAAATAAGAAAAATAGAATCTGAGTGCCCATTTCTCTTCTTTAATATCTTTACAGATAGATGGAATATTACAAAGGAATTTCATATTAAGTTGATATCGATCAGCTCTGTAAATAATAAACGGTAAAAAGGTGTACAATATTTGGAGATAACTCAACAACTGAAATATAGAAACTGGGATTTCAGGGTTTTTCATGTTAAGCAGAAAATCATTTGCCACTAGGGAGAAAAAACTGTTTTTATACATTGTATAAGACTAAAATAATATGAACAAAAATATGCATATAAAATATTCTAAAAATTTCATTGACACAAATCATATGACTATGTTTAAAAAAAAATACAAACAATGAGACAAATTCTAGCTCAAGAATCCAGGGACTGAGCAATGAAAATAAGTTTATATGACCAATGTTACATCATGGTTAAAACCTGGACTAATTTTTAAATACAAAATCTTTAACAGCCTACCTAGTAGACCATTTTAAAACATTTTTTGAAAATACATCCTATTTCAAATTTTTCATTTGAAAATAAAAACTGGTTTATATATATATATATATATATATATATATATATATATATTAAAGAAAACTGAAACAAAAACAAATAGTAAATCATTGTTTTGCCTTAATATACCATTCATTTCAAAGAAATACATCATGAAAATTAATCATATTGAGTAAATTGATTTCATTTCATTTCTGTAACTAAATCAATTAGTCACAAATTTGAAAAAAAAAAATCATTAATGTTGTTTAAGTTTTTAAAAAAGAAATCTGAAAAATATATAATGCTTCCCAAATATCAAACATTAAAAAAAGAAGGAAAAAAAGGCTTCTTCAGCATGGCTTGATGTTTTTGTTTTTATACTTCTGTTTAAACAGAAGTTGAATTCATATTTGTAAGGATGATAAAAATCCTGGAATAAAGTTAGTCCTCAAGTTGATTAGAACAGAATTTCCAATTATAACACACGCAAGACAATCATGACATTTCATACACATGAATAAATCGTAAAAAGTTTCAAAGCTACTTTCTGCTTTCATTCTGATAAGATTTTTAAAGATGATAGAAGTTAACATTAAAAAGAAAATCCTCTGATTATAATGACAGTGATAATAAAGCATAAAAAGGTATATAACTAAATGACCAATTAAACTAGTCAACTTATAAGTCAGTTTGGGTGTTATTGAAATATAAAGGAAAAATTATCAGTCTTGATATTTTTAGAAAATGATGATTACAGATTTTACATATCCAAGACTTACAAATAAAATGGGATTTCTTTGAAAAAAATTGTGCTTCAAAATTAATAAATGGCAACAGAGCTCAATCAAGATTCTCAAATCTCTTAACCTTCAGTTGCCAGCTTTACCATTGAGCTCTACAGAAATATAAATTTAGCATACTTTATATAACAACTGCTACTATCCATAACTGGGAGAATGATAATATTTCTCAAGTAAATAAATAAATAAATAAAATTGCATACAGAATTTGCTTTTGTCTTTGAAAAGCTGCTCATCAACATGAATCTGTAGAAAGTATGTCACTTTGAAACCTAACACCAAAGCAGGAATCAAATCTAACTCCGTTCTTAACCTATTTTTGACTGCATTTTGAAAAGAAAGGAAAATAGAGGCGCTTTCATGTTCATCAATAATAAAAGTAAAAGTGATTCATGTGAAAATGGAAGTACAGGATTCAAAGAATCATAGACAAGTTTCAGATTGCCTTCCAGCTTTCACACAGCTTATTAAAAATTTAAATTTAAAACACACACACACACACACACACACACACACACACACACACACACACACACACACACACACACATTAAAATATGAACACACAAAAATATAAATGTTTATTAACCTTAAGGAGTAATTTTTTAAGTAGCCAAAATCTGTCTACCATGAAAATCAGCATTCAAAAACTTAGCTCTTACCTAAGCTTAAACAATAATCACTGGCACTGTTATAAAGTATACAATTACTTTAGCCACTAAACAGAATTATAGATATACAAGAATATATATACTAACTCATATACACAGAAAAGGAAAACATACATTAGTTGTCAACAACTCAATTTGGCTTAGTTTGGTACAAGGTCAGAATTACCAGCCACCCAGTGAAAATTAAATTCATCTAGACAAAAAAATTTAAATTTTCTATTTTAATTTTTAATGCACATACATATAAATATATGTACTTATATTCTCACAACCACAGAGTATAATACAAACTAATTGTGTTAATTATTTAAAGAAAAAAAATCAATTACAACACTAATTCTTACCAACCAACTATTTTTATTTACTGTTTTTTGTTTATTTGTTTTTTCTCTCCAAAAATTTAAAAAAAAAAAATGAACTGGACAAATAGATGATCAGATGATCAAGTGCTGCACCTAACTTAAATTTGAAAAGCTCACGACTAAGTGATGTTAAAGTTGACACAGATAAGTGGAAGTCTGAAATAAACTAATAGTATTATAAATTTATTGGCTCAAAAGGAGACAATTCAAGGAAGAAAAAGTAAAGGGTTATGGTATACAGATATATATTTCCTAAATATGGTCATAGAATCCAAAGAGTGCAAAACAATGTCATGACAAATTGAGGCTGTTTAACAGCTTTTTTAGATAGTGATGGTCTCTCTACAATTAATGCTTCTTTTGTATTAACAAATATATAGTAATCATTTATTAAGATTAGCTCACACTAACATAAAATTATAAAGGTTCTTATTGAGAAGCAAACGCACTAGCAGTTGTCTATTAGTCTTGCTCAAAAACCATTACACTTTAGATTTAGGAGAAATCCACAAGTATAGGACATCTAGTGAATATCAAACTTACTACTCATAGCAATTGGTTTTCTCGATGACCTCACTAAAAATGACTCCATGACATGGGGCCTATGAACAAATATAAAGTAAGTGAAAAATATTGTGGTTGTTTTTATGAACCCTAGACAAGATAAGTTACTTAACAACTGTGAATTTCATGGCATTCAGTTTACAATCAGTGGCAGCACCAGTTTTTGTACTAACCTAAGCAAGGTTGTGCCAAAGTTTATAAAATCAATCATACGAGTTTTGTTTAATGAATCAAATTTTTTCTCAATGTAATTGCAAAGTTATGATAAATGAAAAGAATGACTCATGAAAGATTGTAATATCTATAACAAACTACACAAGGACAATCATCCTGTTTTTTTCAAAATTCAGATTTTCAGTATGTTGTCTATTCATGATTGATTGATTGTAATGGCATGTCAATCCATCTGGGGTTATTTTATGCCCAGAGGTTAGGGAATTGCAGATATTGTAAATTCATATTTACATTTTTTGTGTAGTTTCTTAAAAGGTGGGGTGGGGGGTTGCACATGGTTATACGATTTCAAGTATTCCTACCAAATACAAAAATATGCAAAACAGATCTATTTGACTCAAAGATGAAACACCAACAGATACAACTACTCCAGGTCAGAGTGGACCTTGGAGTACTGACAACATACTTCACACTCCCCAGAGCTCCAGAATTGGAGCCTCCCCACCAGATGCTGTTTAATGTGATACTCAGGGAGAAGGGGATCTAACCCCTCTAAAGGTAATACAGTCAGAACACTCTAAACCCTGCTAACAGGAAGAGTAGTCTATTTATAGTTATTGTGCCTAAATTGTAGAGGGTCATATTAAGATTAAATGTTTTTGAGCTCAAACAAGGCCCAAGCTTGGTGCCACCAGAGTTTGCAATCATTGACTAATAAATATCCATTAACTTTTGTCCTTTAGAAAGAGATGGATGTTTTTCTTATTTAATCTGTAGAAATCAGAAATGGATAAGATTAATAATAATTATATGAAGAAAAAAAATGAAGTAGTATTGTAGTAATAGCTGAGACAGAAATAAGACAAGATACCAAATAAAAACATTCAAAAACAAGATAAATTGAAAGAACAATTAAAAGTCTGGAAGTTTATATTGTCAGATAAAGAAGGATTACAAACCCAGGCAAAACCTGAGAAGTTTGTTTTTTGTTTTTTTTAAATAAAGGTGGAAGTAACAAAATAAAACATTCCTCTACAGATTAAAGAGGGTTGAAAATCATATAAAAAGGGAAAAACAAAATGAATTACATATCTAACACTGAATGTTGGTTATAGGAGAGAAAAAACTAAAAATAGGCAGATTAAGATAACTATCTATTACAGTGATAATGAAACTTGGATTAACTGAATATAATAGAAATAGGGTTGATGATTTGACAAGCTCCAAAGAATGTACTCAATAGCAAGAGGATACTTCAAAAATAAAATGAAAATAATTTATTTTTGTACATCATACTCAATCTGATAGGAATATCAACAAACAACATAAATCTGGACCTGAGAGAATATCATTAAAGAAAATGATTTGAAACAATACAATTTTAGAAAAACAATACATATTTGCTCCACAAAGTGGTGACCATTGAGTAGGTTTCAAAATATTTAGAAAAATTTCTCATTTGAAACAAGATTATTCAATAAAATAAAACTGAAAAACTAATTTGTAAGAAGAAACAAAATACCATTTAAAAGATTCCTTGTTAAGCTTGATGAGAATTACACAATTTAGGTACACTATCGGCATAAAACAAGGTTGTTGTGTGAGTAATTAAGAGAGTTTCTTAAGAAGAGGGAGATAGGGAGATGATACATTCATAACATTTTACAGGAAACCCATTGATTAATGCAGCTCTGATTAGCAGGTTTTCAATTAATGCACTAACATTTGCTTTTCAACAAAAAAATCAATTTCAATTTTTCTACAAAAATCAAATAATGAACCTAAAAATTTGATTACCACAGTAAATAAAAGTTAATTTCAAATTTAGTTATTAATAAAATAAATTTTCTCTTGTGTTTTCTTCTGAAACATTTTCATAGTAGGAACGTCCAGTGAATATTTTCATAGTTTTTATTGTAGCAATAAACAACACTACAACATTTTCAAAATCTATCAAAAAGGAATTAATTATCAGACTGCAATTTTTTTTTTCTCATTCATTTATGAATCAATTTATTTTGAGCTAGGAATCTTTTTAAGAAAAATTGTTAGAAATAAAGAAAAAGAAAAATCAAAACAACCCTCCCATATAGTTTTACAAAATCTTTGTAAAATCTTATTTGGGCACTAAAAAATATTTACGTTTCTATAAAGATAAATACTTGAAAAAATTAAATCAGTTCAAAATTTTATTTAGAGATGTAGAAAATATGACCTAAGTCAGAAAATATAAAATACAATAAAATTAACATTGTTTTCTTAGTAATTGTTTGTCATTATTATAGAACTCCTTTTTTCCTTTTTTTTTTTTGAGGGAGGGGGAGTATTCACTAAAAAAATTGTTTTTTCTTTAAAGATTTACTTTGAAAATTGAAGTTAATCACTAATTTTTAATTTCAATTTTTAAAAATTTATTATTATTATCATCATCATCATCACCTTTAAATTTCTTCTGAAATGTTATTAAAACTATTTTAATAATCAAGAAATGTGAAGTTAAAAAAAAATGAAATAGCAATGTATTTAGAATATAGAACCAGTAGTGTGCCCATACCAGGACATGAGGTGGCATGGGACAAAGAAAAAATACAAAATTATATAATTTCTTTTTTTATTCTAAAAAGAAAAAAAAATGTGATTAGATAAAAATAATTCTTGCCCTTTAAATTTATAATGCTGAAACTTATTATTCTTAGTTATAATGTATTAAAAATTGTCTTCAAAATCATTTTTTCTTTAATTTCTATCTAAGTTCAGGATTGAGGACATGATTTGCTATAAGACAGTTTTAATTAGTTTAGTAGCTTTTGAGAATGCAATAACTACATTAGTCAGTAGTGGGGTTCCTGTATATCAGAACTGAAACAGATGAAATCAAAGAATCATGTTGAAAAACAAAAGGCAAGAAAAAATATTCCATATAAAGGCAGTCAGCTTGTTCATTGGGATTATACACAAGTAAACCTTGCAATAAAAAAATGAGGCGTAAGCCAAAGTTACTTACCTGCTTCGACGACTCCACCGAATTTTGGCGCTCATTCCAAGAGAATAAAAATGAATTCTTATGAACTTCACTCTCCTCACGGGAGTTCACCATCAGGTAATCCATGACCAGGTTCACCTAAACAAAGAGAAAAATAAATTAGTAAAACTGTTATCATTAAAAGAGTTTTTTTGGGAGGGTTGCAATATTTTTGCATCATAAAATAGCCTCAAGAGTATTTAATAAATTTTGTGGGCACACCTCAAATCACTAACACTCAATCTGTAGCTGTATCTGCAGGCATTCTAAAAATCCAACAACACAAGAACATCATTGGAAAATCAGTAAAGAAATCCCATTCCAGATCAGATTAACCGCTTCCTTACAAATCCTCAATATACTCACTTTGATGAAAAATCTATGGCAATGAGGTTTGTTGGACCTCTCTTCAATGTAACTACCATTGAATTAATTCTAATTTGAAGAACCATATTATTTCTAATAGTCTGGAATACAAAGGATGCATTATATAGTTTATAATTTGCACATCAAGATGTGGGGGTACATCTGACACCATGTATCAGGTCGGTAAAAAGTTAAGGTCTTTTGAAAGGTTTTCTGAACCATAAATTCAAATGTCTAAAATTAGAAATTCATCAAACAGGTTCTTGGATTGAAATCATTGTAACTACCTTGTAGAACAAACTGATGTGAATATTAATAGGGGATAGATACATCTAAAAACAAGTTTCCCCTTCCCAGGGATTTTGCATTGATCATTATTATCATTTCTCCAGTCAACGACACAATCACTTCTTTTAATCCATGTCCTTCATTTCATCATCCTGCCTTTCTAACAATTCATCCTTCAATCCTTTTACCAGATATTTTCAAACCAATCTCATATTGATGTCTACATTAGAATTTCTTTGAATTTGCTTATTTCAATAAAGGAATAATCCAAGAAAGTCAATTCCTCCATTTCTTTTTTACTCATTCCACCTTATTCAACAGATGAACTATTTTGATCATTTAAAAACACTTTCAACCACAATATGTAAACAGCATCATATTGCACAATTTTTTAAAAATATTTTGGAGGCAGAAAAGGAACAGTTTATGGTAGGGTTGGAGCTTCCTTTTTTTTAAAAAAAAACAAAACAATAATCTAAAATTTATTCTAAATGACATATTTCTCTTTATGTTCTACATTGATGAAAATTACAAACAAAACAAGAACCAACACACTCCCTTACAGATTCACTGTATCCTATAATATTTATCCTTTTTGTTTCTATTCGAGTTTTTGTTTACTGGCATTTTGAATGTTTACAACTTTTATCACAAGTAGAAAACTGCTTGTTTTCAAAAAGCATTTTTAAATCACTTTCTCACCCACCTAAATATACAAATAAACTAGACTCATAACCTTTTCTTCATGCGTGTACATCTCCGACATTTTACATACACAGTTTTTCATTAGAAAATACTTTCCATTAAAAACCTATAAACCAAATTATTAAGTAAAGTAAGTAAAGTTAGCGACCATAGTCGAGGGTGACCCGAAGGCTCCCTTTTCGATAGCTACTACACCAAGGTGTAGGGGAGGGCGCTACTCCATTCCCAGGATTGCTCCACTTTACCCTTGAACCGTACCTTATAATGCTGAGTGTTAAGCAAGGTGGTATCAAGTTCCATTTTTAAAGTCTTTGGTATGACTCGACCTGGGATTGAACCCAGGTCTCCCGGGCCATTGGCGAACACTCTAAATAAAGACCAAAATTAAAGAAAATCAATCTCCCAAATCATTGTCTTTTATTTAAAGTTCAGGATTGATGCCATGATTTGCCATAAGTTGGTTTCAATGAGTTCAGTAGTTAGATTAATTGTTAAATCATAAATAGTCTTTAGTGTAAAGATATTCTCTAACCACATTACCATCAATTCCACACTTGAAAGTTTATCAAAATTTGTGGAATTTTGTTCAATACAAATTACCCATAAATCTTATGCTAACCAATGCTCTACCAACAAATGGAAACTCTTAAAAGAACATGGTAAAAAAAGTATCAATTCTAACTACATAAAAGATATATTCATCTATTGTGTGTATAGATTTAGTATCTCGTCACTGGTTACTTTTATACCATATTTGTATAGTTTTCTAATAGAAGCAATGGAAAAAAAATTGAAAGGGAAACAAATTCATTTCATTGCTTTCAGACAATGCTTAATAGAAATTGAAAATATTAATTTCTTTCAATCATTCTGTATATCAACTAGGTTATTAACAATTGTTCCAAAACATTCATGTCTCTTTCTAAATATCTATTTAAGGAGACTGAAGAGAACACAAAATTGACTTGACTAAATAAGGGCAGGATAAATAAAAATAAAAAAACAATGCCAAAATATGGAAGGTTAACAGTTTATAGCCAGCATTGTAAAGTAAATTGAATTGATTGCAAGCAGCAGATAACTATTTAAAATATACTTTATATATGGTGGGAAGAAGCAAGAAAGGAAAAGGTTCCAAAGTGAAACTCATAATATACAGTTAGGCAACAAATTTGTTCAGAGAAGATGGAAAAAACTGAACAGCCAGACTAAAGGTTCAAATTTCAACACTTGTTAAAAAACAAGTCAATAGAAAAAATTCAAAAAATAAAAACATAACATAAATTAATTTCTATTTGTTTGGTAGTCACACAGTTTATTGTTCAATTCAACCCATCAAATTTAATAACATTCATTTATTAATCAGTGTGACTTTTTTTCACAAGGAAATGGTGGGGTCAAAAAAAAAATACCAAGTTTTTCTTCTTTTTTTTCCCCACCCCCACCCAAATTTAAACTGAAAATTTAAAGGCAGCAAATATTGTTGCTTATTCAAGATATTTGCTGAAAATTTTTCTTACTTGTAAAATTCTGGATAATCAGTCAAAGTGTCTAGAAGTTTCTTGTCCATGTAAATATAGTAATACTAGATTTTAATGAAGATGAGATGAAGATGCTTGGTAGGTAATGAAAGAGCAGCCAGCAAAGCAAAAACTGAATCTCTATGAGTGTTAGTATCAGATATCATTTAAAAAAAAAAAAAGTGTAAAGCTTTCACCCAGTGGATTTAAATGTCAATCAACAAGTGAAGTAACTTTCCGTGGGAGATTCTAAAGACAAAAAAAAAAAAATCAGAAACAAGGTGTGGCAAAAGCATGGCTTGTAGTCAATGGTTACAGCTGTATACAAATGACGCTCATCAGAATAGAAAAAGTAACCTTTTTTTTTCATTAGACTTGTACAGTTTAAAGAGAAAAGTTAATCAGTAATAAATTGATCGTTGGATTATACTTTAAGACACTGAAATCAGAGCTAAACATTTTTTGACTTTTTCTGAAATAATTAAAACTAAACCTCAAACTAATTTTGTCTTCTCTCCCAGTGATATAATTGTAACGTGTGTGTGTATGTGTGTGTGAGAGAGTGTGTGTGCATGTGTGTATGCTTGAATATGCTAGTTTTGTGTTACTTTAAGTGAAGTAATTCTTCAATTTTATTTAAGATTCTGTAAAGTAAAGAAGCTCGTCTCCTTAATATATTTTCTAAAGATTACCAAGAGAGATTATGAAGAAAGGGAAAAAGGAAAAGCAAGTCAGTGTCTTCTTTTTCATCTAATGATCACCCCTATCACAAAATTAAGAAATATGACCTTTTTCTTCATTCCTAAATTAAAAGTTTTTCTCCTCTTTTAGTAAACATAACATTTTTAATGTGTTTGGTAGGTTATAAAAATACTCAAAACCACCAAAAGTAGAGAAATTAGAATTTTTAAAAGAAACATGCTAAATTTAATACTTTCATTTTGAGGGTTCATGGTTGATTTACCATAGCCATCCCTGAAAGGGTTTTTTGGTGGGGACACTCAACATTTCAGCAGCCTCTGTGCATGGATATTAAAGTCAAGTTTCTGACTACACTGAGTACCTTGCCAAACTAAATTGCCAAAACCAGACATGGTTCATCTTGAAATTTTAACCCTGACTTGCAAAAGCCATCCTTAAGTTCATTACCCCCGCGTTACACAACAAGTTAGTTCAGTAGCATACTGGGGCTGACCATGAATCAATAAAACAGATCAAAAAGATAATAGAAGATGCTAGGGGCTAAAAAGGCAACACAAGATATAATTAAACTTCAACCATTATTAATTTTTCATTTTATTAGCTTTTCATCACAACTATCCTTCATTTTTGTGGGATGTTTGGGTGCATTCACAAAAGACCCCAAGCTTTCTTCTTCAAGAATAAGAGAAAGATAATGCCCCAGTGTCAGATATAAATTTCTAAATGAGAAAGCTGTCATTTAAAATTCAAGTGGAACTAGAGGAAATTTAAAATATGATGCATTTGGCAGTTATCCAAACAGTTACAGGAACTAAATTTCCAAAACAGGAGAGTGAATTTAGTGTGTGCAGTGGTGCAGAATACTCTGCCATGACCAAGTCAGATTGTAATTGCTTTTGTGGTTTCAGCAAACATTATTGAATGAAAAGAGAAGACAAATACAAAGAGTTTTTGAGCCAGTTTTAATCTAGAGAATGTTGAAAGGGTGATGTCTTTGAAGGCATCAAATCAAGAACTATACCAACTTGATAAAAAGCAATTGTTTGTTTGTTTGTTTGTTTGTGTTTTAAGGCATATCAAACTTTATAGGTTATTTAATGCAAAATCCATTTTTATACAAATAAACACTTTTCTTTCAAACAATTCAGCTTAGCATAAGTATACAGTTTAATTGTCAAAAACAATTCTATTCCAAGCTATTCAGTTTAGTCAAACAGTTCTATTTCAATTCAGTTTAGCATAAGTACAGTTTTAATGTCAAAAACAGTTCCATTTCAAACAATTCAATTTAGCATAAGTATATAGTTTAAATGTCAAAACAGTTCTATTTCAAGCAATTCCGTTTAGCATAAGTATGCAGTTTAGTTCTATTTGACCCACAGATAGGACCCTATCAGGTGTTACCACTATGAGCCAGGAGGACCTGGGAGCAATTCCCTAAAGCTCTAGCATTACTGGAACCTCACCATCAGATTGTTTAGTTTCATATCCAGGACACTTGGGGGAGGGGTATACCCCTGCAGAGATACAGTTGGTGTATTCTACAGCCCTAGCCAACTGGGCAAGATAAAAACTGAGTGCCTTAGAATGAATCAACTGAGTAGTGAGCATGAGCATAAAAGATAGATATGCAAGGAGAGAAAACTGTCGGAAAAAGAGGCTCTTGTGGATTATCAGAAGAAATACAAGTGATTTTAACCTGCCAGAAATGTCTGAAAATTGCTGAAAGTCTAAAGTGTAAAATCTTACAGACTGTTAGATAATAGATTACAATATTTTATAGGCAATAGAGATATTAAAATGTGGATTTCCCCAGCCAGAATTCAGATCACCTAGATGTATGTACTTTTAGTGGCACAAATACTAGTTGATTGAGGTTTAAGGGTTAAAAGAAAGACATCTAAAGAAAAGGGAGATTAATGATTATTTAAAGTATATAAAAGCCAGGAAAAAGCTGAATGATGGAAGACAAATCAGGACTTTTAAAAAATCAGCTGATAGAGAAGCGAAACAAAACCCCAAGACATTTTATACCTATGCTAAGAGTAAACTGAAGATCAAGCAAGGAGTTGCTGATCTGAAAGTTGACAGTGGTGACACAGCAACACCTGGAAACAAAAATCAATTTTTCTATATCATTTTCACACATGGGAACAGAAGTAACACACCAACATATGATAAAAAGCTATATATCAAACCTAGAGATAATATGGTTTGGGGGAGAGGGTAGGGAGGTTTAAGTGAAGTGAAAAACAAAATTACAGAACCTGGACCCCAACAAGTCCTCTGGCCCTGATTTCCAGAATACCTGTATTCTAAAGGAATACCAGTTTTTGAATGTTGACACATCTGCTTTTTATCATTCTAATTCATCCTCATTTGAGTTCGCCAATGTTGTGTGTGGTCATTGGAATATCAAAAAAAGCAAAGATCTAATCAGGAAAAATTTTATGAAGAGTAACAAAGTTAGTACCAGGTTGTCTATAGAAAAGAGACTAGAAAAAATAAAGCTATAAAGTATGTAGTCCAGGGAAAGTAGCACCTATGAGCACAATAAAAAAAACTTTTGCTTCACCTGATACAAAGTAGAATCATATATTCAGACTGTCTTCAGTAAATAACTCACTGGCTTGAATAAAGACATTTTTTCTTTTCATCTGTTTATATTGTAGACAATTAAGAAAAAGAGAGAATTTTTAAACTAAGATTATTTAATATATATAAAGCACACTTGACAAAATGGTTATCTTTGTGTGTTATCTGATAAAGATAAGATTGCTTGACATTCAACCAAAACTTACTCTAATTTTAAGGCCTAAATATGTTCTAGCAGAAAAATAATGGAAAATGCTTCATATCTTTAACAAGTTTATATAAAAATTTAATATAAACAGTTCAATTTAGCATTAGATTTGAGTATGACTCACAGGATATAATTTCGTAACTAAATCAATCATGCAATGAATGGATGTATACATGTGCAAGTGCATATGCACAAACAATTTATGTAGCTTATGATATCATAAAAAAGGGTTTATAAAACACACATAGCAAAGATTAAAAGAACTATTCAGAAAATTGAAGTCATTTCCATTATTCACATATTTTGATTGGTACATTTTCCAACTTTTTTCAGATATAATATACATTTCCATAAGGAAAGAAATTCTTATCTCTTCTCGTATGTGATGCATAAGAAGAGTTGAACAGATTTCTATGAAAGGATTCTAGAACATTTCCACACACACACACACACACACACACACACCAAAAAAAAAAAAAGTTTGATACAATTTTAATTTTGTGCTACTTACCACCAAAGAAAGAGTCCAGAAAAAAGTCTCATATATTACACCTGAAGAAGGCTAGAGAATGTAACACTTAAAACTGAAAAAATTAAATTGTCCAAATAATGCTTTTAATGTTAATGACCCTTCTCAAAAATTATCGACAATAGATACATCAGTTTTTATTCACTGTAATGACTGCATGCATATATTTCATTAAGAAAAAACACAAACCGGTCACATTTTTTTTCTTAATGAAATTATTGCTCTAATGTCTGTTACATTGAGCTCTTTATCAGGAAAATTTAAATGTTCACTCTTGAATAGTTTTTTTGTCCTGATGGAATTACTCTCAACTTCGGTTTAACTGGACCAAATAATACTTATATATATATATATGTGTGTGTGTGTGTGTGTGTGTGTGTGTGTGTGTGTGTGTGTGTGTGTGTGTGTGTGTGTGTGTGTGTGTGTGTGTGAGAGAGAGAGAGAGCATGCAAATTCTGGTGGTAAGAGAGAAAATTAAACAAAAATAATGGATGTATTTTATCACAGGAATCTTATTTTAGATGTACTGGAATGCAGCACATATGACGATCATTAAATAAGTTTCCAGACTTTTTTTCATATGGGCACTTTCATTGATAGTACACACATGAAACTCTAGTCCCCTATGAAGCAATCTCCTCTGGCTGCAATGCATTTGTACCTTTCCAACATGGAAGTCCTCTTGTGGGAGCGTGTCAATGACCTTTGTCACAGCATCTTTCATCTCCTCAATTGTCTCATAACAACAGCCTCTGAGCTTAGGGAATAACCAAAGGTCACAGGGAGCAAGGTCTGGACTATAGGGAGGGTGACGAACTGTTTTGATGCCCATCTTGGTCATATAGTCTGTGACAAGGATGGAGTTGTGGACTAGTGCATTGTCCTGGTGGAAATGCCACTGACCTGATTTGAAGAGTGCTAGCCACCGGAATCTCTGTTAATTTCAAAGCTTTTGAAAAATACTATCTATATATTATGAATAAAAATGATAGTATTGAAGCAGGGAATAATTACTTTTAAAGCATGTGTGTGTGTGTGTTTTGGCAGCAAGTTATTGTTTATACCAGTTTCATAAAAGACCATGGAACTTTACTTTTTATGATCATTTTTTCCTCAAGCTTTCTTGCTCGTTTCTTTGTATCAGGTCCAATTGGTAGAGAACATGCCTTAAGTATTTCTCCTAAGTGCTTTCAATCATCAATTAATCATGTTTTTTTGTGTGTGATATTTCTGGAGGTGGGAGTATTATTAGTGGAGTGTTTGGATTAGCATGTGAGTTGTTAAAGATGTTTAATATGTTAATGCCAGAGTTAAATGATATTCTATTTATGCTTAGTTATCTTTAATAATAATGGTTTCAAGGATTTTTAAGCATTTTTGTAGTTAAATCTATATAATTTAGACTGTTGGTTGGTTAGGTTTTATGGCATATCAATTTATGTAGGTTATTTAACGCCGAATTCATTTTTATGCAAATAGTTCTATTTCAAACAATTCAGTTTAGCATGAGTACACAGTTTAATTGTCAAAAACATTTCTATTTCAAACTATTCAGTTTATTCAAACAATTCTAATTTAGCTAATTTTGTTTACACACAGTTAAATGTCAAAACAGTTCTATATATAACAATTCAGTTTAGTGGAAGTACAGTTTCAATGTCAAAAACAGTTCCATTTCAAACAATTCAGTTTAGCATAAGCATAAAATTTAAATGTAAGTACAGTTTAATTATCAAAAACATTTCTATTTCAAGCTATTCAGTTTAATCAAACAGTTCTAATTCAAACAATTCAGTTTAGTATAAGTATGCAGTTTAGTTTTATTTAACCCATAGATAAGGCCCTTATCAGGTGCCAGATTCTGGGCCATGGGACCTGGGAGCGATGGCAATGAAGGGGTACTCTGCATTCCCCAAAGCCCCAGCATCACTGGAACCTCACCATCAGATTGTTTAGTGTCATATCCAGGACACTCGTTGGGATTGGGTGGTCTTACCCCTCTGCAGTCGGTGTATTCTACAGCCCCAGCCAACTGGGCGGTATGATTCAGGTGTTTTAGTGATACCAGTGTCATCAAACAACATATTTACAACCCACAGAAATAACAGTGATAAGTTTACATCTGATGAAATATAAAAAATCCTAAATCATACACACAGCACTAACAAATCCTCAAACTACCAGTATTAAAAATATATAAATCAATAAAATAGCATTTAACACTGGTACTAACATATTAAACATCTTCAACTAACATGCTAACCAAAACACCCTCACCCATAATAAACCCTTTCAACCAAAAAAAAAAAAAAAAAAAAAAAAAAAAGTATTGCACCCTAACTAAACAAAAATAAGCAATACCAACAAAAAAATAAATTAATATATAAAAAATAATGCCCTGAAGATGATCAATTGATATGATCAAAAGCACTTGGGAGAAAAACCTAGGACAACTTTGGTATCAACTGGATCTTGATACAAGGAAACTAGCAAGAAAGCTAGAGAAAAAAAAGAGATCATAAAAAACTTCAATGGTCTTTAATCAACATTTCATAAACAGATATATATATATATATATATATTTGAGGTACTGCCATTTGTGTGTGCGTTACTTGATACTTCCTTGCTTAACACTCAGCATTATAAGATGCAGATCAAGGGTGAGTGGAGCAATTCAGGGAAAGAAGTAGCACCCTCCCATACACCTTGGTGTAATAGCTATTAAAAAGTGAGCCTTCAGGTTGCCCTTGACTACAGTTGGCCAACTTTGTACACACACATGCACACACACCTTAGATTTGAGTATGACTCACAGGATATAATTTCGTAACTAAATCAATCATGCAATGAATGGATGTATACATGTGCAAGTGCATATGCACAAACAATTTATGTAGCTTATGATATCATAAAAAAGGGTTTATAAAACACACATAGCAAAGATTAAAAGAACTATTCAGAAAATTGAAGTCATTTCCATTATTCACATATTTTGATTGGTACATTTTCCAACTTTTTTCAGATATAATATACATTTCCATAAGGAAAGAAATTCTTATCTCTTCTCGTATGTGATGCATAAGAAGAGTTGAACAGATTTCTATGAAAGGATTCTAGAACATTTCCACACACACACACACACACACACACACCAAAAAAAAAAAAAAAAGTTTGATACAATTTTAATTTTGTGCTACTTACCACCAAAGAAAGAGTCCAGAAAAAAGTCTCATATATTACACCTGAAGAAGGCTAGAGAATGTAACACTTAAAACTGAAAAAATTAAATTGTCCAAATAATGCTTTTAATGTTAATGACCCTTCTCAAAAATTATCGACAATAGATACATCAGTTTTTATTCACTGTAATGACTGCATGCATATATTTCATTAAGAAAAAACACAAACCGGTCACATTTTTTTTCTTAATGAAATTATTGCTCTAATGTCTGTTACATTGAGCTCTTTATCAGGAAAATTTAAATGTTCACTCTTGAATAGTTTTTTTGTCCTGATGGAATTACTCTCAACTTCGGTTTAACTGGACCAAATAATACTTATATATATATATGTGTGTGTGTGTGTGTGTGTGTGTGTGTGTGTGAGAGAGAGAGAGAGCATGCAAATTCTGGTGGTAAGAGAGAAAATTAAACAAAAATAATGGATGTATTTTATCACAGGAATCTTATTTTAGATGTACTGGAATGCAGCACATATGACGATCATTAAATAAGTTTCCAGACTTTTTTTCATATGGGCACTTTCATTGATAGTACACACATGAAACTCTAGTCCCCTATGAAGCAATCTCCTCTGGCTGCAATGCATTTGTACCTTTCCAACATGGAAGTCCTCTTGTGGGAGCGTGTCAATGACCTTTGTCACAGCATCTTTCTTCTCCTCAATTGTCTCATAACAACAGCCTCTGAGCTTAGGGAATAACCAAAGGTCACAGGGAGCAAGGTCTGGACTATAGGGAGGGTGACGAACTGTTTTGATGCCCATCTTGGTCATATAGTCTGTGACAAGGATGGAGTTGTGGACTAGTGCATTGTCCTGGTGGAAATGCCACTGACCTGATTTGAAGAGTGCTAGCCACCGGAATCTCTTCCTGAACTCCCTTAAAAGCTCAACATAATAACCCTAACCTTTGGCCAATCAACTCTGGTGTATTGACTTCCACACCTCTCATCATCCCCCACAGACTCCCTGCCTTCCTAGAATCTCTTATGCCACTCAAAAACTCATGCTCGATTCGTGCAAGATGCTCCAAAAGCAGTCTGAAGCATTCCATACGTTTCTGTGGCATCATTTTTTCCAAGTTTAAAACAGAATTTTATTGCATATCGTTCTTCTGAAGTATCAGATTGCATTTTTGAAATACACCAGCTGTGACAATCAGGCTTTAGTAGGGTGTATTCCAATTGCTGCTGTAGCTGTTCATTTGAACCTAAAATCATAAAAATTGGTCAGTCATCTCATAAGATGTATAGCAATAACATAGTGAATTTTCAAGAGTCTATGACAATTCTAAATGCCTGTACGAAAAAAGTCTGGAAACTTATTGAATGCACCACATATAGGCAAGTTTTTTAGTTTTCTTATCATTGGTCACTTATTTTACTCCAAGAGTTGGCTTCAGTCATTTTCTGCAGTAACATTAAATATTTCTATTGAGGAAATTTGAATAAGTTTCAGCACTCAATTTGTATGTTGTGCATTAAAAATCAGACAGAGACTGTCAGTGGCCAGGAACTAATGAAAGTATCATTGACAAAATAGAGACTTAGATGAAAAAAAAACAACTTTCCAACATTAAGAAAAAGTTTAAATAAATGATTTTCAATGATTCTAAATAGAAGACACTGAACAAAATACTTATGATACTTGCAAAATATTCACAGCCATTTGATGTATTTAAATACATTAAATATATCACAAACATAAAATAGTTACAGCCATTTAATGTATTTAAATATTTACAGCCATTTAATGTATCTAAATACATTAAATATATCACAAACATAAAATAGTAGAGATGTAAGGAAGATGAAGTAATTTGTTCTGTAATGATTATCAAGAAAAAATAGGCAGTTATTTCTCAAGCCATACTTCCAATCTTAATGAAATTTAAATTTTGAAAAACGGATAGACTACAAAATTGATTTATACCCAACACTCTATGCATATATTTATCTTAACAAAACATTACAAAGTTGATAAATGATCATAATTTTTTTTTCTTAAATAAAAATATAATTTACCTTGAGGTAACCAATGAGGGCAATGAAATTTGTGAACAAGTACAGTTTCTATGACAATGTCTTTTTAATACCAAAAGGAAAAATCATGTGGACAATAACTATCTGATTTCTCAAATACTGAATAGCAATATATTGTTAAATGATACAGGGAAGATATAACAGCATTATAATCTGCATCAAACAAGTTTTCCTACCACTTGATAGCTTCAAAGCAAACAAACATAATTATTTGCCTACCAAGTTTCCTTCACCTCATATCAATATTAACATTGTCAATAAAATAGGATGTCTACCTACTTAAACTTGTAGCTGTTATAAAAAAAAAAAAAAATTTTTTTTTAAATCAGATTTCTTGCATTACTAATTGTATTGCATGAAATTTTTTATCATTATTTCAATTTACTTGGTTTGGTTGGTTTATTTGTTTTAATGGCATATCAACCTTTGTAGGTTATTTAATGCCAAAGCCATTCTTCTCGAAGAACAGTAGTGGTACTATTTAATCCATAGCTGGGAGGATAAGGAGGTTCATACCTTTCCCAAGGGTATTTGCCCAAAAGTGAACGTAATAGCACGACTGGGGTATGAACTCGCTTACTGCAATTCTGCAGTCCATCGCTTTAACCATTACACCACGAGGACACCCCCCTTCAATTTACTTGTAATTGCTACAGATTTCATATTTCTTAAATTTATCTCTAAGGGATTCTGGGGAAATTTTAAATAACATTGAATTGAAATTATATATTCAAGAAAAGTTAACTTGAAAAAAAATTAAATAAATAAATAATTATATCCATTATATTCTTGGTCCATCTCTGGTTTCTAAACACACACACACACACACACATGTATATTGCTTATATCATAGGTGTAAAAGAAAAACAAAAGCCCATACACCTCCATTTGCATATAAAATAAACACACATATACATCTAAATTAAAGAGAAATTTACTAAATTAGACAGAAATATGGTCATTCAGAATGCTTGAGTTAGCAAACAAATTGAGAACAAAGAGTTTACACCAACAACATCTGTCATTCAAAAGTAAAACTATTAACACAAATAAAATCCTATTTTTTAAACGTATGCATCTCAGCAGTTGGAACAATATGAATGTGCGACAACAAGGCTATAAAGCAACAATGTAAACTTTTCAGTTAATAGACTGATTTGTATTTTGAGGAAGCCATGGAGAAATTCAGCCAGATGAAACAGATCATAGTAATAAAAGTTAGTTTGTTAGATGTAAGCAGTTCCAATGTTCCTTTTAAAAGGTTTTTTTTTTGGCAGGTGGGGGGGGCCTTAAACAGTCTTTCATGCCTAAACACAAAATTCCCCACAAAAAAAAAAAAAAAAAAAAAAGGGAAGGAAAACTATAAACCTATACTTACCAAAATAGTGATAAAGCACAACTAAATTATATATTCATAAACAAGAATTGGATAAATAGTGCCCTGAACTGTGAGGCATACTCCTCTTTTGAAGGAGTATCTTCTGATCACAGAATTGTCTCAGCAAAGATATGCCTGAGTTTACACAGAATTATGATTGGTCCTCACTTACCAACAGAAACATAAGCAATAAATATATGCTAACTGTAAGAAACAAATTTAATATTCTTCAGGAGACATCTAAAACATACTCCGAATGAAGAATATGAAAACTTTGTAACAACTCAGATGGAAGCAGCAGCAGAGTGCATATCAACCAAACCAAAAGCCAAATGTAAAGCCTATTGGGAATCACAAGCAGTCAGAAAAAAAAAAAAAAAAAAAGAAGATAACTTAAAAAAAACATCCTTACTCAAAAAAAGGAACCCAACAAATGCCAACATGCAAAAACTTAAAGCCCAGAGAGAAAAAAAAAACAACATATACCTAATCTAAAATCACCATTAAAAAAAAAAAAAAACAGTCATCCCTAACATCAGTTAACGGAATATTACTCCTACATTGACAAGTGTAATTTTCTACTACCAACACAAAAGCTTTTTTCAAAAAAAATTAATTCTGCAGACCATATCAAAAATGAATTCTAAACACAGAATAAAGCATGTGACATTTGTAAACTCCTCTCATCAGTATAATGAGATATTTTATCATTACTCATATATAAGCGAGACTTCCTGTCTTTAACAACACAGAATTCTCACCACTCAAACCATTCAATACACTGCCCTTTCCTTCTATATAAAAGCAGTCACTGATCACACAGTAGACCTTCAGAAACTCCTTTCCACTGGTAGCAGCACACACCTTACCAGTGCCTCTCCTACCAGCTAACAGCTTATGTGAAATCAACCAAGCACAGCCGATGCTAGGGTCTAACCAATCACAGCAGCTCTCTCAAACAGTTCTTATCAGAGCTAAATTACAAAAGTCATCACCAGCTCTTTTAAGAACTATCACCTATGTCAGAAAGTCTCCAGACCTATGGTCCTCTCACCTACACACCTTTGCAGATATCATGAGATGACAACGCAGCAGCCAGCCAGACTTGCAGCAGACCTGCAACACATGTTCCTGCATCACCAAACAGCAGACCTTTTCTCTTACAACAGACCAGGTTATGCAATAGTACTCCAGTCCACAAGCAACAAATCAGGTCAGACTATCATCAGCTTTCCAAGGCCACATACATTCCCAGTTAATCAGGGACTGAATAAAAAGACATCAATCAATCCAGCCTCTGCATCATACGCAGTCCACTACTTCAACTATCTCCAGATTCCTGACCCTGCAGTGACACCTATGACCAGCACCAAGCACCAAGAACATCCTGATCTTCTAGACTCGCTATTGCCAAAACCCTTTTAGACATCTGAGTCTATGCCTTTTGACCGCACCAACTTTCAACATCACTGAGACGACACAGATATTATGCGGCAGCAGTGAGCTACACTCATGCAAACCTTTCATGCATAATTCACTGAATAAAAGCTTGGCATTTTAAACTTACCCTCTTGTTATTGTCATCCTTTGTCTAGTTCACCATCAATCATTTTATTTATGAACGTTTGCAGGATCAATGTATTGATTGACACATTTAATGTCACCCGCAACACTATAAACAAAACTCAATAGACATATGGACATAAGCTTGCATCCTTCCCTTTGTCAAGAAAGGTGACCTCAGAATCATTAAGAACTACAAAGGCAGAACTAACAGCTATAACTGCTAATGTTCATAATGTCCTGCTTCTCAATCATAACTGACCTGAAATTGAGAAAATTCTTAGGAAAATTCAGAACAGTTTTCAAAAGAATTGCTATACAACCACACAGATTCTCACTATGTCAAATCATCAAAGGAGTATGGGCAAGGAATTTCAAGGAAACATGACTATTGGTAAATTTCTCTAAGACATTCGATTTCATACACAAAGAAAAGATGGAACAAATACTACTTGCATATGGTTTTCCCTAAAAATTGTTACCACTATAACGATGCTTTACAAAAACACGAAAGCAATGGTTCGCTCACCTGATGGAGACACAGACTTCTTCAAAATCATCACTGGAGTCTTGCAAGGAGATACATTAGCACCATATTTGTTTATACTCTGCCTAGATTACGTACTTCGAACATCCATAGATCTAATAAAAGAAAATGGTTTCACATTGAAAAAAGGCAAGAAGCAGACAATATCCCACAAAAATTATGACAGACACAGACTATGCAGATGATCTAACACTTCTTGCAAATATACCAGCTCAAACAAAATCCCTACTGCATAACTTACAGCAAGCAATGAGAGGCATTGGTCCCTACATGAATGCTAATAAAACAGAGTTCATGCGTTTTAAACAAAAAAGAAGTCGTCTCCACTGTCAGTGACAAGCTTCTAAAATTCATAGACCAGTTCACATACCTCAGCAGCTATATCTCATCTACTGAAAATGATGTCAGCATACACTCAGTAAAGAAATCAAATGCAATCGATAGGCTATCGATCATGTAGAAATCTAATCTATCCAATAAAATAAAACAAGATTTCTGTGTTCATACTACAACTATATGGATGTACCACATGGACACTACCAAAGTGCATTAAGAAAAGATTAAAAGGGAACTACACAAGATTACTGTGAGCTATTGTGAACAAATCCCAGAAGCAAGACCCTCAGAAAGCAGTAGCTGTACAGCCACCTGCCTCTCATTTCAGAAACCATTCAAGTAAAATGAACAAGACATACAAGGTCCTTCCGGAAAAGCAAGGATGAACTCATAAGTGATGTTCTTTAATGAAATCCAACACATGTAATGTGTACTCATAAGCAATGTTCTCTTAGAGACTCCTGCACGTGGATGTGCCAGTGTTGTTTAACTAGCAAAGACATATTTATATCACAATGACATAGGAAGCAACCAAGAAGACCTGCCAGAAGTGATGGATGATAGGGATGGATGGTGAGAGAGAGTAAAAAAAACTCCATGCTGTCAACAACTTCATAAGATATATATATATAAAAACATGGACTATACTCTGTAGTTCTAGCATAGCTGTAAATAACCCATATACCTGTCATATACACTAGATATAAATAGAAGAGGTTCATAATGTACATACATACACCTAGAGAACAAATTTTAGGTGTTGTGAATTGAATAACCACAACCAGAAAATCCGGCGAACACTTGCATGCAACATACAGAAACACTGGACAGCTATTTTGACTTTATTAGGTCTCATCAGCAGTGTATACCGTGATCTCTGCCACGTACATATATTTTAGGTGATTCTTTCCTTTAACTGATCTATATTAAACTAAAGGACTGATAACAATGAATTTACTTCCTCACACATTCACCGAAAAAAAAAAAAAGATTCTAAAAATATAATTGCCTGGTACCAAATTCAAAGAAAAAAATAAATTTTCAATAATCCTAAGCATATTTCTGTGATAAGTCCATAGATACAAAACTTAAGTATTTACAAGTTACCAAATTGTTGAGAAATAATGTTGTATGGTCGATTTTATATATTCATCAATGCAAAAGAAAGGGAAATTTTAAATCATACACCATATACATTGATTTTATCAAATGAAAAAGAAAAAAATCTATGTACACACACAATAAATAAATAAAAACTGTCAGAGAAGTAATAAAACAGTATAGTCAATTATAGACAATTTATCTAAGACACACAAAGGAATGTTCTTATAAATTAAAGAGTATTTGGTAGAGAAAAAAAAAACATAAATCCCGTGCCAAACTGATGGCAAGATCTTTGAATATGTACAAGGATCTTTTTCTTGAAATATATGTTTCCCTCAAGCAAGATTACCACTTAGTTTTCAAGTCACTTTTTTTTCTTTCTTTTTTTCCTGCAAATTAATAATAAAGAAACGTATCCATATTTCCACACAAAAAAATGTATCCCTTGAGCCTTATGTACAAAGTTGAGGTATCTGATAGACTTACGTTTACCCAGATATTATAGAGTATCAATACTTGTA
The DNA here is from genome assembly GCA_963585895.1 of Sepioteuthis lessoniana. Lineage (NCBI taxonomy): Eukaryota > Metazoa > Mollusca > Cephalopoda > Myopsida > Loliginidae > Sepioteuthis > Sepioteuthis lessoniana. Next base: position 34,743,926 of record OY757925.1, read on the forward strand.
CTTAATCTAATACCATAATACTGTAATGCTAAATATAAATTGGAGAGGTCTTAATGCCAACAAGTGTATTTGTATCTACCTTTGAATCTCTACAAAGTTTGTATATGTTTCTGCATATTTACAAAACTGAATATACATTGTAGAGAAGAAAAATGATTATAGCTGTGATTCAGAAATTCACCTATCAAAAACTCAACACTATGTTTCATTAATGGGACATCAAATGAAAACTGTAATAATACTAATAATTATAATTAACCTGTTAACTTCTTATGTAAGTCAAATTTTTATCAGTTTTATACTCAAGCATAAAACTGATAAAAATGTTTACAGTTTTAACATTTGTCAACAAAAAATATGTGATGGTTGGTTGGTTGGTTGGTTTTATGGTATATCAATTTTTGTAGGTTATTTAGATCTTGCTTATACATATATACTCAATATATATAATTTATAAATGAAATTGTAGGTAACATTATTTTAAATGAGTCAGAGCTCATTAGTTTGCAAACAGTAATATGATTTTAAGTATTGCTATCTAACACTAATAGTTCTATTTGCACAGTTAAATAGTTTCAATAATTCAATTTAACATTATTCATTTGTTTGCACCCAGTTAAATGGTTTCAAGTATACATAATGAGTAAATACTTCTATTTGACCCATTGATGCGACCCTAACAGGTACTACCACTCCAGGGTCAGAGTGAACCTGAGAGTAATGGCAATGAAGGAGTATCCCACATTCCCCAAAGCTCTAAAACTGGAGCTTTGCAATCAGATCGTTTAGAGACATATCCAGGGCACTTGTTGGGCAAGAGATGCAGCCGGTCTATTCTACAGCCCCAGTGAAAAACATGTGAATAAACTCAGTAACCAATAATGTTTCTGTAGACAGGATGCTATTTTCCTAATTAAAAATGCTACAACATCAAGTTGTAAAAATGCCTGCTCTATAAAATCTTAAAATTTACCTGAATATTCTCTAAAATACAGGATTTGAACTTTTAAAATGAAATGGTAAGCAGTGAGAGGTTGATTTAAGATAATCATTAAGTAAATGATAAAGAACAAGCTAAATGTTGACAGGAGACTAGTATCAAGAAGGAATCAATCTGGAGTTTTCAAAGATTACAATAGGTGTCAAAGGAAAGATCACATAAGAATAAAGATCAAAATATAATTTTAGTTTGAAGTATTCAGATTTAAAGAAAAAGTTTTATTTTTTAGTTACAAAAGAATTTATGATTCATTAAATAGTCATTAAAAAATAAATAAAAATGGTCTCATAAGATGAACAGAGTAGATATTGCCCTTTGCATAAAGTAAAAAGGTATCTTCCATTACATATGGCCCTTTTTATAAAGTAAAAGATATCTTCCATTTAATATTACACGTTCCCTTTCAGTAATTAAAACTAACACATATACACATAGATAGATAGATAGATAGATAGATAGATAGATAGATGCAAAAGAAATAACATTTATCGAATTTAAGAATAAAAGATTTCCATGATTTGCATAAATTTCAAAAGGTTAGGAAGTCCTGCATAAGAAAATATGCTCACAAATAGCAAAAGATGAACAAAAAAGATTGATGTATAAACTGATCCCTAAACTTAAGTCATAAATTTGTATCTAGGCCCATATTCCCTAGGTAAGGCAGCAATGTCCATCAGACACTTGGGTTCCGAGGATCTATATAGACCCATTGGGGGAGATGTTTCTTTGCAATGCAGCTAAGAGAACTGAGAGTAGAAAGGCAGCTTAATGAGAAGGCAAGTTCAGCCTAAAAATAATCAACAGATAAATGAAAAAGGGTAAAAAAAGCAGATGAGTGAACAAAAGAGTTGGGTAGATCTTGATGTGCAATTGAAAGGAATGAAAAAGGGTTCTGCCAAGTAAATAGATGTACATTTGAATAAGAAAATTATTAGTGATAACTGGATGACAAAATAGATGGGAACTGATAGACACTCACATGCAGTCACAACAATTTCATGTTCAGTGTTCTCTACTCTGAAATATAAACAAAACAAGCCATGACTTAAAATGAGGAGAAAGAGAATAGGAAGAGATGGACTGGTGGAAGGTAAGTAGAAAGAAAATAAAACAAGAAAAGAGAAGTATTCAATATTCTCAACAGAAAAATAGAAGTAAATCAATGATTATTTTTTTTAAGCTAGTATCTCCATCTTGATAGTTTTTACCACAAGATTTCAACCAGTATTCTCACTGGCTACAGCAATTAAAAAAGCAATAAAGACAGAGATGTTAACTCAAAACGATTCATGGGAATGATATCTCATCTTAGAATTCAATAGGAAAAGATGGTTTCAAACAAATCAAATGTTGATACTGTAGTTTTTCTTTAAAGAAAACCGATATTTTATCTTATTGATTAAGAGATTGAGATGCCCTGTTTTCATTGGCTGTTTACTAAAAGACAGATGTCTATAAGAACGGCCGAAGTCCGGCTTTTTATTTATTTTTTCTTTGCTTTGGTAGAGGCACGAGCATAGCACGTCGCGATCACGGAGGCGGCTTGGCTCTTTTAGAGTCAAGCCGGGGTTACTGTCGGAGCTGATATGATGCAGAAATAACCCGAAATCGGCAATGAAGACAGCGCATCACTGAAGACCTCCCTGATGCATCTAAGATGTATGATTGAAATTGAAACTGTAAGTAAGACAAACCTTAAACTTTGACAATAGTAAACAAAAATTATAAAATCCAGTACAAATTCAAAAACAGACAATTTCTATTGCCTTTTAGTCACATGAATACAAATATTATGAGTACAAAGAATTTTATATTTCTTTCTGATGTTAACTGACTTTATTATTAGAAGAGAAAAACATGAGAACTAAATAGGGAAGAGTTTATGTATTTATTATACGTCTCACTCATAAGAGCTTAGTCATATAACTATTTGGAAAATTCTAAGAAAAATATTCTCCTTGTTATTATAATATGGAATATATAAAACTACTTAGCATGTTACCATTTCTGAAATTGTTATAAGCTTACTTTTCCTCCTAACTTGCTTTTATTTTCTTGATTATATAAAATTGTTGGCATCAGAACAAGTAAGTACAATTCTTTGGGTTCCTGATATTCATATTGAAACTAGAATAAAGAGGGTTTGTTTTGGGTTTTTTTTCCATTTGTGGGTTTGTTTTACTTTTTTATAGATCAAACTTCAAGGAAAATTTTTTGTAAACCTTTATATGCACAGTGTTAACAAGACAAATAGTTTCAAAAATATATTTTTGTAAAAACTATTTATGATATTAACACAGAGGACAACAGTTTTTTTAGAGAAAGACTTCTTAGTGCAATGAATCATCACTGAAAATTAGACATTCCATAAATCAATCTTCATCATCACAATGTGCAAGCATTTCTCTACAGAAATCACAATGTATAGTTTTGTCTGATCACTTACAAAATGCAGTTATGGCAAAGAGTAAGTTGTTTCCTCAAAATTTTACAAACGGTCTAGCATGGAATTTATAACTTCTGTCTTGCCCTCTTTGTGGATTACAGATAACTATAAAAAACACATTGCAATTGTTTGAATACTGATGGTCTCTCAGGACTTTTACACAAATATCCTGTTATTTCAAATTCTTTGAACCAATTGCAAATGCAGTGTCCAGTTAGCAGCAATTTTTCTGAAATGTGTTCTAAAATGTCATTATATGACAGTAACAGAATTAATTTTGCTTAAATTAAGTGTACAAAATAGCTTCTCAACTATCATAGTTTTTGAAATTGACATGAGAACACATGATGCTGCTAAAAACTTTAATAATAAACTTCAAGGGTTTCTCTATAAAACTACATCATGGGTGTCAGTATCTTAAAATGACAGAGAAAATAGTAATTTCTATATTCCTCTATTAATTCTAATACTTTAATTAAAAAATTTCTAAGTCTTACTTGGTGCCATACATGTGCAGAAATTTGGACATACTAGCAAGATCTTCAAAAAGCATCTTTACATACTTAGTTCTCAAATATATTTAGGAGAAGAAAAAAAAAAATGAACATTTTTTAATTTTCTGTATTTGGCTCTTTATACCAACAAAACTTTTCTTTTCATTTTAACAATAATGGTCTTATACTGTGTATCTAGTCCCAGTTTTCAATAAAGAAAACTCAAGAAACTTTTGTACATAGTTTATATAAACTCAAAACTCATCATAGGAGAAAAAGTTTCAATGAAATGGTCTGAAGTTAAGAATTTTCTAAAATAATAAAATGAAATGTTTAACTCACTTAAGCTTATCTAACACCGTTTCATTTATGGGATGACAAAAAATATATGAATACTAATAATTATAATTACCCAGTTACTTTTTTATTGCAAGTCAAATTCAGACATGATTTTGATGCTCAAGCATAAAACTGATAAAAATGTTTACAGTTTTAACATTTATCTAAAAATATATGTGAATAAACTGAATAAGTAATAATGTTTCAGTAGACAGGATGCTATTTTCCTAACTGAAAAAAGTTACAAAAAATTGTTTTCAGTCCAGGAAACAAAAAACAAAAGCAGAAGAAATGCATTAAATAATTATAGTAATCAACAGCATAAAATAATAGTTTTGGCAATAATTATTCAGTAAATATTTGTCACTGATATTATTTAAGTATCATGTTAGATTGTTTGGGGGTGGATTTTGATTGGCATTGGCCGTCTACGAATTGTCAGCAAATATTTATAGACTTTCCCATCAGTAGATTAGCTAATGAAAAGTAACTCAAATAGAAGCAGTAGTTTAGCCAATCAGATGCCACTAAGTCACATATAAACAGAGTACTTGTTACTTAGGAGTATCTTGTATTGCTCAACAAGAAACAAGATGGCTACCTAAATTCCAACAGGTTATGGGCCCAGAGCAACAAAACATTTTTTTGAGAGCAATGAATCCAAGTATGAGTTGTGGGAAGTGAAGTTCCTTGGATATCTTAGAATTCAACACTTACATCAAATTGTACTGTCACCAACAGAGTACAGAGTGAGGATATTGACTTCATAGAAAAAAAACAACTATATTCACTGAACTTATTCAGTATTTGGATGATAAAATGCTGTCATCAATGATAAGAGATACATGAGACAATGGAAGAAATCCCTTAACAGTATTAAAAGGAACACTATTTGTCAAAAGGAAAGCTGAAAGTCATTTCCCTCTATACACAGCTAACATCTTTGAGAAGATTGGAATCAAAGTCCATAACAGACTATATAATAAGGACAGAGAATATTTTAATGCTCTGAAGGAAGTTAAAACAATGGACTTCTGATTGCAATGACACTTAAGGGGTTACCTCCAAATTTCAAACCTATTACAACTGTTATTACCCAGAAGAAAAACTTAACTTTTCCTAAATTTAAAGTAAGTTTAGGAAGTTATGAAGAAACAGAGCATATGGGTTAACTCCCAGATGAATCCAACAATATAGTACAAATGAAGACCATATTTGAGAAGATTAACCCAAGAATAAACCCAGGGTAAGAATGCATTCTTGCTATGATTATAATTACAACAATTACCAGAAACCTCAGCAAAGTAGAGGGGACTATAAAATTCCCCACCACCACCAAGGAAGACAAATATTATTCGTTACGTTTATGGCTAGAGGGGACATAAAGCATTTGAGTGTAGAAATAGAAAGCAAAGTGATTTTTGTTATAAGAACCTATTCTAAAGGCCAAACCTATTTCTTTGCCTTAGGAAATTATATTGTTTCAGACAAGACTTATTAGTCAATTGCGGGGCTACCAATCATGTAATATCTGATAAGTCAAAATTTATCAATTTTGATCAAAATTTTGAACCAGGGAACCATTTTGCTGAATTGGCTGACAGCAGCTGAGCAAATAACATAGTAATGAAAAGGAGTGATGCCTGCATTAATCTATGCAATAGCAAAGGACACACGTAGATGTATCTTAAAAATGCTTTATATATACCAACTTTTAAACAAAACATATTTTCAGTACAAGCGGCGACAAAAAAATGGTGTGCGTATAAGTTTTGAGCATGATAACTGCCAATTAATTTCCCCTAATGGAGCAGTTATCAATATAACAGAGAGAATGTTTGTATTACTTGAAAAATATTGTCTCTGCCAGAAAAGCCACTTACAACTTACAGTGGCCTAAGATTTAATGCCAAGCGTGTAACAAATCAGATATAAAAAGTTACCCAAATTAATAAAAGGAATGAAGATAAAACATGTATTCAAGGGAAGTATTCAAGGAAAGATGTCTAATGACAGAAATAAGACTTTGGATAGCAAGGCAACAAAATCTTGACACTTGTACACAGTGATTTAGCTAGCTCCATACAACCCTTAGCCAAAGATAGCTATAAATATGTAATTAATTTTATTGATGACTATTCTAGCCTTAAAATGTTATATTTCTTAAAACACAAGTCCAACACTTTGCTCACTACAAAGAAATATCTAGCTGACATCGCCCCCTATGGCCATATAAAATGTTTACGGACAGACAATAGAATGGAGTTCACTCCTGAACCTTCACAACGGTTACTTGTACTAAATAGAATCAAACACGAAAGGTCAGCGCCTTATTCTCCGCATCAAAATGGGACCGCTGAATGGTCATGGCAAACTTTATTTTCTATAAAAAAGTAAAGTTGGCGACCATAGTCGAGGGTAACCCGAAGGCTCCCTTTTCGATAGCTACTACACCAAGGTGTAGGGGAGGGCGCTACCCCTTCCCTGGATTGCTCTACTTTACCCTTGATCCGTACCTTATAATGCTGAGTGTTAAGCAAGGAAGCATCAAGTACCATTTTTTGAGTCTTTGGTATGACGCGACCTGGGATTGAACCCAGGTCTCCCGGGCCATTGTGGGTTTACACATTGATGGCTTCAGCATATATTAGAAATCACTGTTACAATAAAAACACAAGAAAAACCCTATTTGGAGTCTCAAAAGAGAAGTACAAAATTGACCCGTATAAATTACAATGAGTAAAGAGAATGATTTTTCATTGAAAGCCACTTTTAACTGTTTAAAAACAAATTTTACTGATACCCAAAAGTATCTTAAATTTCTATGATATAAATCTAAAATAATCAATTTATCTGAATGTTGTACAATTCTTCTAAAATATTGAACTAATTTTTATGTATAATCTGTGTAGCATCCCAAATAAGGAATTAAAGAAAGATTATATTAGAGAAAAAGAAAAGGTTTCACAGGAGAATTCTTAGAATTTATGATAGAAATTTTAATACTGCAATTTTGTTAGGTAAATTTTTCTACAATATCTTAAAAGGACACTCTAAATAATAAATGGCATAATTTTCAGTCTGAATGAAAGTGTACTATCTGTTCATATAGAAAAATTAGTTTAAAAAAAAGAAAAAAAAAAATCTAGATGGCTTGTATTTCTTATTTTATTTATTTCTGAGGAAGTATTAAGCTTTATACTCTTCAAGATATTTTTTCATTTGCATATCTTATATCAAATACTTTTCAAAAACACTCATTTCAGCAAGTACAGATACTATACTCTAATCCTAGATAGAACTGCTGGTGAGCAACACAGATCCAAGGTAGAACACGTACATAGTACACACAGATCCAGGGCAGAAATGCTGATCCATACATAAATCCAGTCATTTTTTTTTTTTTTATAAATAATATATAAAATCTGCTTTAAACATTCAAAAGAAACAGATGCATACATCTATTTTTATAATTTAAACATTAGTAAATAAGACATTAGAAAAAAAATACATAAGACATAAGGGAAAAAAAATTTTCAGTACTAGTAAAAACACAGAGGGTTGAATTTCCACAAGTTATGAACAAGACTTCCTGTTGTACTAATTTCAGACAGTAGCATATAAAACACAAAATACAAGTAAATAGAATCAGCAAATACTTTTAAGTACAAAAATACTATTCAAAAATATTTAAAAAGAATCGAGAGACTATATATTTCCATGTGCTTATGTAAACACAGCCTTCATCTAGATTTCTATTGTTAAATTTTTGTATTTAAAGATGAAAATAAAAGCATTGAACCAAACTGGAATTATAACATTCCTCAAAGTAACTCTTAATTAATGCCTACATAACAAAAAGCTTTTTTTAACAGCCAATCTTCAAGCAACTGAGCGATGTAATTTAGTAATTACAACACAACCAACTTTGAACTCATAAAAGACAGTTTCTCTTAAACAGAACAAAAACAAGGAAGAACAACAAACAATAACAAAAGATTATGGCCACTATAACATTTGATTTCCTAAGACTCTGGTTGATATAGTAATCGAAGACAACATTGTGTGGAAGATTTATAATATACAAAAAGGATCAGCTGTTATTGATTCCAGAGGAAAATATACTGACACTTAAGTATACATATATACAAAGACGGAATTTAGAGAAGAGTGTCTGTGTGTGTGTGCATGTGGATGTGTGTGTGTGTGTGTGTGTGTGTGTGTGTGTGTGTGTGTGTGTGTGTGTATATTTTAATAAACAGATGAGAAATACTGATTTAAAAAAATGACTGATAAATCAAAAGTGCTCAAATGCTAGCCAGCATAGTATAAAAAATAAAAGGTAATTAAAATTTCATCTATTATGTCAGATGGAGAAAGGTGACCTCAGAATTGCCAGGAACTACCAAGGAATAACAGGTCCATAGTGGCTAAGTTTTATAATGCTCTGCTTCCCAATCACATTGAATCAGAAATTGAGAAAATTCTTAGAAAGAATCAAAATGGTTTTCAGAGAAATCGATCCATAACATCACAGATTCTGAAATTCCATCGTATCATAGAAGGAATTTGCACAAAAATCCTTGAGGCAACACTCTTGATCATAGATTTCTCCTTTGAAATGAAAGGCATTTGATTCCATACACAAAGGGAACATTGAGCAAATACTTCTATCATATGGTCTCCCCAAAACAACTGTCACAGCCGTAAGGTTGCTCTATAATAACACAAAAGTCAAAGTTCACTCACTGGATGGAGACACAAACTTCTTTGACAATGTTGCTGGAGTTCTGCAAGGGGATACATTAGCCCCATATCTGTTCATAATCTGCCTAGACTATGTACTTCAAGTGTTTAAAAGAAAATGGCTTTATACGAAAAAAGCAAGAAGCAGACGATATCCCACAGAAACTATTATGGACACAGACTATGCAGATGACATAGCACTTCTGGCAAATACACCTGCCCAAGCCAAATCCCTGCTGCATTGCCTGGAGCAGGCAGCAGGAGATATTGGCCTCCACATGAATACAGACAAAATGAAGTATATGTCTTTTAATCAAGAAGGGGACATCTCCACTCTAAATAGCCGTTCTCTGAAATTAGGGACAAGTTCACATATCTTAAAAGCAGCGTCTCATCTACTGAAAGAGAAATTAATATGCATCTAGCAAAGGTATGGACTGTGGTCGATCATATGGAAGTCTGAGGTATCCAATAAAATAAAATGGAATTTCTTCCAAGCAATGGTTGTATCAATTCAATTGTATGGATGCACTCGACAGATGCTAACAAAATGTACAGAGAAAAAGCTAGACAGGAACTGCACAAGAATGCTATAAGTTATACAGAACAAATCCTGAAAGCAACATTTCACAAAACAACAGTTGTACGGCCACCTACGTCCTATGTCTAAAACCAAATAAGATGAACAAGACATGCAGGACATTGCTGGAGAAGCAAGAACGAACTCATAAGTGATATTCTCCAATGAACCCCTTCACATGAACATGCCAGTGTTGGCTAACCAACAAAAACTTACAGCTCTGAACGGACACTTGATGTCGTCTAGAAGACCTTCCAGGAGCAATTTTCAGCAATGAAACAGTAGTAAGGTGAAATTTTGATTATATATATATATATATATATATATATATACATACACACACACACAATTCAATAAATAAGGTGATTTTTGTGGGGGAGAGAGAGCAGAATAATTTGAAATTTACAGAAGAATGAATGATGTGTAAGGAAAAGCATCTTTTAGTCAAAAACTATTTACAAATGAGCTAAACATGGATTTGCCACAATGCACTCGAGTCAAAAAGACAGTCCATGGAGTGATAAAACAGACTCTTTGGTAAAGGAAAAGTTCCAGGGGCAGCAGTTAATAAAGAAGGTCATACTGACATTCTTCTAGGATATGAACGGCCGGACCCATCACTATTGATTTTCTTTAAAAAAAGGCGTAACTGAAAACAGTGTTTCCTATTGCCAACTCCTATGGCAATATCCATCCTATCAATTCAATCTCTCTCTCTATATATATATATATATGTATGTATGTATTGCGCATATACACACACACACAGTACAACACAGAAACTAACTAAATTTATGAAAATTTAGCAGTTCAAAAATAAGTATACTCCTTACATATTTAGGAAATCTTATTTTTAGTTATAGAGTTTAATGATAAATAATACTAAAGAATGTTCCATTTTGATTGTATAATGTTGCAAAAGAAAGAATATAATTCTGGTATCTTTTGCCAAGAAGAAAAGGAACTTTATTTTTAAAATTGTTAGGTGTATTAATTTATGAGCTATACTGTACATACTTCGTGGTATGCATTAATCTTTTTCACAAGCATTTTATAAATAAATTGGTACATCAACACAACCCTATATATGGTACCAAAATGTAAAAAGACATGCAAACCTTGCCATGAAACAATGGTTAGCAATTTAGCCTAACAGATCATTACTACTGTAGTGAATTGATCCTTATGAGATAAAATTGTGTATCATGGAAATGAAATAATTTAAACCTTGTTTATGGTTTTATTAAAAATAATTTTACTATTTTCTTTAAATATACTTCAAGAATTTGTAGTCTATTGATTGAGGATGATACCAACAGTAGTAGCATAATGGTAAGAATGCAATTCTGACAAATTGTTATATATTTATATGCAGATTTTATTAAAGATAACAATACATTTATTATAAGCTTAGCATATATATATATATATATATATAATGGTCGGATAGACTAGCATTCTAATTATTATGCTATAGTGGTCATCATCCATCAGTAATAAGTAAACAGACAACAAAACCTTGGATATTCAAAAAGAATTTAAAAAATCATTAATCAAACTACACATATATAGGGGTGGGTACAGTAAAATAGTCTGGTAGACTGGGCTAATAGTCTAAAGGAAAAACTCTAAATTCAAAACTTGAAGAGTTTTGTTCTGAAAAATCTGTGATACATCAGTTCCCCATTCTTCTGTTATCAGCTTGTCTAAAGAGTGTTCCTGGTTCTATATAAACCTTCACCACAATAAACAAATCAACTGTGTAAATAGTCAAGTGGTTCATATCTTTAACCAACCTATTGAGTTCTCATACATCATAATCAATGAGAGAGTCCATTATATATATATATATATATATATATATATATATATATATATGTATGTAATTAGAAGAAAACTCAAACCTGCTTAAATTGTCGTTATAAATTTATTTCGGTGAAGAATATCATTACACTCTTCGTCTCATCAGATGACTTCACACACTTAATTTGAGGTTGAAAAACAGCAAATTATATATATGGGAGAAAAAAAAGCAACATATATGAATTTTAATTTTCAGGTGAAAGTAAAGTGGGTTCAAAATATAAAGTATTAGAAAAATTAAGAAACCAGAAAAAGGATGTTCCTATAAATTAACCCATCTTAATTTGAACATATGCTAGATTTTTTGAATAATGTAAGCTTGCAAACTTAACTGTTATCTCCATATATTTTTCTATTAACTCTTTTCGGATGGCAACTGGAGATATATATATATATATATATATATATATATATATATATATAATTCTTCATGTCTTTGGTATATAAGGGCTTGAAAAAAAAAACTTCCCAGTATTTTGATTGACAAAAGTTCATAACTGGTTCTCATAGAAAAAGCAAGTTAAAAATTCCAACAGCTGCAGGAATGGTAAACAGATTTGTGTGCCCCGAAGCTATCTATATTTACTCTTTATAGAAGCTCTTGGAAAAGACAAACCTAAATCTCCCTGAACTGTCCCAATGCCAGATATCCTGACAAATGTTTTGTCCCCTGTATACCAAGATAGTTAGATAAGATGGAGAAGATAACTGATGAGAGATCCACCATCCCCCAAAACTACCTTACCTGAAGTATGAGTGATTCCCTATCAAAGTTGATCATGATCAACAGCTAAGCAAACAAAGTGATTATCTCTTCCCATTGCTTAATTTTTGCAAGCTAGTGCTAAGATAATTTTAAAATATCTAGTGATAAGATAAACCATAGAGACAAATTCATACTTTTCATAAGAATATTAGTACAACTTCACTTTCACTTTCATGTTGTACTAATACTCTTATGAAAAGTATGAATTTGTCTCTATGGTTTATCTTATCACTAGATATTCTAAAATTATCTTAGCACTGGCAGATGGAGACACAGAATACTTAGGCATTGTAGCAGAAGTACTACAAGGAGACACACTAGCACCATACCGCTTTATCATCTGTCTAGATTACATGCTTAGAACATCGATTGATAAAATTAGAGAAAACGGCTTCGAGCTGACAAAGAAAAGAAGCAGAAGATACCCTGCAAAAACAATTACCAACGACGACTATGCCGATGACATAGCGATACTGGCAAATACACCCAACCAAGCCGAAACACTACTGCATAGTTTGGAACGAGCAGCCGCAAGCATAGGCATCCATGTCAATGCACACAAAATGTGCTATAACCAAACAGGTGACATCTCCACACTAGACGGAACCCCTCTTGAACTAGTAGACAAATTCACTTACCTAGGAAGCAGCATCTCATCAACCGAAAAGGACATCAACACGCGACTAATGAAGGCATGAACAGCTACCAATAGGCTATCGATCATATGGAAATCAGAACTAACCGATAAAATGAAACGCAGTTTCTTCCAGCAGCTGTCATATTGATACTGCTGTATGGATGCACTACATAGATGTTAAGAAAACGGCTGGAGAAGAAGCTAGACGGCAATTACACAAGAATGCTGCGAGCAATATTGAACAAGTCCTGGTGGCAACACCCTACAAGACACCAACTATACGGCCACCTGCCTCCCATCACGAAAACTATCCAAGTTAGATGAACCAGACATGCAGGACACTGCTGGAGAAGTAGGGATGAGCTCATAAGTGGACCCCCACATATGGCCAGGCAAAAGCAGGACAACCAGCATGAATATACATTCAGCAGCTATATGAGGATACAGGATGTAGCCCTGAAGACCTGCCAGAGGCGATGAATGATAGGGAAAAGTGGCGAGAGAGGATCAGGGATATCCGTGCTAGTGGCACTATATGATGATGATGATGATTAGTACCAAGTAATCAATGTTGCAACCAGAATTCTATTTTCTATGCCAATAAATTAAATCATCCAACACCTTGATTTTTTTTTTTTTAAATGTATTGCTCCAATTCCTAAGAATTTATAAAAAATAGGACAGAGTCAAATTACGTACAGGAAGTGCTTACTCAACATTAATATGCAGTTATTGATAAGTTACAGACTTTTAAGCAATTATTGATGCATGATAATTATCTAATTATATCAATATAATTAATTATCTGCAGTAAGAAATCTTGGAGAAATTTTTTAACTGAAAATCAACAGTTTTAGAATGAAAATGCCAAGAGATTATCTTTTCTACTATGACTACATTCTAAACTGGAGGTTTAATTTAATTCAAGAACTCATTCAATATGTTACCAACTTGTAAACATTATTATCTCAATGTCTTTACACTAAAGTAATTTAGAAATGATTTTTAAAAACATTTTTCTATTTTGTGTCCATTTTCATTTCTCCGAGAAATCAAGAAGAAAACCATAGAATCTAAAACATTTCCATTTGCACAAAAAAGCACACCAACTTAATCATGCTTGACATGAATATCCAGCAGCCTCTTTGAGGGCTAAACAGTATCAAAACAAAATCAACACTTCTCTATCAAATGAAGAAATTACAGATAATAAAGCTACTTGCTGTTGCTTGGTGTACAATTAGTTGCTATTTTAAGTTATAAGAAAAAACCTCATGATTTTCTTATTTAGAAGCTACTATTTAATAGGAGAGATGTATAGTTAATAAGACTCAGCCATCCAGGAATGTGAATGAACCTCAGAACTTACAATCCAATGTGATAACCAGAGACCAAGTAAGAAAGATCAGTATATTTATGAATGTTTACACCATCAGTGGGACACATCTCAAATTTATAAAATACAGTCTGGAAAAACATGCAACCAAACAGAGCTCTTTGATATAGCTGGACATCAAACAATTCTTCTGTTTCATTTATGAATCATGATCATCACCTGCTGCCAATTCGCCAGAGTTTTAAGTTATTACATATGGATACAGTGGTGCTTATCAGACATAAACAAAGCACTTACTGCTTTTTAACCAGCATTCGAAAATGTGCCAGGAACTTTTTTTTTCTTACAATTTTCTATTGAAATAGTTTAAACGGGCAAAAAGAAAGAGGATTAGCATCAGTTTTTAAATAATAAAGTTTGTTTTTTTTAAATAATTTTAAAAATCTTTAGCAGTATTTAAAAAAAAGCATGGAGTTATCAGAATTAGAAATAAGATTTCTTTTCTCCTTTTTTAAAGCAATCATCTATAAACTATAACTTTGGGAGGGGCAGGAACAAAGAAAAAAATAATTCCATTTAGTTGATTTTCTTTTAAATACTCTGATCAATATAATTACCTCTAAACCCTTGGGATTTTCTGCGATCCAACATAGGAAATACATTATACATATTAAAACTCTGCCAAATAGAACATCAGATGGAAAAAAAATTGTTCTTTGCAGATCAGAAATCATATATAAGAAGTGGCTAGAAGAGGATTAGGTAACAAGATGCATTTCAAATTTTCAAGCACTGAAATTTATGCAAAACAAAAAAAATATCCTATGCTTTACATAAATAGCTTTTGAATAGCTGAAGGTACTTTTAACAAGTTAAAGTATTTTTCTGGAAATGATATTGTTGATATATGACTGAAACAATGAAACTCTCAATCAATTGTAAGGTATGACCTAACTATTGATGCAAGAAATATTTAAACATTTTTTAATTTAAAATCTTTGACAAGACTGTAATCTTACAAATTGTTTTTTTTTTCTTTCTTTTTTTAAATCATTGAAGGAGATAAATTACAAATGAAAACTGCCCAATCTTTTTGACCACTTAAAAAGGATTGGAGAAATATCTTAAAATATTTGAAAAACATATTCTGGATAGAAATTCCTAATGAATTACATTTTGCTTCCAGGGAATGATGATGTCCAAGTTAAACAATATTGTACCCAGTCCATATTAAATGAACAGTTTAAAAAGTTCAAGAAAATTAACCATTACCACTGACAAGAATCAAAAGCAATCTGGAAAATGTCTTTGCATAGGTTACTACATCTTCTGATATATTTATTATACAGTAATAGTATAAAAATGATTATGTCAATCTTATCATTAAGAAATAAATTTCAAGTATTATCGATTCATCACTTAATATAGGTATCAAAATTTCCCTTCTTCAAAATGAGTTTGATAAGTTATAAGAGCAAACAAAAGATTGTACCAAAACTTTTGCAATGCAATATCATCACAGAATACTTATAACAAAAGAAAACATAACTAGACATCAAAGGGGGAAGAGAATGAGGTTTACATATGTATGCTACATAGAATGATATAACTACAAAAATTGTTATGAACTTTATTCCATTACCTCCATAGTATGTAAACATACTTTGATATATTTTTAACATAAAAATTGTATGTTGTATTGTTTTGACAATGAGAAATGTGATATGGCAGCAATGCAACATAGTGGTACTAACAATACATATTGGACAAGGCAAGAAGCAGTCACAATTGTCTGAAATCTTGATGATTTCAGTCAAAATACTGCAACCTAAAAATGCCATGGGAATCAACTGTGTACATTGAAAATTCTTTACCAAGAGAGAGTAACAGGTGGAAGATTAGCAGTAGCAGCAGTTGTACTCATTTTTTCAGAACTTCACTTCAGTAGGATATACTTGTTTTTGTTCCCTTCCCCACTGATTATTGCAATGGAAATTTAATTAATTCAAAATATTATCTTCCTTTAATAAATTACTTACTTAAAAGTGCCTTTTTTGATTATTAAACTCAACGTCAAATCACATCAAATGTATATTATAATTGCAAATAAATAAAAGGAAGCATAATTAATAAGCATATAATAGCTATCTCCCTTGAATGACTAAAATTGGTGTGAGTGTTTGTTTACACTCACACCTTTACGCTTAAGTTGCAAATTGGACTGGATATTACTTTATTCTCTAGGAGTATTTTAATACTATTGTACTAACAAAAATCTCATTACAACACCATTTTTGCAAAATGTGTTATGGAAACATACCAAAAAATGGGATTTTTATAATATGAATTATTTTTGCTTATATTGATTTTCTAAAGTGTTGCAAACAGGGTTTATTTGAACAAGTTTTACTAATCCTGTTAAAAAAAAACTTGACCGCTGATAATTCATTACTAGTTACTAACAAAAACTAACCAGCATTTTCATAAATGAAACATTGTTAGAAAAGTTTATGTACAGCTTCTCTATGTTATCTTTAAGTAGCAGCCGCCTCTTTCTGAATAACAAAGCTGATGCATATTAAGGGAGATGGGAGGTGGCTTATGATTTTAACAAGAGACAGGCAGTAGTCTGACATAATGTCAAAAAACAAATATTAAGTATACACCCCCAGATATCTATAAAGAATGTCAATGTTCTTTTATTGTCTCTAATGAACAATGAGATCAGTAAGAATATTACCTAACATCTGCACACGCTATGGATTTATAATAGCAGTAAAGAGCACTGCCAAATTTAATTTCAATCAGCACTTCATCTTTAGTCAAAACCAAATAGTTTCATAAATGAAAGAAAAGAAACTTGTAAATTTCCTAGAATTCAACATTTTGTTCTAACAGATCAATAAAGAGAGAAGTGATCGACTTCAATTAAATACCTGATAACCAGTAACAGCTGACTAAAGTCTTAACTATCAAAAGTAGGTTAAACTATCAAAAAACATGACGGATACAATTTCCAAGTCAAATTCCCAGAGCAAAAAAATTACATTTTAAAATTCTTTCTCATTCACATCCACAATTTTTAAAAATATCTTTGATTCACATTTTCTTAACTGAAGAAAACTAAAGTAATTTTAAGCTTGAAAAAAAAAAAAAAAATATTGGTGGGGTGGTACAATATAGATGTTTGTCATTTACTTTATCATCTATATAGATATTTCAAAATCTTTTCATGGTTGCTGACAATGATAAAAAGTACAAAAAATTTTGTAGATGTGTGAGAAAAATCATTCATACCTGTCATAATTCAAACTATGCTTCAATTATATAAAGATTTATCGTTAGTTTAGAAAAAAAAATTCTATTGCTTCATCTGACCATAATGCTAAAGAATATTACAGGAGGAAAGTTTGTTTTTGATCTTATCTAAGATTTTTCAGAATAATTTTCTTATTATACCTTATCAAGGCATTTTCATTTATTCATCTACTTCTGATGCTGCGGGTATTTCCCAGTGGTTAACAAGCTAACAAACCATAGTAAAAGAATTCAATTCTCACCATCTGTCCCATATTTGTGGCCTTGCACCAAAATATGTTTAGAGGAATAATTGATTACTTTTGTTGTGATAATAACAAGGCTTTATTCAACAGTGAACAAGATTTTAGTCATTATTTCAAAGGAATTTGTCATTAATCTGTTGAGATACCAGATTTTTAATATGTTGCATAAAACACTTTTCTGCTTTAAAATTGACAGAATTTACACAAATTTACACAAATATAAAAACTATTTAAATCTTATTTCAGTATATACTTGGTTCTTGTTGTATAATAATTAATCTTTCCTCAAAAAATTTTCAATTTGCACTTGTATAAGTTTGCTAAAATAATAAATCCCCCTCCCTTATAATTTTTATATACATACCCTGAAGAGGAAGAGAAATAGATACGCTATTCTGACCCTAGACCAAAGAACAGGGAGCTAACTATGCTCTGATCTTTGACCAATTTCGAATCTATAAAAACCATCCATACCATATCTTGAATCTAAAGCTACCCATGTCATATCTCAAATCTAAAGTCACCCAGAGCATATCTCAAATCTAAAACCACCCACGGCCAATCTCGAATAGTGTATGTGTGTGATACATGCTCTATATTGAGTTAACCTAATAGTAGTAAAATAAGAAATTAAAAAAAAAAAAAAAAAAAGGCTAAAGTAAAATTCAGTCATATTTGTAAAACCTTTGAATCTATATTTTGAGGTTCTTTTGAACAGGTACAAAAAAATTTTCTGATATATTTAATGTAAATTAACAATCTTTTTAAAATATCAAATGTTATCAAAATAAAGAGAAAAAAAAAATCAATCTAATATTAAAGTTTAGTTTTTTGTGTTTATGACTAAAGCCTGCCTGATATTATTTTTAATTTTTTTCATATCTCTATTTAGATGAAAGGAGAGATCATGCAGAATAATTAAAGCCATAATCATTTACAAATTATCATCATTATTATTGGATACTGTAAACCATATAATTACTGGGGGGAGGGAATGATTTCAGTATGAAATAACCTAACTAGAGCTAACTTATCATGAAACCAACCAACAAACATGAAGATTATATATATTTTAATTTACAGTTAGTCTTAGCAAAACCATTAATCACTTTGTTATTACTCAGTTTGTTCTATCAAATTTCACCCAATGTGCTATCAAACTTTAACATCAATTGCCTCTAATATTTATTCATATGATAAAACAGATGAAAATCCTAAAACTATATGTATTTAAAAAAAAAAAAAAAAATCAATAACAATGGCTAAATGTCAAATATAAAGCAAAATTATACAATTTATAATCCTTTATGATTCTAATTCAAATCAAAGAACATTAACCACATTTTCAATATGTTAAAAAACATTTCTACACACAAAAATTTAATAAAGCTGAAACATGATCAAGCAATTTCTGAGATTTATCTAAGATTTAAAAAAAAAAAATTAAATTTAAAAAAAAGTAATGAAAATAGTCAGTTTTGGTTCCTTTATTTTGTTCAATGTCAGCAACCTTAATAGGTAATTTAATGCCAAAGCCATCCTAGTAAAAGGAAGGCAGTGATATTGTTTAAGCCATAGCTAAGGTGTGGGGGGGGGGAATAAGAGGAATCATACCTTTTCCAAAAGTATTAGTCTTAAAGTAAACATAATAGCATGACTGGAGTTTGAACCCACTTACTACAATATCACAGTCCAACACATTCACCACTATGCCACAGGGACTCCACAAGATCATGTTGTTATGATTTTAAAAAAGTACATAAAAAAATCTCAAAGGGTCATATACTAACAAATACTTTTTGCATTGATAAAAGCTAAATGATATCAGAAGAGTTGAATAATTTTCTCAGCAAACAATATAAAGTCTTTGTCCCAAATGAACAGTCAAAATTCTTACATTAACAAAAAAAAAAGTACAGATAACATGAAATTTTAAAAATCTCAAATTTAAAAAAATTCTTCATGCTGAAAACCACGTTTTCCAAAATATTATTCATCTTACTTCTCTAAGTATTTCGTTTTAAATGATTTTTTAAATGGGCTCAGAGGTCATTTAGAACTGTGTCCAACTAATTAAAATCAAGATTTGCATTCATAAAAACAAACTCGCATTAAATTGGCCCTAACCAATACTGGATGAAAAAGCAGATAGTTTTTTTGCATCTTCAAGGATCTTTTTTATCATCATCAATCTCAAAATTTAGTATATAAACAAACCATAGCAGCAACAATTCAAAGTGTAGTGTTGGTCATCGCAGTGATAGCAGTCATAGTATGAAGCTATAAAGATGAGATGGTCAAATCGTTGACTGGTAAATGAAGAGAAAGCTTTTTTGTTTTAGCCTGACTAGGTTCGCCCCACTTATCTCCTTCCTGCCATCTGTTCCCCAGTACATGATTTAGCCTTTAACACAAAAAAGAAAGAGGCATGACTAAGCAACAATAATGGAAGAATTAACCAGTAAAACCATCCATAGATAGTCTTAGTTTAAACCTTCATCTTTTCCCTTTTTTTTTTTTCTTAAACCTTTTTTTTTATCAGAACAAACACTTCTGTACACTTACCCATTGAAAATGCTTATGAATGAACACCTTAAAAAGATATGAAATTTTCAAGGTTAGCATAGGTTAGTGGGATAAAGAATATTTAATGAATCATGCTTAAATAGCTAAACCAATTAACCCCTCAAAGCTATTCTAAATATCTTTTTAAGAAGTCTTCTTTTCAAGGAAAAAAGATATTACTCTTCATCCAAGTCAAGGATTAGAAAGATCTCAATGAGCTAATGTATTCACAGCACTTGTGAAAAAAATTCTCAAAACTAAAATCATAAGAGATAGACTTTTTCAATTCAACTCGGTTTTACAACAGGTTTCTTCCAGAAAATACATTGACTACTTTCAAAATACAATCTGGATTTGTTTCATTCTATATTTTACTTTTTAAAAAGAAATCCTTCTACTTTCATTTCAGTACATACTTGTTATAATAAACTACTGCCTAATGCCCTCAGATTAGATTTTGTCATTTCATGAATTATTCAGTAAAATATGTAAATGAGATAAGAGATTCTGTTCAAAGCTTCTTAAAGATTATGTGATATGACAAGTACTTGAAAAGAAGGTTAGTGAGTACATTAGTCAAATGATCAAAATAAAAATAAAGATCTTAATCTAAATAATTCTTAGAATATTTGGATAACCATTAGTCATCATCTTTCTCAACTTTAGTAGAAACCTTAATCTTTATCATAATATTCTTCTAAATACCTCTTCTAAACAGTCATTGTCTTAGACTTTTCTGAAGTATTTTTTCCAAAAATAACCATTATCTCTTTATATATACTATAATAACTAATAAGAGAGGAACTTTAAAAGGATATTTGAAGGACTTGTTATAACTTATCTAAGCCCTACAGCTATCCATTTTGAGTTTCAGTAAACAATCCTGTGTTATAACAAGAGGGTATTAGACACAATTTAATATTTTTCATCTTATTTTACTGTGCATCATAAATCCTGCCAATATAACTTTTTTTTTTTTAATTCATCAAAGCAGAGTTTGCAAAGTTTCTCTAACTTTTCAAATCAAAATTTCTTGGCACTTCACGAGTCTCAAAAAATATCAGTTTGGTTAAATTTCTTTGTTTAATGCCATATCAATCTTCATGGGTTATTTAATGCCAAAGATATTCTTATAGAAGAGTTGTGGTACTATTTAACTCATAGCTAGGGTGATAAGGATTATTGATTGTTTGGGTTTTATGGCACATCAACCATTGTAGGCTATTTAATGCGAAATCCTGTTTATGCATATATACTAAATATGATTTGTAAACACATTTTGTTGATAACATTTTTAAACAAGCCCAAGTTCATCTTTTTTGCAAATAGTTAAACACTTTTAAGTATTTCTATCTTCTATTCATTTGTTTGCATACAGCTAAAAGGTTTCAAGCATTGCAACATAAGTCACAATTAAACATCGGTCATTTGTTTACACACAATTAAATGATCAAACACTTATATTTCTAACAATTCAAGTTAGCTTAAATTATTTGTTTGAACATAATTTAAAATATCAAACAGTTCTACTTAACCCATAGATAGGACCCTATCAGGTACTACCACTCCAGGTCAGAGTAGACCTGAGAGCAATGGCAATGAAGGAGTACTCCATGTTCCCCAAAGCTCCAACATTGGAGCCTCACCATCAGATGGTTTAGTGTCATATCCAGGACACTTGTTGGGGGAGTCTTAACCCCGTGCAGGGATGCAGTCAGTGTATTCGACAGCCCCAGCCAACTGGGCTAGTAGGGTGATAAGGGGAGTTTATACCTTTCCCAAAAGTCCTGCAGCCTGGCATATTAGCCCCACCCCCGATGCCACATGGACTCCCTCCAATTAGTTTGGATGATAACAAAAGAGTAAGAGATACCTTGTCAGTAGTTAAGAAATACAGATGTGTTGGCATGCTGAATCAACATTTTGATGCTGTTTTCAACCAGCTATTTACTGACAAATATAATCAACCTCTTTTATACAACAACTTAAGAAAATAAAGGCTTCATAGTTTCCACAGAACTTGTTGGAATCTATAAAAAAAATTGTTTTTTTAAGCATAAAATCTAAAATCAGAATTTAATATACCTCAGTCTGCCTAAAAGAGAAGCATGTGTAATCTATTAGTTCAATAGTTTTTTCTTTCTTCCCATCCCCCATTTCCCTTATCCATGTGTGTGAATGAGAGTATGTATGCATGTAAAATTGATTACAACATTGATAGTTCCATAAGCATATAATCATACCAGAGATCCATACAGAATTTTTATTTACTTAAAATATGAGTCTTCCCTGCAGTCATAACTAAGACCTAAAGAAAAACAGGGAAAATCAGTACATAAAGTGGGCTGAAACTAATAGAGTCACACTGAACAACCCACCATTAAAAAAAATTATATAAGTTTTGAATCAAAATGTAGGAAGGAATATTATTGTCTATAAGGTCTCAAGTTTTATTTTAAATACCACAAAGTCATTTTTGAAAATCAAAAAAAACTTCTAAAATACATTTTTATAATTAGACAGAATCTTCAGCAAACCAAGTTCTCTCTATTTTCAAATCTGACACAAGATACTTTGACAGCTTTTTTTAATGAAAAATGAAAAAAATTAATGAAAAGCAATACAAATCAAAGAATAAATTGGCTTCCAAATAACAAAATAAGATGATAGGAAAGGCAAGAGACCCTGTGATACTGACTGAGAAAGATAAACAGATATACATTTTTTTAAATGGTGAGAGTGCCTATTGTATAGTTTTACAGATTGTACAAATATAACTGATTTTCAAAGTAAGTTACAAATATTTTACAAAATACAAGACATTTTTCAAGAATACTTACACTATATTTTGCTTTCAGTTATGCATGTAGTCCTTGTTTATACATTCAAGAATTTTTGTACACCTTTCATTTCCCTAAAAGGTGTTCCAATTCCTTTCCAATTTTTCTTCTCTTCTTAATACCTGTTCTAATTGGACAGGTTACACTCACTTGAAAACAAAGATAGGGGAAGTAAAGAGTAATACACAAGCAATAACATTGACAAAACAAATTATGAATTAAAAATTCTTCATTTTATTAGAATTAACATTTTTTTTCCATCAGATCTTTTCCCTATTCTATAGAAATAGATATTCAAACATGTCTAACAGAAGAAAACCTAATTTGCAAAACAAGACCAGCAAAGATACAGTTCCCAATCACCAGACAAATCAATTATTTAATAACTTATTCATATCCATGATGGAGTAATGGCGAGTGGGCTAGTTACATGGCTCACTACTACTGCAACAAGTGCCAAACAATTACCACACAAAGTAACCTTAATAAAAACCTATACCCATCGATAAAATTTTTTTTAAATATGCAGGCTGTTGTCATGTAATAAAAGCCCAAGACAAACTTAACAAACTGATCAGTAAACTTAGATACTTAAAGAAGTTTACTTAAAGAGCAAGTGATGAGAACAAATGAGTTAACAAAGTGACTTCAAGTGCTGTTATAGATGAAAAGCAAACTAGTAAATACAAAGCAATCAATAATGAAAGGATTTTGTTGAGAGAGAGGAAAAGCTTTGTTCTACAGGACAATTCAATGCATTTGATGTAGAGTGCAATAGGGATTGAGAAAAGTTTGTTTAATATCTGAATAAAGACACAGTTCTTATTTTCTGGGTTTTTTTTCCAAACATCAATAGGAGTCCTTTCACCCATGAAGGCAGTTGGTTGTTCAGATATCAATCAATTCAAATGTTACTTAGAAGCAGTGGTTTTCTTTTCAATATCAAGTTTAATAGGAATACAATTCTGAATTTCCTCTTTTTATATGATGAACTTTTAGACAAATGACAAAACCTTCTTCATCTGAACAGCAACTCAATAAATATATAAATGAATAATAAAATAAAAGACTTTCATATACTAGTAAAGATAGTTTGTTTTTTGTTTTTTTTTCATTGATGCATTTTAATCCTGCCTCTACACTTATTCTAAGGCTGGAATTATTGTTTACCCAGAATTAACATTAAAATAAAGAACATTTTTATCAAGCTTTTTCACTAAATATACCCATTTCAAAACACTGACACAAAAATAATACAGCAGAAGTCTTGAAAATAAGATAATAAATTAAAAGATTTATAGTGTTTGCTTTCTTGTTTGGCATCTATCTATCTTGTACCATTTTGAATGGTCAAGATCAGTCCTCTTGAGAGCAACATACCAAGTGATTCAACAAACCAATGCAATTCTTGCATAGCAGTCAGCAATCATTGTATGACAGGTATTTGTACAATATTATTAAGTAGGATTGAATAGATATGAACTCAAATCATGAGCTTTCATAATGATTGCTCTTTCCAAGAATAGAGATTCCTATGTGTACTTGACAATGAAAATAAACTCCTTTTCAGACTTAATCTTTAATATCCAAGTTTTTACAGATTGTCTGATGAAGTACATACTTAGTTTTCATAATTATTGAAAGAGTAAAAATTAACACAAAGGAAAACAAAATCAAATATAATAAAGACAGACATCCAGAAAAAATAACAATTAATATATGCAACTTTTATAATCAGTTTTGCTTGGCATTTTTATTACTACAAGCAGTTTAAGTAAAAGAAAATCTTTTATGTTCTTTTCATGACCTAAGGAGACATTTATAATTTATCATCATTTAGAAGACTGTAGAATTAACTTCATTTTTTTTTTTTTTGCAGTAATTTTTTTTTTTGAAAGCAGAAAATTTAATTTTTATGTTTTCCACACACACTCTGCAGCATCTTAATCTGCAAATTATCATCAGGCACCTAAAACTGGTCATTTTTTATACTAATTCATAGTAAACCACCGTCCATTTATCTATTTTTTCAAAGTTTGAAATGAATTGTAACAACAAAAAAAAAGGAAAAATAAAATGATGAAGTCTTTTGGTCTGGAAGGATGTTTTCTTGAATCATCATTACTAATTATTATATTTTAAATCCACTTTTAACATGACAAATAAATATAGAAAAAAGTACTGACAACTAGAATATTGTATACTTGATATCAGTTCTTTATTTTATCTACAGAGGGAAACTAGGGTTACTTTCATTTACACAGCAAAACATCTTTTGTAGATAAGGTATAAACACATTCACTGCCAAAAGTCTTTAAGAAAACTTTAAAAATCTTAAAGGGAGATTTACATATACATCAACATTGTTAAACACAAAGTAATCTTTGTATATCTTTTAGTTAAAATTATAAGTCAGATTTAAATTACTTTGGCTAAGAAAATTTTGAAACCACATTCTATTTCATTGAGAATCTATGGAAGAACAAACTTACTATCAATGGTTTGTGAGATAATTTACTAATAACTACAGTTTCATGTGTTGCTATAAAATCAAACATTCCCAAAGGATTTTGACATAAATTATTCTTAAATATTACTTCTTTTTAGAACATGGTTAAAAATTTGATAATGTATCTTTAAAAAAAATTTTAAATGATAAAAACTTTAGAAAAGCTGATGATTTTAATGTTTTAAATTTTTACATAAAAATATGATATCTAAAAATTAGGATGTTACCATTTGGCTTAGAAAGGATGATGTTTCAGCCTTTTCTTGTAGGTACTAAAAGAGCAGATTAAGAGAATGTTACTCAGCTTCGTGGTATGGTTGTTCTACAAATAATTATGGACTGGTTTAGAAATTTCTCAAAATACAGATGACTGCAATCAAATTTAATCTGACAAGTACTAAGGTCAGATGAAAACTAGGGGTTAAAAGCAGTTGACTTTTTTTCATTACATCAGACAACAAATCTGGAGGATAAAACCCCAAAGAAACCAAAGGAAAATGAACCAATAAAGGCAGACCAGCTGCCAAATCTGCAGGTCATAAGTCAGTTGTACACACTGGTTTTTCTAGACCCTTTCACATGACACTCATACATTGATATGGTTGCATATTCCATAAGAAATATGAGAAATTTTTTTTTCTCTCAATTTTTAAAACTTGTTTTAGAAGAGAAAAACATTTTTACAATAATAAAAACAAACACAAATGTAACCAATGCCAAAGGTTTTTAAATCAATTCAATTCTCCTCACTTAAACATGATATAAGAAAAAAAAAAATCAATGAAAGAATTTCAAGGTAAGTAAAAAGAGAGAGAAATAAAACTTGATAGAAAGACAGAGATACCAGTTTTGTTGGAAAGAAATATACATTAACCTCTGTGGATAAAATATATTCACCTCTTTCATGAGATTGTAGTCAACAATGAATTAACTAAAGAAATACAAATAAGACTTTTTAAAAGACTTACATCTAAAACGAGCCATTTTGCAATAAGCAGTATTTTTGTAAATTGATACATGGTAAATCATACAATTATTTTGCTTATTTTAAAAAGTAAAACAGATTTTTTTTTCATATTCACAAAAGGTTAAAGAAAGGAGACAAAATGGGCAATAAAGATTTTGTTTTGTTAAAATAGCTAAGTTATATCAGAAGTGTGATATCTAAAGATTTATCATTATCTTGACCAATATTTCCTTTCATCTTTATAATTCTAGTTTGTTTTTTTTATCAAAATATAGAGTATTATTTCTATGATAGATACGATTAACCAGGATTCCCCATAACTTATTGAAAGATTATTCTTTAGTACTATTACCTATATGCATAGATCCTTGCTTTTGAAAAATTTGAAACTTGAAATTTTAGCCTTTTTCCCTAGAAAGAACATTTTCAGCTAATTTACTTTGGGGTCGTCATTTTTAAGGAAAATAAAATGGATTTCATTTATCAAAAGGTTAAAAATTTTAAGTGAAAAATTTAGGGTATAAAAAAATCCTTTTTAGAAAAAGATGAAAATTTCAAAAGTTTCAGATTTTTCCAGAGAGAAATCAGAGAAGATTGTAAAAGGTTTCCATTAAGTTCAAGCTCATTGTATGGATAGAGTTAGATTAAGGTTCAAATAAACCAGACTTGATGTGATGATTCATATCAGAGTTTTTCTATTTTAATTGGGAAGATATTTGTATTAAAACACTGATAAGTTGTTTAGGAAGTCATAAAAGTGACCTCAGCAATATATGCAGTAGATAATGTGTTTACTTATATATTAATTTATTTTTAATATGATCATCAAGTCACACAGAGTTCTCTGACTTTCGCCATCTGTTCCTATCATTTATCATTCCCAGTAGGTCTTCTAGACTGCATCCAGTGTCTGCAGAGAGCTGATGAATTTAAGTTTCTGCAGGTCAGCCAACACTCATGCATCCATATTTAGGAGTCCAGAGGAGAATGACACTTATGACTTCAACTTTACTTCTCCAGTAATGGCATGCATGTCTTGTTCATCTTACTTGGATGGTTTGTATGATGGGAGGCAGGTAGCCATACAACTGCTGTTTTGGGGGATACTGCTTCCAAGATTTGTTTAAAATAGCATGTAGCATTTTTGTCTAGTTCCTATAAATATTCTATTGGTCTACATACAGTCTGAATAAAACAAATAACATGCCAATTGTTATGAGGTGCATACGATAAGTTTCCAGACTTTTTTCATATGGGCACTTTTATTGTTAGTACACACATGAAACTCTAGTCCCCTTTGAATTAATCTCCTCCGGCTTCAATGCACCTGTTGTACCGTTCCAACAACTTCTGGAAGACCCATGGAAGTCCTCTTGTGTGAGCATGTCAATCACCTTCATCACAGCCTCTTTCATCTCCTCAATTGTCTCATAACGACAGCCTCTGAGCTTAGGGAATAACCAAAAGTCACAGGGAATAAGGTCTGGACTATAGGGAGGGTGAGGAACTGTCTTGATGCCCATCTTGGTCAAATAGTCTATGACAAGGATGGAGTTGTGGACTGGTACATTGTCCTGGTGGAAATGCCACTGACCTGATTTGAAGAGTGCTGGCCTCTTCCGACGGAATCTCTTCCTGAACTCCTTTAAAACCTCAACATAGTAACCCTAACCCTTTGGCCAATCAACTCTGGTCTATTGACTTCCTTAGTCCTCCCACACCTTTCATCATCCCCCACAGACTCCCTGCCTTCCTTGAATTTCTTATGCCACTCAAAAACTCATGCTCAATTCATGCAAGATGCTCCAAAAGCAGTCTGAAGCATTCCATACGTTTCTGTAGCATTTTTACAAAGTTTAAAACAGAATTTTATTGCATATCATTCTTGTAAAGTGTCAGATTGCATTTTTGAAATTCACCAGCTGTGACAATCAATCTTTAGTAGGGTGTATTCCAATTGCTGCTGTAGCTGTTCATTTGAACCTGAAATCATAGAAATTGATCAGTCATCTCATAAGATGTATAGCAATAACAGTGAATTTCCAAGAGTCTACGACAATTTTAAATGCCTGTACGAAAAAAGTCTGGAAACTTATATGCACCTCATATTTTTTCTGTTAAAAATTATAAATGTTGGTTAATTTCTAAAGCAGTATATTTTTTAACCCAGGCAATACCAAATATTTGTTAATCATTATAGAAGACAAGAGTGATTTCAAGTAATAAAAAACATCTTATTCTAAAAGTTGATGGGCACTTCTGGTGGTGTAAGGGTTAGCAAGCTAGACTAGAAAACCTTCACATGTGAGTTTGATTCTCATTGGGTGCCCCATTCATATGGCCTTGTGTCAATTCTGAGCAAGTAGCTGAGTAAATTATTACTACTATTCTAAAAGTTGATATTCATTAGAAATTATATTCTGGCTGTCAGCACTCCAATTCTCATTTTTAAAACTTTTTCTTTCAAATATTTATTTTCTATAACTTCCAAAAATTGATATTAGCAAAAGTTCCACAAAAATTGTTCTGTGGCATTAAATAAATGGTTTTCAATTTTGACTTGACTGTACAACCCAAAGGGCCAAAATTCTAATCATAAAGAATAGCTCCCATCCAACTAAAACAGCCAAATTAGTAGAACAAACTTAATATCACTGACTGAAAAAAAACCTGAATAACAACAGATGTTCAAGACTTAATCTTAATTTATTAACTTTGTGGAAAAGTGGAATTGTTCTTAATCTTTTTATCATTGTAAAGTAAATAAGAGATGATTGAACAGACAAATCAAAATACTTTGAAGCACTGAAAATCAAAGCAACAGGGTTCACAAATTATTTTTTATGTGGCAATAATCACTTACCAATGGAGAAGATTAGTTTGGAATTGTCGAGCTAACCAAAGTAGAATAGCCTTTGTGAACTATCAAGGTGAACAGCATGGAATTTGAAAATGATTAGCAGAAGGATTAAAATTTTATATGAACTGTTTTTCACATTGAAACTGTACTTACACTAAATTGAATTGTTATATATAACTGCTTGAATAAACTGAATAGTTTGAAATAAAAATGTTTTTGACAATTAAACTGTGTACTCATGCTAAACTGAATTGTTTTAAATAGAACTGATTATTTACATAAAAATGGATTTGGCAATAAATAACCTACAAAAGTTGATATGCCATAAAACTCAACCAACCAACCAAAATTTTATGACTAAAAAACAATACTACATTCCAAATTTGAATGTTGAATACATAGTGCTAAATCATATCAAGATTTGCCTTTGAGAATTATTAATAAAAATAAACTTTTTGTCTGTAACAGTCTTTCTGGAACATAGCCAGAAACCATTAACCTGACAATGATGTCTATAATGACTTTTGAATTATCAGTTAAAAAATAAATAGAAAAAGGTTAAACAATTGTAAAGATGGAACTCTTTTTTGTTTATGATCATCAAGTCTCTAATTACAATATTCCAAAGACAAAGATGTTGAATATGTGAAAGCTATTCTGTGATTGTTTCCACTTCTATTTTTTCATTTTATAAAAGTAGATGTGTTTTGCTTTGCTTTGGACTCTTGTAGGTGGGGATAGTCAAAATACAAGTAAATTTGATTCCTGAAATTTATAAGCTTTAGCAGCCATTTTTATAAAATCTTATTAAATCTTGCTGTGTCAGCTTTAAAGAGAGTTTTATCTTTTTTCTCTTATGATATCAAAAATAAAAATAAATAAGGTCAGAGAAGGAACCATATGTTCAGTACAAAGGCATACTATTCAGGTTAAATAAGAGTTTACCAATCTGGCATTGTGAACCTCAGTCAGGTATTTTTATTTTATCTATATTGGTTCTAAAATGGTCAAATAGTAAATTTCCAAAAGGAAACAGTTCTTGACAGATTTCCATTATAAAATACAATTATTTCACAATATTTGGTTGGGGTGACTATGGTTACTTCCTTGTTCTGAGTTTATATTTCACACAGACAGTGAAAGTTAACATTGGGGAAGTAATAAAATAAGGTATAATAACTTCAATTTTAGACAAGTTTAAAAGTATATCATCCTTGTATTTCCTTGAAACTTATTTACTCTCCAATTATTTCAATAAAACAATTTCACAACAGGAAAATATCATTTAACCAATTGACCTTAGTAACATAAATATTATTTGAATAATGTCATTCATCAACCTTTGACTTGCAAGATAATTATTACCAGAAAAATATCATTATTCTTAGTTTGTTCTAGAATTTCTTTTACATTTATATATATATATATATATATATATATATATATATATATATATATATATATATATATATATATAAGAGACAGTACAGATAAATTTTAAACAAACACTCCCTCAGCCATCTTCTTGTCCTCAGGCAGGACTTGGCAAATAAAGATTCCAACTCTGCAACAGCACCTCCACACTGCACCAAAGTGTAGTATGATGTCAATATGACAGTGGTCATAGAAACGAGGGTAATTTGGACCTTGCCGATGTATGTGTGCAAGGCCCCACCCCTTCTCTCCTCTCATTAAACTGACTGCGTCAAAACTGTCCCCCCACCGAGAGAAAATAGTTAAATAAAAACTCCTCAGCCTTTGGATTGAGATTAGAATATAATATCTGTTGATCTCCCTCTGCGATATCCTTGTCTTTCATCAGGATGCTGCAAATAAACAATATGATTCAGACCCAATAACACAATCACTCCTAGTGCATAGATCTATATGTATGGATCTCTTCCAAAAACTGACCCTTTGCTGCAGATGACACCCAAAGAGAAAGTAGTTAAATACTGATAAATCATTACTATCAGACCAGCAAAGACTGATACCCTACAATTCTCAATAAGGAAAATAATGTTTTTAAAAAGTGTCTAGCCTACTTCACAAACAATATGGATATCTACTAATTATTTGTAGGAAGAGGATGTAAACAGGCATTGACACAAATATTGAAGATTTTGAGTGACATAGCTTGACCAAAAAAAATTGTTGCTTTCCCAAACCACTCAACTATGGGTAAAAAGTAGGGTAAAAAATGTATAGTCTTCGTAAGGTAACCAGTCTTGAAGAAAAACTCCGAAATACAAACCAGTTGTACTCCACTTAAAATTGACCTTATGCCATATCCTACTTGAGGTAGAGAATTTGGGTAAATATACATACACTATTTTACTAGAAAGAAGGTAACACATTCTTATAGTAATATTGAGGAATAAGGTGATTCCAACCCTATGGTAACATTGCTCCCAGTGCATAGATTTATATGTATGGATCTCTTTATTCAACTTATCCCATGCAGCATGTAACATTCTCATAGATAGTATTTGATGATCAAAAAATGCTTGATTTTGTTAATATTTTGATGATTCTGAAGATGACCTTCAGAAAATTATTTTAATCTATTTAACAATTAATTCAGTACAAATTAAGTATTAAAATGATACCATAAGAATAGAATCTTTTGCACACACAAAAGATTATTCTCAACAATCAAGTATTTCTGAGATGACATCAGGCTCCTCAACCATCAATCTACTAAACTAAGTTCTAGGATCCAAATCAAACATACCACATGGGGGCAAAAATAATGAAAATACATACTAAGTCAACAGCACCAATTCTATGGATTCAGGCAGAGCAGGAGCCACACAGCCTGAAAAACCTGTTAACATTTCCATTGTAATCATCACAATCATAAATTCATTGAAGCAGAAATAGATTACCTCTGTTCACAAATGAACCACATGATATCCAATAACAGTAAACTCCATCCATCAAAGAAGAGCCATTAATCCAATAAATGGTACATAGTATATATGTTTTTGTAAGATGCTGTAAGCAATGAAGAGTTCAATCCATACTTTATATTACTCACTACTCAAGAAAGTCATTTTAATTTTTATATAATTTGATTGTGAGATGAAAAATTTATTGAACATATAAAAAGAGATTAAAAGGACTTTTCTATAATATTAAATTTTTTTCTTTTTCATGTTTATTATCAATGCAAAGCCATATTTGAGTACTA
This sequence comes from Sepioteuthis lessoniana, assembly GCA_963585895.1. Lineage (NCBI taxonomy): Eukaryota > Metazoa > Mollusca > Cephalopoda > Myopsida > Loliginidae > Sepioteuthis > Sepioteuthis lessoniana. The sequence continues at coordinate 34,776,633 of OY757925.1, forward strand.
ATAACAAATGAAGTCATGTTGTAGATGCTATTCATTTCTAATCCTTTAGATTAGGATGGAGTATTAAACCTAAACAACAAAGTATGCAATCTTAAGCACCAACCTGTTAGGTCATAAAGACATAACAGATTCCATTCATATCAAATGATCTGCATTATAATAAGACTACCCACAATATAGATTCTTTATATCTCAGCCTTACCATTAACAGGATGTCCCTCTGAGAGAAACCATGCCATATCTCTTAATTATAGGCTCAATGAATTAGAGACAGTGATTGGATAAAAGGAAAGAATTTAAAATGCAGAAAATAAACTGTGAAATACAGCTCTCTGTATTGAAATAAGAGATAAGAAAATTCTTCAGCAGCAACATTATTATCATTATCATGATGATAATGATGACGATGATGATGAAAAAAAAAAAAAAAAAAAAAAAAAAAAAAAGAAATTTCCACTCTTGAAACTTTTTATACTGATCTTTTTTTTTCTGTACATATTTTCTTGTCTTTACTATATATTGTAAAGAATATATTTCCACAGTTTGACCTTATTCCTGACCAAGAACATTTTTATGGTTTCACAAACTCATAAAAAATAAATAAATAAATAAATAACACATACACACATACACACTGATAAATATTTACTTCCAACTAGACATTCTAGTCAATACTTTGCAAATATCTTTTAGCAATTAATTTTTGTTAAACTCTAGTCCAAACTTTTCGACCCGAACTCCACCCTATTTGCTAATGTGGAGAAGCTAAGATTAAGTCCAAATATCAGCAAATCATGAAAATCACTAATCAAATTCTTCAAGATGTGTATTTCATTTTGTAACCTATTTACTTTTCTATTTAAAAAAAATCTAGTTAATGTAGAAATATTGGACAGTGATTGTAATTTCCATATCAAGGAATGGGAGATTATATATATATATATATATATATATATATATATATATATATATATATATAGTCATGTTACTAGGAAAAAGGGAATATACAAAAAGAAGACATTGGGGGCTTTGTGGGGTGTAATGGTTAACAAGCAGGATTAACAGACCATTGTTAGTGTGTTTGATTCTCATTGGGTGCCCAATACTTCTGGTCTTGTGCTATATCTAAGTTTGATAAATAATTATACAAAAAGGACTTAGAATTACAAACATGAAACAGAATAACTTGGTAAAAATCATAACCATTATTCATTCCAAGTAGCTGATATTTTTTAATATATTCTGGGTAAAATAATTATTTTTGATGAACTGCTATACTTAGATATATTAGTTGTGGTTTAATAAATTTGAGTTTTGAATTCCACACTTTCTTTTTCCTGTTAAAAGAAAAATACTGACATACAGATTGAATGTCAGATTTGAGTTTTTAGAGAGTTAAGTGATCATCTATTCTTTATTCATATATGTATATGCCAATGCATTGTGTGTGTATATATATAAACTGCAGCTTTGTACATATCTATATATGAATATAAGGTGATCACCTATAGGCATACTGAAGGAAATTGAGTGTATTTTTCATAAAGGATACATCAGTCTAGCAATTCATCTCTAAATTAGTAAACTTCAATAAAATATATAAATATTTATGCATGTTTGCATATTTACAAGACTATCAGGTTTATCATATTTACAAGACTATTAAGTTCATAGTTCTCATTCATCTTTCCCCATTTTCAAATAGAAGCCAGTTAAAATAACAAAAATCAAATAAATTTTTCATTTCCCCGCTTCTGTAAACAGTAATAAAGGAAACTTGTCAGGAAATATATTTATTTGGAGAAAGACATATACCCAGTCTACTAATTCATATGGAAATTGCCAAAGATAACAATTTAGATAAGTATCCACTCTTATTTGTGCCTGAATGTTGATATACTATGGATAAAAAAAAACATTGATAAGCTGAAGCACTTGTGATTTGACAGTAATCTTTGATAAAATGATGGTCAACAAGGAAATGGATCTGTTGGCAGCACAATATACCCAACAGCTACTCCCCGCAACCCAAGTTGATTCTGAGTGAATGGATGGATATCATCAAGAATTGAAAGGCAGTATACTTGACTTAAAATAAGATCATTGGGCAAGTGGTTTAAAAAAGAAAAAAGTAATTCACTTATCACTATTTGGACTCAAACAATGATAGAGATAACCATTTAGACTGACAATTTTGGAGATTAATGTAAGGGGGAAAAAGGATCAGAAGGAAAAAAAAGGCTGAAGTTTGGTTATTTCAAAAGTAACAATAAGGCATTTCCTATCTGATTACAATATAGGAGCAGCTTTCAATTAAGTGTGGGTAACAAAAGGTATATTATATTGCAAAAATACACACACACACACACACACACACACACAATAAGGAAAAAAGATTAACTCATAACTGAGTTTCACAACACCAATCATCAGGCGATATTTGTCAAAGCCTCTTACAAATGTGATGTTTCAACAAATCTTGATGATCAATGTTGTGAAACTCAAAGTTTCAAGTTAATGTTTTTTTTAACTTTTTGATATGATTATATTACTAGAGTACTTTCATTTCTAATTGAATTTACTGCTATTGTAATATATTAGTTCAGAAGAATTTTTTTTTTTTAAATTAATAAAAAAGGAGTATAAAATGTGCACTATGCTTTTGTAACAGAGCAAGTTTAAAACAAAATGTAAAATTATGGACCTGCAGAGGTTCATAGTACAATCAACAGACAAAAAAGCCTTTCCATCAGATGATTGTACCAACACAGGAAACTGAAAGAGTGATTTATGAGGGAACATAACTTTTATATGAATATCTATGTGCATGTGTGTGTCCCATTAAAAAATATTATGTTTATAAATCTCTCATTTTTGAAATATTATTTGAAAGTGATAACTATATGATTTCTTCATTTCCTTTTTAAAATCTCTTCCTTTCAAATCAACTCCAATATTTATCATAAATCACTGACGTCAGGTATATGATAGATCATCATTACTCTTATGGCATTTTTTCAACTTACCCAGACATTTGCCCTCGACATGCTACTTCATTATCAATAAGAACAGCAATATAAATGTGAGCAACAAAAATAGGAAGTAAAAAAAGATTTTAGGTAAATACAAGTTTTATTTGTATCTTTAGTTTGTATTGTAGCAGTCTGTCTAGTCTAGCTCAAATTTTGTAGAATTTGATATTACTGATAATTAATTCCATTTGCTTTTGTTACAATTTCAGTTACAACTACAAATTATTTTATTGCAGATGTGAGACTAAAATTGCAAACTTAATGACCTTCAACTTTTACTCCTATTATAGTACAACATAAACACACATATTTCAGTGAAGAATATTGTTTGCAAAATAACTATATAAAATTACAACATTGGGTTTCATGTATATCTCAGATTATGAAGCACATATTTTACAACATAACAAAATGACCTAAAAAAAAAATAAATAAATAAATAAAAAAAAAAATAAAAAATATTTGACTCAGGTATAAATATGTTTGAATTTATATTATATATAAATAAGAGCATAATAATCCAATATTTCTAATTTTGAAAGGAAGAGACCATAAAAATGTCTATGTAGTAAAATTTGACATTAAACGATAATAACATAATGCAATACAATTCCATGTATATTAAATAATCTTTTAAGACAGAACACTAAACAAGATCAGAATAAGAGAATGACAAGTGTTTAATTCTCTGCAAAGGTAAAAAAAATTTCTTTTTAATTTTTAAATTGTATCCTTAATGTATAATAGCTTCTTTCACCATAAAAGTGTTGTTAATTAATGATTGTTAGTCACATGGAACATAAAATCAACTAAATAATTACAATATTTGCTTGTTACTTTCAAGTTAAATCTTCAAAAGGTTAGGACTTAATAACACATTCAGGCATATTTTTTTCAAATAACTACACATTCATAAAAACAAAATTTTCTTTCACATTCCCTCATTCCATATTTAGTTTTTAATACTTGATATTAAGATCATCAAACGTTAATACTGTGGATTTTATAAGTACACAAGATAACTAACAATTTATTAACCAGGAAATGTTCTTAAGTTCAGATCTTAACCAGAAAGTTTAGAATCAATGACTTAACCAATAGCTCACTAAAAAACATAAATGAAAATTTTGAAGATTAATATTTCATAGGATTTACGTTGAGGAATTTTATAATCATTCTATTATGTAGCATTATTTTATTTCTGTATTGAGCAAACGATAAAATAATGACATCTATTGACCTTGTATCCACTTCTAGATTAACTACAAAATATATAGTATAGGCAATTATTCATTCCCTGCTATTTGAGGTATTGGATGGTAAAATCTGTTTGGTAATAGGAAGAACAACTAGTAATAAATATACTCATTATTTAAGTCAAAATAAGCAAATATCATTTGTAACAATAGTATCTGCAACAAAAATTTGGAAAGTAAATTATTAGACAATTATATGTACACTCATTAATAACAAAGGATACACTATTGGGGACAATGAAATTGGCAAGCCAAGTAAAAGGTTCAGATAGCAGTGTTTGTATATTTTTTTAATGCTTGTGGGAAAGGCATAATAAGTTGATCTCTTCTCCTGCCAACTAAGAAAGCTGCTCTAGGAGAAAGGAAATTTAACTCAAACATCTTACCAACATATCAGAGTAGGCATATGAAGCATGATAGTTAGCATCATAAGAAATGAACAAAGTTCAAATCCTGAATGCTGGTGCGTTTGGGAAAGGTATGAAACTATCTCTTCTCTCCCTGCTGAGTTAAGGATAAATAGGACACACTGGGCTCTTAAGATTTCCTATAGTAATCAGTCAAGAATAAAGAAAATTGAATTAAAACCAATTGTACTCCACTTAAAAATAGACTTAATGTGGCATGTCGTGGTCAGCAAAGAAGTTCGATAAATAAATACAAAGATGTCATAGGCCAACAGGACAGGATAAGGACCATTATTCCTAATGTATTACAGACCCCAGAG